>CM034148.1:187103287-187652398 GCA_019776745.2 Taxus chinensis
CAGCTCCCCCAATTCAGTTGACATAAGTCGCTATTTTTGCACTATCAATATTCTTCAACTCCCACTCAGGAATCCAAGTATTTTATTCTTGTTGCAAACCTTCCCATTGTAGCAAATATCTATTGTAGCTCCCATGTCTAGTAGTGATTGTCTTTTGGTCCAAGACACGCATTACCCTTTCCTTTTTCTTCTTCGGCATCCGTTGCTTCTCATTTATTTCTTCCTTCTCTGCAGCATTTTCATCATGACTTGGAAAATTATATAAGTCAGAAACATTAAAAACTTGTGAGATAGCAAATTTGTCAGGTAGCTCCACCTTCTAGGCATTATTACTCATTTTCTTTAGAATCCTGCATGGCTTAATATTTTATACTTGATTTTATTATATGTCCCTTTTGGAAACCTTTCCTTTATAATATGGACCATCACCATATCTTATTATTCAAATACACTTACTCTCCTACTGGCATTTGCATCTGCTTTATATTTTGCATTACTCACTTTCAAATTTTCCCTCACTTCATCCTGCAACTGTAGGACATGTTTTGTAAATGCTTCTACATCATTAGTATTTTCATCTTCACCGGGTAGCATAATCAGATCTAGGACCCCCTTGGCATTCCTACCATATACAATATGGAAAGGAGACCTCCCTATTGACCTGTTTATTAAGCTATTATAGGAAAATTCAGCTTGTGGTATCGTCAAGTCCCATTGTTTTAGCTTTTCTCCAACTATGCAACATAGGAGATTTATCAGGCTTTTTTTCACTACTTCTGTCTACCCATCAGTTTGGGGGTGATATGCACTACTGAACAATAGTTGTGTCCCCAGTTTCCTCCACAAATTCTTTCAAAAGTGACTCAAAAACTTTTTGGCCCGATCCTAAGTGATCGTTCTTGGAACTCGATGCAATCTAACCACTTCCGAAAAAACAAATATGCAACTCTGGAAGCATCATTAGTTATTTTACAAGAAATGAAATGTGTCATCTTAGAGAATATATCAACCACAAAAAAGATATAATAATTCCCTCTATGTGTGTTAGGAAATCCTAACATGAAATTCATACTCAAATCAACCCATGGCCCTATAGGGACAGTTAATGGCATATACAACCTAGCAATATGTGCATGGCCCTTAGCCATTTGTCACACTCAACATCTTTCTACAATCCTACTTATGTCCCTCTTTACCTTTGGCCAATAATAATTTTCTACAATAAGAGCAATTGTATTACTTATACCAAAATATTCAACAAAACCCCCACAATGTAATTCTCTTATAATATTGTCTCTCATTGAACTAGCAGGGATGCACAATTGTTTCCCCCTGAAAAAATAACCATCCTGCATCAAATAATCATAATAACCACTACCTACTATAGGGTCCTTAAGTTGTCTCACAAAATCACCTTCATACAATTCCTTAACTCCCTCAAACCCTACTACTTCCTTTTCCATAGTTGTCAAAAGTGCTACACGCCTACTCAAGGCATCAGTAACTTGATATTGCTTACCTGACTTATGCTTCAATACAAAATTATATTCTTGCAAAAATGAAACCCATTTTACATGCCTACTATTTAGTTTCTTTTGTGTGTTTCCATACGTCAAGGCTTCATGGTTAGTGAAGAGTGCAAATTCCTTTGCTACCAAGTAATGTCTCCAGTTCCTTAATGTCTAAGAAATAACATCAAATTCCACATCATAAGTAGAATATTTCCTCTTAACTTCATTTATACTTTCACTGAATAATTCCAGGGATCATCCTTCTTGACTCAGTACATCTCCAATCCCGACATGTGAGGCATAACAGTCAACCTCAAAGACCTTGCTAAAATTTGGAAATACTGAAACAAGTTCTTTTGAGACATTCTTCTTCAACAATTAAAAACTATATGTTGTTACCTTGGTACATACAAACTCCTTCCCTTTTGTACACTCTGTTATCGGTGCAATAATGCTACTAAAATTCCTTCTGAACTTCCTATAAAAATTTGTTAATCCATGAAAACTATGAACCTCTTTCACATTCCTTGGAATAGGCCATTCCAAAATTGCCTTTACGTTTTCCTCATCCATCCTCACTCCATCCTCTGATATGAAAAACCCTAGTAAAATAAGACTCTTTTGAAGAAATATTCACTTCTTTAAGTTTGCATATAGACTCTCTTTATGTAACAAGTATAATACCAATTTTATATGTAACAAGTGTTCTTCCACCATCTTACTCAATATCATAATATCATCAAAATAGAAAACAACAAACTTACCATTGTATTCTCAGAGTACTTTGTTCATCAACCTCATGAATGTATGGGGTGCATTAAATATCCCAAATGGTATCACCATCTACTTGTACAATCCATATTTTATTTTGAAATAAGTTTTACATTCATCCCCTTCATGGATTTGAATCTAGTAGTATCCACTCCATAGGTCAATCTCACTAAAATATAGGGCTCCCATTAGCACATCTATCATATCATCCAATCTTGGAATTGGGAACCGATACTTAATTTTGATCTTATTTATGGCCCTGTTGTCTACACACATTCTCCAGTCTCCATATTTTTTAGGACTCAATAGCATTGGAGTTGCACATGGACTAATGCTTTCTCTCACTAACCCTTTCTGTATTAGATCTATCACTTGTCTGTTTAACTCTTCACTCTGTGTCGGACTCATTCGATAGACTTCCTGGTTTGGAAGGGTCGATCCTGGGATCAAATCAATATGGTGTTGAATATCTCACTTCGGAGGTAACCCGTATGGTATCTCATCTGGTATGACATCTTTGTATTCTTTTATTATCTTTTCCACAACAACTAGTATATTAAAGTCATATATTTCAACCTTTTTTGACATTAGTGCATAATACCATCAAATTTCTTCCATTTCTCATATAACAAACTCTTTTATAGCCAATAAGACCTCACTCTTCTCTTCTTCATTGAAGGGTAACATACCACCTTTACACCATCCTTCCAAAAGGTATATGTATTTTTCCCTCCATCATGTGTAACCTTTCTATGTATTAGCAAGGCCTACCCAGTAATATATGGCATGCATCCATTGGGATAACATCACACCACACCTCATATTATAGGTATTCCCAATTGAAAAAATTATAAGGCATCTTTTATTTATGGTTACCTCATTCCCTTTCTTGAACCATGATATACGATAGGTATATGGGTGCTTCTCACATTTTATATTGAGTTTATCAACCATCACAGACTCACATTTGAAACCATATTTTCACAACTACCACCATCGATAATAATTTTGCATACCTTTCCTCCAGAGGTGCATCTTATTTCAAATATATTTGTTCGTAGCCATGAATCAACACCAACAACATCATGTTCTTTCTCCTTCCTTGGGACAATCATCATCCCTTTTATCATGAGGATTTCACCCAAGTCTACAGCAACCTCCATTTCTTCTTCCTCTTCAGCTTCAACCAAAATTACTTTTGGTAGTTCTCCTTGACATCTATCTTATGTACAATAGTGCGGACACTCAAAATCTCTATGCCCCTCTTCACCACATATGTAACATGTATATTGCCTTTGGGGGATATTCCAACCTAACCCTCCATTATAACCTCTTCCCCTCCTAAACCCCTTACCTCTTTGGTAGTTATCACGGCTTTGATCAAAATCGTCATTCCCTTCTGTATTAGAGGATTCACCTTTTATAGATTCAAACATACCCCTGCCTCTCATTGGAGATAATGATGGACCTCTTCACACCTCTTTTAAAATTATTCCTCTTATTCTTTTCTTATGCATTTAATGCGAGTTGATAAGCATCATCTACGTTATGGATCCGAAGCATACTCAACTCATCTTGTATGGTGTAACTCAACCTATTTATATACCATGTAGCCTTTTGTTCTTAAGACTCTCCTTATTCCACCCTGATTGACAACTTGTAAAATTCATTGGTATACTCCTCAATGGTGAGATCCTTCTGCCTTAGGTTTTGGAACCTTCGAAAGAGTGTCTCGAGCATAATCTACAGGAAGAAACTTTTCTTTCAGCTTCTTTACCATTTTATTCCAGTTTCGGATCTTGCCCTTTCCATTCCTTTGTCTTTCATTTTGTAGGTGATCCCACCAGATCAATGCATGTCCAGCTAACTTAGTGCATGCAAACTTAACCTTCTTCTCCTCTGAAAGGGTTTTCCACTCAAAGAATTTTTCCATGCGATTTAACCAGTCAATCAACTCCTCTGGTCGTAACCCTCCACCATAATAAGGAACATTAATCTTGATGCCGTCATTCTTTCCCTCTAAATCCTAGATCAATCTCTCCTCAAATGGTCTCTCATTCAAGGTTTCTTCGTCTCTCTCATTTTCTTCTTCATCTCCTCCTTCATTCATTAATGGATATCTCTTCTTCAATATCACTATCTGGGTTTGCATCCCCATTTGCATGTCTCCTTCTAAGGCGGGTAACTTCCCCCGTGAGCTCAGCAATTTGTCTCTGTAGCTCCTGCATATGCCTATTCATCTGGGCATAACCTCCCCTCCCGCGTCTAGCCATGGTTATATAAAACAGAGGTAAAAACTACACATAGAAAATTGTAATATGTTACCTTAATTATTTCCGCAAGATCAAAATCCAGCTCTGATACCAATTGATGTGAATCCAGCTGCAAGAGGTTGAAATACCTCCAAAAACACACATAAACACCTTTGCAAATAAAAACCAGGAGTTTCACAATAGATTTACTTCTCATTCTGGAATTCACACTGATCTATTACATCATTACCATTCTCCTTTTATTTCAAGACTACTCTAAAACCCTAAAATGCCAAAAACCCTAAAATGCCAAAAATTACCCTACTAATGCAAAACAACTCGTATTGACCCCCAAAATTTGCGTGCCAAATATGAATTCATAGATTAGGGCTCACGCGAAATTTTGGACTTATTCTGAACAAGCACAACAAAAGTTATTAAAGTTCTAAGACCTAGAGAAAAGCAGAAAAAACATTCGGAGCCAATTTTAGGGACCACTAGATGATGGAATCCGAGCCCGAAAACGTGCCAAAATGAGCACAACCTTGCTATGCAAAGTTGTCCCCAGCATAGTACTAATGTATATCTACCACCCTGTAAAATTTCAGGACGATCCAACGGTCGGATCAAAAGTTATGGCCTCTGCAAGTTATGCTCCCACATTAAAACGAGTCACATGATCAAGATAAATAGCTAACATGTTTTCAGTTCTCAATTGCTGATATCAGTTCACACATGAAAAGTGTTACGCCTTCTTGTAATCTGGATCAGAACATATAACTACTATTTCTAAAAATGCATTAAAGAAAATATTCTAAAAATATATTTATCAAGGCTTCGCCTTATAAAATCAACATTTTAGATTTTTTTAGCATACATATCAGAGTTGTAATGAAAGGAAAGAATGAAGATCTCTAAAAACTAAACAATGAATCCAGATTCTATTATTTCACTTAGTCAATTTTTGATTGTAACATTTTTCTTAAATCTTGAATAATTGTACAATATGTGTACTAGAGTAGTGTTAGGTTGTGGAGCTTGTTTTCATGTGTGAAATTTGTTGAAGACTGTACGACTAAGAGTACTGTACACTTTTCATGTATCGTCACCGGGGTTCGGGAAACGTGCTCTTCTCAAATGGGCAGAGTTTTTTGACCCATAGGTTTATAGAGACGGGTTTTGCCCATAGTTTTTGATACCCATGGTTTTGTAAAACTACTTAAGTAATTGTCTATTTATATGGTCTTATTTATATGATAGATGTATAAGTAAATGTATTGTAGATGTGTTTTGAATTCGGTTGTGAATTATGTAGAGTTTGTTGAGCATAACTCCGAATAGATCTGGGTATTGTATTGAGAGAGCGAGTGGCTTGTAATAAAATTTGAGCAAGTTATTCTTGGTGGACGTAGCCCAAATTGGGTGAACCACGTTAAATACTATGTAGCTTTTTGTTGTGTTATTTTATTCTGTAATTTTATTTTAGATCTGTAATAATTTTTGCATATTAGTTTCTACTGTTGCGATTCTGTGAGGTATTATTCCGCATATTTTATCTCTTATTTCCTAAAAAATGGTATCAGAGCCTAGGTTTGGTTTGCTAAAGTGTTGAATCGCAAGGAAAGTTTTTAGCTTGAGTGGGAGCTATGGAAGATGAAGGAAGATCTAGGGTTAATAAATTCAACGGGTAGAATTTTAGTCTTTGGAAGATACAGATGGAAGATTACCTTTATCAGAAGGATCTATATACTCCGTTGTCTGAAAGGTGAACAAACCCTCGAGTATGAGAGATGTGGAATGGGATTTGTTGGATGAGGAAGGCACTTGGGACATGATCTGGCTGTGTCTTGCATCTTCGGTATTATTTAATGTTTCAAAGGAAAAGACTACAAAAGATCTAATGGATGCATTAGGGAAGTTGTATGAAAAATCCTCTGCCTCTAATAAGATATTTTTAAGGAAAAATTTGTTTAATATGAAGATGTCTAAGAATAGTTCAGTAGCAGATCATTTAAATGATTTCAATACGGTTGTTAATATGCTAACTTTGGCCACAATAAAATTTGATGAAGAAGTTAGGGCGTTGTTAATTCTGTGCTCTTTACCTGAGAGTTTGAATAACGTGGTAATGGCGGGTAAGTAACTCGGTTCTAGCTAACTCGAAGATGAAGTTTGAGGATGTTGTAGGGGTGATTCTAAGCGAGGAAATGCAAAGAAAAATCTCTGGGGAATCTTCTACTTTAGGGAATCCTTTGACAGTGGAAACTAGAGGGAGAAAAAAGAGTAGAGGAAACCGTGCAAAATCAAAAGATCGGGAAAGGTCAAAATCCAAGAACAAGATTGTATGTTGGAATTGTGGAAAGCCTGGGAATGCAAAGAAGGACTGTTGGAAGATTCGGGATAAGAAGAAACAACAGGAAGAAAACAAGGAGGAAAATGTGGCAACGGGTAATGTATGTCAGGATGCTTTGATTCTTTCTTTGCACAATATTACTGAATCTTTGGTTTTAGATTCAAGGGCTTCATTCCATGCTTCTCCACATAGGCATTATTTTGTTTATTATGTTCAAGGATATTTTGGGAATGTTTTTCTTGGTGATGATGAGCCTTGCAGCATAGTTGGAAAAGGTTCTATTCAGGTTAAGATGTAGAATGGGAATACTTGGATATTGAAGGATGTCAGACATGTGCCTACATTAAAGATGAAATTTGATATTGGCAGGGTAGTTGGGAAGTAATGGTTGTACTGTGATATTTATAGCGGACTCTTGGAAGGTTACCAAGGGTGCTCTTGTGGTGGCAAGAGGTAAGAAGGTTGGAACCTTGTATTTAACCATTGATTAGTACTAATGATGGTAATCTTGTGGCTTCAGATGCAGATACAACATTATGGCACTATAGGCTCAGTCATATGAGCCATAAGGGCATGAACATCATAAAGAAGAACTTACCTGGATATACAGGAACAAGTTTGGATTTCTCTGAGAACTGCATATATGGGAAACAGAAGTGTGTAAGGTTTCTCAAGGTTGGACCTACAAAAAAAGAGAGTAAGTTAGATCTGGTGCATTCTGATGTGTGGGGGCTAGCTCAGGTATCATCTCTTGGGGGTTCAAGTTATTATGTTACTTTTATTGATGATGTAACAAGGAAAGTTTGGGTTTATTGTATTAGAAACAAATCTAATGTATTTGACACTTTTGTTAAATGGAAAGCCTTGGTAGAGAATGAAACAGGCCTTAAGCTAAAATGTCTTAGGTTCAGATAATGGAGGGGAGTATTGCAGCAATGAATTTGATGATTACTGTTCTAAGAATGGAATCTGCAGGCAAAAGATGGTTCCAGGAACTCTGCAGTAGAATGGGCTATCTGAAAGGATGAACAGAACAATAATGGAACGTGCTAGGAGCATGAGGTTACATGCAGGACTGCCTCTTTCTTTTTGGGTAGAAGCAGTGAGCATAGCTGTGTACTTGATAAACAAAGGACCCTCAAGTGCCTTGGATGGAGGCATACCTGAGGAGGGCTTGGTATGGTAAGAAAGTTGATTATTCATTTCTTAGAGTCTTTAGATGTGAGATGTTTGTTCACATAGACAAGGATGATAGGACTAAGCTAGAGGCTAAATCAGAAAAATGTACTTTCTTTGGTTATTGTGGTGATGAATTTGGATATAAATGTTGGAGTATTAAGGACAAGAAAATCATTCGAGTCTAGGGATGTGGTCTTTAATGAGAAAGTCATGTATAAGTAGTAGTTGTAGGAAAACAGGGAAGAATCCAAGAAATAATATGCATTGGTAGAGGATCTTCCAGATGGGAAAGTGACACATGAATCAGTTCAGGAACCCCCTCAACAGGAACCCCAAACTCCTATATTGAGGAGCTCTTCTAGGGTAAGAAGAGAACCTGAATGTTTTTCTCCTTCTCTTTATTATTTATTACTCACTGATAGTGGAGAACTAGAGAGCTTTGATGAAGCAATGCAGGTAGATGCCAGGAAGAAGTGGGACCAAGCCATGGATGAGGAGCATCAAGCTCTAATGGAGAACTAGACATCGGGATTTGGTAAAGCTACCCGAAGAGCAAAAGAGCATTGCAAAACAAGTGGGTGTACAGAGTTAAAGATGAATAAGGAGGAAAGAAAAGATATAAGGCTCTGGTTGGTGGTCAAGGGGTTTGCATAGAAACAACGTATAGATTTTGATGAGATATTTCTCTCTTGTAGTAAAAATAACTTCTATTAGAACTGTTCTAGGAATAGTTGCAGCAGAATACTTGCACTTAGAAAAGCTTAGATGTAAAGACTACATTTCTCCATGGTGATTTGGAGGAGGAACTTTATATGCAGCCAGCTAGAAAGATATGAAGTCAAAGGTAAAGAGGAGATGGTGTGCAAACTAAAGAAGAGCTTGTATGGCCTGAAACAAGCTCCACGTCAATGGTATAAGAAGTTTGATAGCTTCATGATGGAGCAAGGTTATATTATATGTCATTCTGACCCATTGCATGTATACAAAGAAATTTGAGTATGGAAGTTATATTATCCTGTGTTTGTATGTAGATGACATGTTGGTTGTAGGTAAAAACATGCAAGAAATAAAAGTACTCAAGAAACATCTAAGTGAATCCTTTGATATGAAGGATTTGGGGGCAGCCAAACAAAACCTTGGTATGAGGATAACTCGGGATAGGAAGGAACGGAAGCTGAATTTATCTCAAGAAGAGTACATTAAGAAGGTATTGGTTAGGTTTAACATGCAGGATGCTAAATCGGTTGGGACTCCTTTGGCAGGCCATTTCAAGTTATCAAAGGAGCAGTGTCCCATGACAAAGCATGAAAGAAACCATATGTCCAAGGTACCTTACTCATCAGCAGTTGGCAGTTTGATGTATGCTATGGTGTGCACTAGGCCTGATATTGCCCATGTGGTGGGAGCTGTGAGTAGATTTATGAGTGATCCAGGTAAAGAGCATTGGCAAGCAGTAAAGTGGATCCTTCGGTATTTGAGAGGGACCATGGGAACAGTTTTGTGCTATAGTGGATCAGACACCACTTTACGTGGTTATGTAGATTCAGACATGGCTAGAGATGTAGATAGCAGGAGGAGCACGACCAGTTATATTTACATTGTAGGTGGGATAGCAGTGATCTGGATTTCACGACTACAGAAGCCGGTGGCTTTGTCAACCACGGAGGCTAAGTATGTTGCTGCCACAGAGACAAGAAAAGAGATGATTTGGTTACAACAATTGCTTGAGGAATTGGGGTATAAGCAGGAGGAATGTAAGTTGCATAGTGATAGTCAGAGTGTTATACACCTAGCTAAGAACTCTGCTTTCCACTCTAGGACAAAGCATATACAGTTAAGGTACCATTTCATCAGGAAAACTTTGGAGGAAGAGAAGTTGAAGTTGGAGAAGATTCATACCAGTCAAAATCCTGCAGACATGATGACCAAGGTGGTCACAAGGGAAAAACTGAAGTTGTGTTCAGCTTTGGTTGGTCTTCACAGAAACTAGCGAAGGGTTGAGAAGCTTTCTCAGAGGAAAACTATTCTCCAAGTGGGAGATTGTTAGGTTGTGGAGCCTGTTTTTCATGTGTGAAAGTGTTGAAGACTGTACACTAAGAGTACTGTACACTTTTAAGAGTGCTGTAAATTTTTTTAGGCATAAATTTTTTTGGCCTCGAAAAATGCACCCGACATATCGGGAAACGTGCTTTTCTCATATGGGCATGTTTTTTGACCCATAGGTTTATGGGACAGGCTTTGCCCATGGTTTTTGATACCCCACGGTTTTGTAAAACTGCTTAAGCAGTTGTCTATTTATATGGTCTTATGCATATAATAGATATACAAGCAAATGTATTGCAGATGTGTTTTGAATTCGGCTGTGAATTTTTTAGAGTTTGTTGAGCATAGCTCCAAACGGATCTGGGTATTGTATTGAGAGAACAGTGGCTTGTAATAAAATCTGAGCAAGTGATTCTTGGTGGACGTAGCTCAAATTGGGTGAACCACGTTAAATACTGTCTCTTTGTGTTGTGTTATTCTGCAATTTTATTTGAGATCTGTAATAATTTTTGCATATTAGTTTCTACTATTGCGATTCTGTGAGGGATTATTCTGCATATTTCATCTCTTATTTCCTAACAATATAAATATATGTAAAATGTGTCGAGAGGTATATGCACATATACCTCTAAGCATATTTTACCATGTTTTGATTTATGTTCATATAAATGGTAAAATATGCCAAGAGGTATAAGTGCCTATACCTCTCGACATATTTTACATATATTTATATAATATAGGTGTGCTAGTTATAATTAAGGTATATCTCATTTCACTATTTTTGATTTTGCATATCGAAGTAACTAACACTATAAATATATTGGATTTTACACTTTTAATATTTTCATATTTTATTTTTTCTGGATTTATAAAATCAAATCGTGATTCCACTCCTAATTTTATTATAGAAATAATAAGTTTTGAATTATAACATTATTAACATTGTCATTGTAAGTGTAAAAATTGTGGTTAAAGTTATAAAATGGGAATGACCACAATTTTTATATTATTACCTTCTAAAATGTTCAATAGTAAATATTCCTAATTCAAATATGATTAGTTAAAATATATATTAATTATTATCAATGTTTGATACAAATATTAGTTATATTTTATTTTCTTCATAATTATAGAAATTTATATTCGGGTTCTTTATAATGAGATTGCTTTTTGACACATATATGATATGAATTGATTTCCAAACAAAAATTCCCCATTACTTTACCGATATAGTTATTTTCAAACATATTACACTAAACATAGTTGATAGGCACCCGGTTTTCCAAAATATTACAATAATTATTAATTATAACTATATAATTAGCATACATCTAACTAAATAAATAAATATATTTATACCATTTATTTAATATGGTTATGTAAACCCTAAATGATTGTTTTGTGTATTATAGTTAAGAACTGTTGGAGCAAGTTTCTATGCAAACACTATAAATAGTCATTATAAATAGTCACTCAATCTATTACCAATACTAAAAGGGGAGGCTTTCTTAATCCTCTCAAGCATTAGCTTGTGCATTTTATGGGGGTGGGCTTGTGCTACTAGTCTCTGGTTAATGCCATCTTAAAAGGGTTATTGAAAGATTCTATGCATCTTTATATTAAACCTTAATTTTGATTTATTTTTTAAACATAAATATCATAAAATTCTTAGTGTTTCCACATGAATTTTAATCTAACAAAGATATTATTTATTTTTCTACATTTTTTTCTAGAATGTAAATGCATATGAATGTGTACTAGCATACTGTTTGCTTTTTTTTTGCGTTGTTGATATTATATATCTCCTCCTCATCTTCAATAGTAATAAAGCTAAAGCATGAAAATCCTATCATGACATTTATTTAGAAAGTAAAATTAAGGAATTCAATAAATTCTTTATTTTTCTATTTGTTAACATCTTTTTTACAATGAAAGCAACTAGATCATCAAAAAAGGCCTGAATGTTTAACAATCGGCCATTTCGCCACTAAAAGAAAATTAAGTTAGAACACATTCTTAAGATTTATACATCTTTCTTACACTCGAATGTTTGATGACATTCTAAATATTTTTGAACCTCGGTTTCACATAAATATTAAATCACATACACTCGAATTTTTATCAAATATTCACCGTCATATCATCTACAAATATTAACCACCTTTTTTTATATATGTCACGAATGAACATATAGGTTTCACCTTTTCATTTAAAGTTATTTTGTGTTGTCTTTTTTCTTTATCATGTTGCATCTAAAATTATTTACTTCTCCCATGTTCACTTCCAACTTTCCATTCATGTCCTCATCAAGTATCTCAAAAAATCTTATGGCGTCCAATACAAAAAAATTAATTTTCAACCTCGATCGACAAATATTCTCTACTTGTCAATCATATCACCTTTCGATGTACAATCTTGATTGTTTATGACATTTTATACATCAAATGCTTCCCTCCAATTACTAGAGCTCAAAACTAAAAACACGAACTACAAAGTTCTATAAGAAGCAAACATCATGGTTGGATTTTCACCCAACAACCTTTTGGAATTTCCCCAATTTTTACTTTTGACCCTTATAGCTCACATAACTAAACTGGGGTCTCAACTATAAATTTGAGCTCATATACTGGATATTTCATGGGGACGAAAAATACCTGCTGTGGAAAAGGTGTGGGCCATGCTGGAGATTAATTTTCCCTATATAATCAAAATCCTTGACATATCGCACTCATCCCTTCTTTGTTGGCGATTGTTGAATGACGATGTCATCAAAATTATTGTTGAGTAGAACTTTTCATGAGGTCACCACATTCAAATGCCATTTCCACTCCACATCTTCCTATCTAAATTTATGCAAGGGCTAAAACTACAAACACTTTTTCACTTCCAAAAAAAAATTATGCCTCTCCTTACATTCACAAAGATCTTTTTACGTTTTTTTCGCGTCGCGTAAACAACATCCCATGTCATTTCCTATTTATATGGTTCACTTTCAAATTGGTTTTCCTTTCCATTTTCGTCACCCCCTCCAACCTCTAGACCCTTCTTCTTAACCCCTCTTCCTCTACCATTGTTTATCTTCCTCTAATATGAATCCTCAAAAAAAAAACCCTTCGATATTTCTATCATACACTTCACATACAATTGCTAGTATTATATCATAATTAAAATCTATGACTATCTAGAAATCCTCTAATCAACTATTACATGTTTTGCTACACTTTCCTAAAGTCTTAATATGAATATATTTCAAAACAAAATCCACTTTCACATAATTACGCCGAAGGCGTTCCCCCTATGGGAAAGGCCCCTGCGGACGTTTCTACGACTATCTTAATTTTGACGGTTTGACGGCCGTCTAAAAGTTTGTTCTTTTTCGCCTATTTTTAATAGTTATTTTATTATTTTTCGCCTATTTTTAATAATGCTTTTTTTGGGTGCATGTTGAATGGAGCGGCTATTTTTAACAGTGGTTTTTTCTTTTTGCAGCGGCTATTTTTGACAGATTTTTGTGTATAAGTAGATGAGGTGCGGGTTTGCAATTTCACAAGATTCATTACAGTGCTTTTTCACAGGCGGGTTTGCAATTTCACAGGATTTATTACAGTGCTGAGGATTTCGGGTTTGCAATTTCGCAGGATTTATTACAGTGCTCAGGATTTCGGGTTTGCAATTTCACAGGTATTTATTACTCTGTTCTCATCAATTTGCTTATGGCTATTCTTTGTGCAATTACGTGAAACTCCCAAGTACCCTGCTATTCCACCCTACAACTGCTCAATGGAAACAATTCCAGAATGAAACATGATTTCTTGGTAGTGAGTGTTGGATGTTTCTCCTTCGGTTTTACTTGCAGAAATTTTATTGAATGGTTTACTCGTAGACATTCTAGGGTTTAACATTATTATTTAAATTGTGCAAAGCATAAGTTTGTCAATACCATGCGTTTTGATCTGCTTTATGCAATATAAACTCTAATCATGGGTCAGAGAATGATTATGGTCCCTGGAGAACGCTTATGGTCCCCGGAAGTATACTCTGTTGTCTTAGGATGCTGACGAATATATTAAAAATTGGAGGGACCTAGCGATTTATAAACCAAACATTTAGAAATTACCGTTAGGGAATCAAGCACACCTGCTGGCTAGAATGTTCACTCTTCTCTTGGATTTGCTGGATCTTTCCTGCCATGGTTTCATGGCTCCAGAAACAGCAATTTGTCCTGATTTTGTTTGACCGTCTTTTGCATTGTAATCTTCTTCATATACCAGGGAAAAATAAAATGGAAATAGTGAAATAAGAACTAGCTCCTATTACAAATGCTAGCAACCTAGAAAAAGGAGTGCTCTCCCAATCCTATGTTGTCATTTTCACATTGTACAACAAAGTTTCTGTTGAGGGCATGCAATGCCCTGTGCCCTGCACTCCAGGACATCAACGATAACTGTGAAGCAACTGACTTTAGGAAGAATTAATGTGATGAAAATATCTCAGTGCCATAGACTTTATGTAACTCAATAATGGAGTCTAGGCTATAGGGCCTCCGCTAAAGACTTCTGTTCCCACATTTTATTCTGAAGCGGCATGTAGGCTATGAGAAGAGTTACCAAGATTCAATGTTTCTTCAACAAGACATATTTGATGAATAATCTCCAACGAATCCAGGGGACTTGATTGCAAAGGTCCCTGGATCTAATCATCCATTATTGAAAGCTGCTATTTACTTTGTACTGCAGGCACCATGTGTTGATGAGAACAACAGTAACCACACTTTTTCAGTTTCGAGAACAACTGTAGCCAAGGTTTAGGACATCTTCAAGTTGTACAATGAGCTCAGCCAATGGTATAACCCTCAAACTTTGTAGTGTAATTAGTCAACTCCTGCACCATGTAGCCAACCCCCTTTGCACAAATTTAAAAGTACACAACCATAGCCATGTCTGATCTATTGGGACTTTTCAACACAATAAACTATTTTGACTATTACTACCCTCAAACGGACTTAAGAACACAATGCATAACAGTAAAGCATAGTTAAAGTCAAGTGCTATGCAAACCTGGAGTGGATTAGTTTCATCTTCAATCCAAATGAATTAAGCTGAACCGAAAAAAATAGTCTCTCCGACATACCCACTAGGACGAGGAATTCATCCTAGCATCCAGCCTAAACCCAAAAGAGAAGTTTAAAGATCACACTGTCTGCAGACTCTATAATATTCCCCTTCCAAAAACACACTGAAACTATGGTGGTTTTTCACAAAATACATGTTTCTTACCAAACTCAATAATCATACACAAATTTACAAGGCAATAAGGATACCACAACATATTTCCGATCTTGTTTTTAGCATCTGGATCTGCCTAGAGAAGAATATTGTGTAGAAAACCAATAGCAATCAGATTGACTTTCGAACAAAAACATCTGTAACACCACAATATACATAATCAGCCAAAATATTGCTCAGGGAAACCACCATGGAAAACTATGGGAAATAGTACAGAGAACTGAATAAGTAATTATTGTACTATCAATAGAGATATTCCCATACCCTATAATATATCCCTACAAAAAAACAGTACTGAAACTTCACATGGTCAATCATAGACACTCACCACCTACTCCGTATGTTTCAACAAGAATATGTTTATTCCAGACACACTAACCAAATACAATTTTTCTAAGAAATGACATGTTGACAGCATTTTTTTTATAAAAAAATTCCATTTTGTATTTGGCATCTGCTTCTGCGTAAAGAAAATTGAGTAGAAACCCAACTACAATAAGATTGACTTTCCAGACAGTAGTGATACATCCTCCTAATCACCTGTCACCCATCTGATGCATACACAAAGTATTGACAAGACAATGAGCATTAGGGAACAAAATCATTCTTGTCCGATTTTGGCACTGAGTTTGGGAGGTCATCCGAATCTGCCCAAAGAAGGAGATTGAGTATCCTCTGTTTGTGTCTTAGACTGTCCACTCTCTTCATCACAATTTTCTCTCCCAGTTATGTTGTCATTATCATTGTAGCAGTTCTATGGAGTACTGTGAAGAATCAGGACATCAACGAATTGGAAGCATGAAAAGTGCTGTGTGGTGAGGCTATTAGGCCATAGACTTTTTGTTATTCTTTTTCACATCTTTAATCCTGTTGAGATTCTTTTGCTTCAAGCGCAATAACCTTTGTTCCTAAAAACTAACTTTGGTGGTCTCCATTCACAAGTAGCAGCTGTTTTCCTTTCCGAATGGCAAACATGGCCTAATAATTGTTTTTTGAGTATGTGTGGACAGCAGATTAGAGAGGAGGTCATTGCCTCCTCGCAAGGGGAGTATTTTTGACCACTTAAATCAGATTTGGTTTTTGGGCAATCTATCTTTTGATGAAGGGTGGTAAGATCTGGACTTTTCAGGCAGGTAGAATTGGTTCAATCATTGGAAGACTTAAAATGTATAAATGTAGATTCCACAAATAACAAGAAGAGTATAAGTCTAAGATGAGTTGAACTCCAGGTGAAGGAACAAGTCACTTTTTATTTAACTACGAAAAATTGCTACTCCTATTGCTTTCGTGTGAATTTGATCTTCAATTTGGAAGAAATCATACTGTAACAGTACACTCTTTCACAATATCTAGAAAATATTTCAATCAAATACCATTGTTTGTATATCAAGCCTTTGTATCACATTCACCAATGCGAAAGTAGAGATTTGAATTACAACGCTTAGAGATCTGCAAAGCGTATGGGGCTGTATTCTGCCTGTCCTGCATTTTCTATTTTGTCTTTTTTGCCTCGGTTGTAATGTTTTGTAGAATCAGAGTTTTTAAGTGTTGATGATTTGCACTCACATTAGTTTTCCATTTTATTGTGTTCAGATTTTGATATTTCCAGAATTGGAACATCTCACATTAGTTTTGCATTTTTGTTCTTGGGTTTAGCATTGATATATTACAGATTCCAGCTGTATCATATTGAATTTGCATTTAAGAGGTGGCGCTGCGTTTATCTCTTGATATGTTGCGGAATCAATTTTTCATTTAAACAACTTTCATCTTGTCTTTAGATTTTGAGATTTTACTGAAACAAAGTGTTGTACATTGCTTTTGTATTTTCCATTTCATTCTCGTTTGTAGCTTTTGATATTTTACAGAACCAGAGGGTGAGGGTTTGTATATAGAAATCTGTATTTTTTGGTTTGTCATTTTTCACAATCAGAGCCAGCATCACATTGATTTTCCATCTTCTCTGACCTTATCTAAAAACAATAACCCAAACCCATGGGTCACTTTCTTAATGACTTCTCAATGATACGGGGAGCTTATGCTTCAGGTTCTTTTGTATTGGTTCCATGTTTTTGGCCCCTTGTTCTCATGCAGCTTTTATTCCTCAATTTCCCTTTGCTTCACATCTGCACTACTCTGGCAATATGGCCATGTTCGTGGCAGATCTGACATCAGAATGGAATGTTTCTTGTAGTCAAGGGGTGTAGGTCCACTTCCAACTACATCACGCCAAAAAATAAGTATATTGTAGTTGCCACAGATTATTTAACCAAGTGGGGGTTGAAGCTAGGCCATTGAAAACAACTTCCATGATGAAGTGGCAAGGTTCATATATGAACCATTGTCACCACCATTTGGATTTTGTCCATTAGAAATTGTAACAGATCAAGGAAGCCACTTCATTAATGAGGTGGTAGAAGCCCTAGTCAATAAGTTTTCTATTAAGCACAGGAAGGCAACAACATACAAGCCAAGCACAAATGGACAGGTGGAACGAACAATTTTTTTGTGTTGTGTCAAATTCTAGCAAAAGATGCAGCCTTGCCTTGCAGGTACAAATGGGATAAAAGGATTCATGCAGCATTGTGGGCATATAGGGCAACATCAAAGTCAGCAACAGGATACTCCCCATTTCAGTTGGCCTATGGCTATGGCATTGATCCAGTTCTTCCTATTGAGTTTGATATTCCCACTGTGAGAGTTAGTTATGAAAAATGAAAGGATGGATGAAAGTGATTCAGTAAAAGAAAGGTTGGTACATCTTCATTTGCTAGAGAGGAAATGAGGGAAATAGCAAAGGATACAAGCCATAAGAAGAAAATGAATGAAGCAGAAGGAATACTTTGATCAAAAGATCCGGTGGTCTCCATTTCATTGAATGACTTGGTTCTAGTATATGATTCCAGATAAAAAAAAAGAAGACAGAGAAAATTTCTTCCAAAATGGATGGGGGGGGCCCTACAAAAATAGCAGCTGTGCATGAAAATGGTACGTACCGACTGGAGGAATTGGATGGCACTCCCATTACGAAATGGGTCAACCACGACAAGTTGAAGATTTTCCAAGCACCAGAATAGTCTACTCCGAGGACGGAGTAGAAGCTATGTCGAAGCTAGAAGGGAAGGAAGGGGGAAGATGTCGACACTAAAATTTTCCTCTAAAAATAATTTCTATTTATTTCATTAATGTATGTATTAGGAATAGGATGTTGTTAAGTATAATTAGTAGTAGCGTCTGATAGAAGATAACGGCGCCGTCAGTACGGTGCCGCCAATAATGTGGAGTACGGTAACAGTCAAAGTACAATAGGAATGTTGTAAAAAGTAAATATTTGTCGTAAGTGGTCCGGTAATGTTAAAATGTCAAAGTTTGGGTAATTAGAGAAGTAGGGTCTACATGATTAGGAAATTAGAAATATTATATTGGTAATAAGGACAAGGAGTGAGGTCATAAATATTTTGTGTATTTTATTTGTAAAAAGTCTAAAAATGTGGAACCCATGTAAAATGATAAGGTTTATCTTATCTTAAAAGATAAGCTTACATGTACAGATAAGAGTTAAGGTATGGAATATGATTCGTCAGAGTGGATTTCTTATCCTATCTTAGAGATAAGATGGATAAGCCTGGAAGTTCTATAAATAGAGAGGCCACCCCCCCCCCTCATTTAGCATAGAAGGAAGTAGTGAGAAATATTGTAGGAAGTGTGCGAAAGGAAGCCATCATTTTTAAAGGTGTGTTGAAGAAGCCATAAGAGGTGTAATTGTAAAGTTTCTCCCATAGTCTTACTGAATCAAGGAAGTGAAGTCAATAACACTTGAAGTACCTCATGGGTGAGATTGTAACAATTTCATGTTAATATTATAATTTAATTTTGATATTTCAGATTTTTTCTCATTCATTCTGTCTTATCATAGTCAATGGTATTCTTGTGTTATGTTTTTTGTTTTGTTTCCAGATTACATCCACCAAACTAAAGGCTGTGCATTAGTAAATAATCATAGCACGAGGAGTTCCCGGTGGTGAAGGCCAATTGGGAATGATAGTTGTACTGTGGATTTGATGACAGTGACTCTTGGAAGGTTACCAAGGGTGCTCTTGTGGTGGCAAGAGGTAAGAAGGTTGGAACCTTGTATTTAACCACTAATAGTACTAATGATTGTAATCTTGTGGCTTCAGATCACAGATGCAATAACAACATTGGCACTATAGGCTCGGTCATATGAGCATAAATAGGGCATGAATCATCATAAAGAAGAATTTTCCTGGATATACAGAAACAGGTTTGGATTTCTGTGAGAACTGCATATATGGGAAATAAGCGAGTAAGGTTTTCTCAAGGTTGGACCTACAAAGAAAGAGAGTAAGTTAGAGAGTGTGGTACATTCTGATGTGTGGGGGCCAGCTCAGGTATCATCTCTTGGGGGTTCAAGTTATGGTTACTTTTATTGATGATGCAACAAGGAAAGTTTGGGTTTATTGTATTAGAAACAAATCTGATGTATTTGACACTTTTGTTAAATGGAAAGCCTTGGTAGAGAATGAAACAGGTCTTAAGCTAAAATGTCTCAGGTCAGATAAATGGAGGGGAGTATTGCAGCAATGATGAATTTTGATGATTATTGTTCTAAGAATGGAATCCACAGGAAAAAAAGATGGTTCCAGGAACTCCCAGCAGAAGAATGGGGTATCAGAAAGGATGAACAGAACAATAATGGAACGTGCTAGGAGCATGAGGTTACATGCAGGACTACCTCTTTTTTTTTGGGCAGAAGCGGTGAGCACAGCTGTGTACTTGATAAACAGAGGACCCTCAAGTGCCTTGGATGGAGGCATACCTGAGGAGGCTTGGTATGGTAAGAAAGTTGATTATTCATTTCTTAGAGTCTTTGGATGTGAGGTGTTTGTTCATATAGACAAGGATGATAGGACCAAGCTAGAGGCTAAATCAAAAAAATGTACTACTTCATTGGTTATGGTGGTGATGACTTTTGGATTAAAATGTTGGAGTATTAAGGACAAGAAAATCATTCGATCTAGGGATGTGGTCTTTAATGAGAAAGTCATGTATAAGCAACAGTTGCAGGAAAACAGGGAAGAATCCAAGAAAGAATATGCAGTGGTAGAGGATCTTCCGGATGGGAAAGTGACCCATGAATCAGTTCAGGAACCTACTCAACAGGAACCCCAAACTCCTATGAGGAGGTCTTCTAGGGTAAGAAAAGAACCTGAACATTTTTCCTTCTCTTTATTATTTATTACTCACTGATAGTGGAGAGCCAGAGAGCTTTGATGAAGCAATGCAGGTAGATGCCAGTAAGAAGTGGGAGCAAGCCATGGATGAGGAGCATAAGTCTCTCATGGAGAACCAGACTTGGGATTTGGTGAAGCTACCGGAAGGCAAAAGAGCATTACAGAACAAGTGGGTGTGTACAGAGTAAAAGAAGAAGAAGGAGGAAAGAAAAGATATAAGGCCCGGTTGGTGGTCAGTGGATAAAAATGACCCACTTTCGTTAATATGTCGACCCTGACCATGATTCCGTCATGGTGGTATCTCGACATAGGTAGCCCCTGTATGAAATCCATGGAAATGATGTTCCACTCCGATATAACATATAGGTAAATAAGGTTATCTAGATGCTGATGCTCGACCTTCACCCTCTGGCACTCTAAACACCAAGAAAAAAATAGGGTTACATCCCTCTGAAGTCTTCTTCAATGATATAAATTTCGTAATTCAGTGTGCATCTTCTTCACTCCTGGATGGGCTGAATAAGGTACACGATGAGTCTTTTCTAAGATATCCTACCGTAACCCTCCATCTCTAGGTACACAAATATTACCTGTGTGTCTGAGAATTCCATCTGGATCTAGTTTAAGTCCCTCAAAATTCCCTTTAAGGGGTCTCTGAGACTCAATCTATACTCTAGCTGAAAGGCATAAGTTTTCGTATGGAAGCTACTGCAAGATCTTGCTCCGTAAGTCTATATCCACCAAAGTAGCCTTAAAAAAATGAATCTGATGACTCAAAGCATATGTAACCACACTCTCCATCCATTTCACATGCTTTATCTCCATATAATATTCACATAGAATCTCCATCCAATGCTGTTGATGGGAATTGAGATTGGGCTGTGTGAAGAGGTGTCATAGGCTCAAGTGATCTGTCCTGAGAATGAACCTATTGCCTAAATGAAAATGTCACCATCAAACCAAATCATGAACTACTATTATAAGATAAATGTCATGAGTCAGGTATTTAATATCATAATCCGTGAGTTTTCGAGACTCAAAGGTAATAACACGACCATCCTGTATCAAAAATCCTCCTATCCATGCCAATGAATCATCCGTGTAAACAAAGAAGTCCCTCTGTGGGTCTGACATTGCCAAAATAGGATCTATAGCAAGGCACTCCTTTAGAGTCCTGACAGCCTACTCATATTTTTCTGACCAAATAAACTTCTTTCCTTTCCGCTAAAGGGAAGTGATGGGATGAGAAATACGTGAGAAGTCATGAATTTTTTTCCTGTAGTACCTTGCTAATCCCATAAATTTTCATACCTCCATCACACTAGTCGGCACTAGAAAATCAATGATATCTCTAATCTTGGAAGGATTGACTGGGATACCTTCCCCATATATGATGTGAAGTAGATATTGAACCTTTGTCTGAAAGAATGCACACTTCTCTAGGTTCCCATAAAGATGTTGCTCTCGAAGACATTGTAGAACCTATAGAAGGTGATCCTCATGCTCATCACATGTGCGTGAGTATATAAATATGTCATCTAGAAAAATGAGCACGAAGTAGTCCAAGAATGTCCTAAATAACCCATTCATAAAACTCATGAATACTACCGGGGCATTCGATAAACCAAATCACACAACTGTGAACTCGTAGTATCCATATCTCATGCGAAAGGTTGTCTTATGACTATCTACCTCTACAATCCTAAACTGATGGTATCTTGACTTAAGGTCTATCTTTGAAAACAAAATATCCCCCTTCATCTGATCAAACAAATCGTCAATGGGTGGAAGGGGGTAACAATTCTTGATCATTACTATTTTTACATGTCTGTAATTAATACATAATCATAGTGATCTATCCTTCTTCTTCACAAAAATCAAAGGTGCACCCCAAAGACATACACTAATATGGATTAGGACCTTCTCAAGAAGACCATCCATCTACAACTTGAGCTCACAAAGCTCAGGGTTAGTCATCCTATATGGCGTGCGTGAGATAGGATTTTCTCTAGGAACCAAATCAATATGAAAGTCTATCTCGCGTGGGGGAGGTAGGCCAGGTAGCTCGCTAAGAAAAATATATAAAAACTCATACAAAATGGGATGATCATCAAGTGAAGGCCCACTAGTCTCATCCTCCGACCTTTCACTAACTGTAATAACATACAACTGACATCCCTGTCGTGCACACCGCTTTAGTTGCATAACGGATATAGTGCGAATACAAATGGGCCTCCTAACCCAAACTATGACCGACTCAACACCCAAATCATTAGAAAAATATATCACCTTGTTGTAATAATATACTCTAGCTATGTGTGTGGATAACTAATCTATACCCAAAATGACTCCATAAGAACCTAAAGGGAGGATGCGAAGATCCAAGGTCGTGGTGAAGGGTCCTATGTCAACTGCACACTCCTTGACCAAGGAGACCAATGAGATATTGGCTCCAGAATCCATCTCAACATCTCAACTATTATGCTGGCTAACTCCAAAAATCCTACATCACTCTACTCAGGATGGACGAATAAAAGAATGAGAAGAGCCTGAATAAAACAAGAGCAAGGTAGAAATATAACCGATACTACCTATAGTCTCAATCAATGTTACTTGATGCTCTTCCAGATGGTTCTCGACCACTCCATAAATCCTGTGACTCTGTGTCATGTCACCAACTATAGGCTACGAAATAGGAAAGAATTCCATTTTGATACAACTTACAATTTCTTCTTTCAACCATTTCCACACCTAGGTTTAAAATCAATTTAAAAGAACTCAGTTTTAAATACAAGTTACAAAATCCTTCCACTCAAAGGTGGAAAAAACATGATAACATTTACAACAATAGGATTATTTATTATGTCTCAAATACAAATATCTTCATCTCTTAATCAACTTGAAACTCCATAGATTTTCTCTTTCATCTCCAAATCACAAAACAAGGAAGGGGGAGTAGGCAACTCTCTTCTCCCAACATATTCCAATGAAAAGGAGAATTCACCCTCCTCATTAGCTGCTGAGCCCCAACAATAGAGAAATAAGGGACATTAAGTGACCATGGAAACTTTTACAAAGGCTTCACATTACATACACTCATGCCAACAAAATATGCAACACATATAAGTAAAAAACATAATAGTAACAATATAAAACTTCCCAATACAAAGGGTTAAAATCTAAGCCAAGGGAGAAGAGAAATATGGGAACCACCTCATTTTACCTCCCAATTGAAATAGTTGTTCCACCCAAATAACCTGTAAGAGCACATCACAAAACACTCACAATATCCTTATCTCTCCCCTTGTAAATATGTAAAATGTGGCAATGTATTCCTTTTATCTCCCCATACATGGAACATCCTAATCCCACTCCCTTGATAATGAATGCCTTATAACTCCCTTTTCCCTCCTCAATGGTTCCATTTCTTCCTCCTACACCATCCTTAAGGCCATAGTACCTCGAAAACCAAGCTAACACAAACATTCATTCATTTTATGATACAACATACAAGAAGTAAAATAAAATACAAGGGTATAGACCCTACCTTTCCATTGCAAGAATATTCAATCCACAAGCAACAAACTCCAAGATTTTCCATGTCCAAGAAAAACAAATGCAAGCTCCCAAGACAAGAACTCAAGAAAAATTCCAAAATATGCTTGTGTATAGTAAAACCAAGGAACCCCTAAAACTCCAAAATAACCTACATAAATCGAAAAATGAGGAGAGGAGGGTGAGTTGGCTCCATGTGGGAATCCACATTAATTCTCCTCCAAACCACATCACCAAGTCAAACACAAAGACTGAAGCTCACAAATGTGTGGGTGAGGATATGACAAGTTTCCTTCCACACATAAACCAATACTCCATACGTCAAAGGACACCATTAAAAGAATTTGTAAGAAAGTAAAATAAATTAGATATTTACTCTTCCAAAACACATAATGAGGCCTAAAATTAAAACCTCAAACCATAGGTATAGTTGGTGGGTGAGTTTAAGAGGTATGGGAGAAGCTTAAATTGTCCCACAAGCTTGCAAAAGTGGCTCTGAAGTCAAAATTCGAGATTTGAAGGATGGGGTTGAGTACACAACTCAAAATCAAATGAAATACATCAAAATTAAAAAGATAACAAGGATTATATATCCCAATTAAATGTCCCTTTTTCACATCTTAAATTAAGTCAATCACACGATTAATTAACTAAAAAAGGGCACAATAATAAAAAATAATAAAGCGAGGATACATCACAATAAATAAATCACATACTAAAAAAAAGGAAAGAAAGAGGGAAAAGTAACACATAAATCCATGGTCACCTTTGAGGTCACCCACATGGAAACATCTTATCAAATCAATCAATAACATAATAATATATATGAACTAAAAGTTTCCAAGGTGAGCTTCGTTGCAACATCTGATATTATTCTATAGTTAGTCTCCTAGCCCCTTCTTGTTTATTGTGATATAATTTCCTACAACAATCAAACAAAAATTATTCAGCCTCAAGACCTCTTTAAATACATCAATAAATAAAACACACATACATATCATCCAATGACTTCAACTACGTAGTTATATCATCATCATCAAAATTAATAATTTCTATCAACTATTTGCAATCACTGAACATCTCAATTTTGATAAGTCATATAACATCAATAAGATCATAAGGTCAGTCCAAACATATAAATGTAATCATCATTGTCAAGGATCCTAAAATGTTAGTATATAATGAAATATCACTAGATCGTCATCTATCAATGTCTGCTAATAGTCCATACTATCTATAACATGAGTCACAACATATCGATAATAAAACTGTCAATACTATCTATTAACATGCTAATTAAAATATGATAAGAGTGTCCATGTATCTAATCAATAGTAATAAAAATCATAGTAAAATAAGTGTCTAAGAGGAGTGTGCACAATATCTCCCTCCCCTTAGACTCGAATTCCTCCTGGAAGTCATTGGAACAAGTGTGGGAACTGGTCTCATAGCAAGGTGGTGTCCTCCCATGTAGCTGATGTCTCATTATACTGATCCCATTGGATGCACACCTGATCAATCTCTCACCATTGAAAGCCTAGGGTCCTTCATTCATTGATGTGCAAAGGATCCATAATAACTTACCCCTTATCCTTTACCTGTAATGCAGTCCAATCTAATACATGAGAAGGATTTGGAATGTATATCCATAATACATAAATATGGAAAACATCATGTACACGAGACGAGCTGGGTGGAAAGGCTAAGCGATAGGCTAAGGGACCAATCCACTCCAAGATCTCAAATGGACCCACAAATCTCGGAGCTAACTTGTAGCCTTTTCCATAATGGATGGGCTATTATGAGGTATGACATGAAGAAAAACCTTCTTTCTAACCTCAAAAATGTTGTCAACTCTCCTATGATATGCATACTTCTTCTACCTATCCTATGCCTCCTGCATTCTCTGTCTAATCAAGACAACCTGATGCTCCATATCTTGTAACATGGCTGACCCAAGAGATACCCTATCTTCTAACCTATCCCAACTCAATGGTGTCCTATAATTTTTGTCATATAATTCCTGAAATGGTGCCATGCTGATGGAGCTTTGAAAACTATTGTTATGTGCAAAATCCACAAGATAAAGATATTCCTCCTAGCATGATTCATGATCCATAACGTGCATGCAAACCATAACCTATAATATCTAGTTCACCCACTTAGTCTGACCATTTGTCTCCAAGTGATAGCTTCTACTGAAGTTAATGCTCATCCCAAGGGAATACTAGATGGTAGTTCAAAAATGTGAGGTGAACAAAGGATTGAGGTCACAAATAATCTTCCAGGGAATCCCATGAAGTCTTACTATCTAATATAAGTACACTCATGGCACTGCACTAGCTGTAAGGATGGTTTTTTAGTGGAGAAAAATGAGCCACTTTCATCAATCTATGCACCATGACCATGATCGCATTGTGGTGGTATGTTGATGTAGGTAGCCCCACTATGAAATCCATGAAAATGGTGTCCCATTTCCACTGTGGTATAGCATACGGGTAAAGAAGGCTAGCTGGATGTTGATGCTCAGGATTCAACCCCTTACACTCTAAACACTGAGATACAAATCAGGCTATATCCCTCCAAAGTCTTCTCCAATGATATAACTTTATTAATGTAGTGTGCATCTTCTTCACTCCTGGATGGGATGAATAAGGTGCATGATGAGCCTTTTCTAAGATATCCCACCACAACCCTACATCTCTAGGTACATAAATCTTACCTATGTGTATGAGAAGTCCATCTGGATCTAGTATAAGTCCCTCAAACTTCCCTTTAAGGGGTATCTGAGACACAATCTATGCTCTAGCTAAAAGGTAGATGCTGTCGTATGGAAGCTCCTAAAAGATCCTGCTTTATAAGTCTATATCCACCGAAGTAGTTGTTGATGCAAAATCACAACACCTCCCAAATGGCCTCAGATCTGAGTGGGGCATCCGGTGTAACTACATAACATGGGACCATCTCTCAAGGTGTGGGACTTGCAGACTTGAGATGGCCCTCTGGAAATAGTCGACTTGTAATTCCTAATCCTAATGCTAAATTACATCTAAGGAAGGAAATGTGATTATCTACTCCTAATCTAACAATTCCAAGGAGACAGGGAGAGAGAAAACATAAAATAAAGGGATCCTACACTTCATAGGTGATTGCACCAAGAAAAGGGGGTGGCTGGTCACAATCTTATCTACCTGAAATGGAGAGAGGTGAGCAAAGGAGAGGGTGGACAAGATGCATCACCGAACAGAGATAAAAATCACACAGAACACCACTTCAAACCCAATAAACATAGGTCCCAGAACCTGCAATAGACATCAGAAGTATGCACAATATACCCTACAATGATGAGAGGTAAGAAGAGACAATAAAATAAGGAAGGATGGAAAAAATGCATCACAAAAGCAATTTTATTGTTCCATGAGTTCACACAATACATCATCAGTGGGCAAGAGGCAAGAAAATGCCATTACAGAGCCAAGAGAGGAGGCTTAAGCTCCACATTCAACCCGAGTTAAGAAAAAGAGAGGGGGGCAGGAGAGAAAAGATGACCAAACCTTAGAAATATTCCCCTCTATTACAATATATAGAAGAATAAGAGAAGGAGAGAGGGAAAATCTGAATCCTTCTTCAATTACCCCTATAATGCATTGAATCCACCTACTCCAACCACTCGAGAAAGCATTGAAATCTGCCTATAATAATGATGGGTTTCACTGCAAGACCCATGCCTCCATGTGCCATTCCTTACTGGGAAAGAAAGGATTACATTATTCATCATGGCAATAGGTGAGAGACTTGATAGCCTCGAAAATGGTAGACTAGATCATTAATGGTGGCAGGTGAGTAGCAGACATCGGGAGCTCTCTAAAACATTCCCTCCCACTCGATTCTGAGATTTTGATCGAAAGATATGGCCACTTGAAGGTACTTTGGGTTTGGAGTTTGTTCGCGCATCTCCACATGGTGGCCTCGTGCGTCTCAAGGTTTCACCCCCTCCTCTACACTCTTGAAGTTGCGCTAGACTGACATGTGGCACTTTCCGCGGGCCTACTCTATTTCCTTTGTATTCTTCCTAAGCCCCCTGTTGGTAGAGACACTGTGCCTGACCCGAGACACATGGAGAGCTGGCACATGTTTGGGGACTGATTTTAGATTCACCTCTTGAATGAGCATAGAAGAGACACATGGCTCCTTATTCTGCCTCACCTTATGCTTAGCTGATTAAATGGCCGGTTCTATCCCCCTTTTGACTTCTGGCCATGTGTCGAGCCTGTAGTTGTTTGGGGACCACCTCTAGATTTTAACCTTGAAGATGCACCGAGCAGATGCATGGAGGCTTCCTTCAGCCTATCTCGAGTTTGGAATTTTTGACGGTCGGTGTCCCCTTTTCAGACTTTGGACACGTGGAGGGCTAGTGCTAGTTAAGGATATTTATTTACATCGCACCTTTGAAATTGTGCCGATGAGACATGTGGCACCTTCCACAGCTCTTCTCTATCTCCCTCGTGTTCTGACCAAGTCCTTTCTGTTTGACAAAGGATTTATGTCTAACCCGGGACATGTGGAGGCTTCCATTGACTATGCGATACTTAGCCAATTTAATGGCCGACTCTGTCTCCACTTGGACCCCTGGCCATGTGGTGAGCCCGCGCACACTTGGGGACCTTGCCTTCGATTTGACCTTTGGAGATGCACCATTTGGACATGTAGAGGCTTCCATTGGCCCTTCCATACTTAGCTGATTCAATGGCTGGCTCTGTCTTCTTTTCGAAACTGGGACACTTGGAAAGCCTATGCTCATTTGGGGAATGTCTCTTGTGTCTCACTTCTGAAGTTGCACAAAGGTGACACGTGGAACCCTCCATGGGTCTGTGACTTTTCAACAGCTGATGAGACCCCCTTTTAGACCCTGACTACATGGCAGGATGGCGCTTGTTGGGGACCACCTTTTTGGCTTGACCTTCTGAGATACACCGATGAAGCACGTGGAGGCTTCCATTGTCTCTTCTTTCCTTAGACGATTAAATGGTCATCTCTACCTCCACTTGGACCCTTGGCTACATGGCAATCCTGTGCACACTTGGGGACCTGCTCTTGATTATTGTCTTGAATTTGTGCCATTGATACACATGGGGGCTTCTGCTGACTCTCTTATACTTAGCTAATTTAGGGCCTCGAGTGAGACCCCCTTTTAGACCCTGACTACGTGCCAGGCTGGCACTTGTTGGGGACCACCTTTTTGGCTTGACCTAAGTCCTAGTCCAGGTGATTTGCGGGATAGTTGGGATGTTAGGACGTGAAAAGTCGAATCGGCTGAAAAAGGGAAAAAATTGCCTAAGTCTTTTGTTTCGCGCGGTTTGGGACATCCGGGCCAAAAGTACGTGGAGGACGCGAACCAGCCGATTTGGCTGAAATAGGGAACTTTCATCTGGGATAGCTGGGCCAAAAGTACATGCGGGATGCGGATTGGCCGGTTTGGTGCAAGTCGGTCCATTTCGGGTGATTCAGAGATATTTGTCCCAGATAGTTTGGGACATCCGGGCCAAAAGTACGCGGAGGACGCGAACTAGCCGATTCGGCTGAAACAGGGAACTTTCATCTGGGACAGCTGGGCCAAAAGTACGTGAGGGACGTGAAAAGCCAAAGCGGCTGAAGGCAAAGAAGAAAAGTCAACGTTTGACCCGTGAAACTTCAAACGGCCATAACTTTTGACTCCAAGCTCCGATTTTCACAAAATTGGACTTTCTGGAACGAGCACGACATCCTCTACACCACGACTTTCTATATTTATTATTTTTAATGAGGGTAGATTTATTTAATTAAAAGAAACATATTCGGCTCCAGTTAGTCAATGCTCATTCCCATCAAATGACAAAAAACGCCTGCCAGACCCAAAATAGCTGCCCGCACTCAGAAGGCCATAACTTTTGCATTTCTCAACGAAATCACACAAAATTGGTACCGTTGGAATCGTGGCTCCAAGACCGACATACACAAATCAAGAAATTTTGGATTTGATGAGAAATAAATGGATATTTTTTATAAAACGTGGCCAGGTTCAGAACAGTGTTTTATTTGGTAGTTGGGAGTGCAATTAAGAGGCATGGTCATCATTATTTCTCTGCTGCAACACCTGGGACAGTATGGGGAACCTTTTGCAAGCAATATATAATAATTTTACTCCATTTATTACCTCTTACAGGTGGTTGAAGGAGAGATTTTGGGATTTCCATTTTCCCTTCTCTTTCCCTTCTCATTTTTCTATAAATTGGAGTGTTGGGCTCATTGTAAAAGAGAGGTAGTTTTTGCAGCAAAGCTCTGTCAAAATTGCTTTGTGAAGCTAATGTGTTGTAGGACCTTGTAGTGGACTCCTTGCATGGTGATCCAAGCCCTTTTCTTGTAATAGATTGAACTGTGCATATCATGAAGCAATAAAATACAAGTTTGTGGATGTATCTTCTCCTGCTGTGTTTTCTTGTATTCTTCTTGCCCCTCCAATCTTAGTTACAAGAATATTGTGTCTATTATTATGTTCTTGCAGGGATCCATTATCATTGTGTATGTTTGAAATATTGTTGTGAATGCATTTTTGTTAGATTGTGGAGAACTGTCATCACCCCTTCTAATGTGCATTTTGCTTCTTTATCTCACGCATTGGGAGACTACTCTCACACCCTCCTTTTCTGGTGTATCACCGCTTTAGTGTAGGCTTTTGTTTTATGCATTCTCTCTCCCTGGTCCCTTGGAAAGTTAGATTAGGGGAAATATTGGGATAACAATTTGGTGACTCACGGGGACATTTGCCTACTAGATTAAGAGACCAGTAGCCTTGTAAGTGGGCTCACATGATTGAACTGACCCTTTTGATTTTATTCTATGCGGGGTCATGTTTGATCAATTTTTCCATGAGGAAAAATTAGGATAATATTTTGGCGACTCACGTGTACATTTTCCAGCTAGATGAAAAGACCAGTAGCCTTAGAACTATCCATTGGGCATGAAGTCACGAATGAGGGCCTGGTACTGATCTTGTGCTTTGAAACTTATCCTCGATTGCCTACACCCTACTGACCCTAAAATCACCCCGTTGTTCGCAATCTCTCAATTTTTTTAATAAAATCACGGAGATGAGATTTCTGAGACTAGAAAATAATCTTTACATGGGGATTTTAAATACTTCTAGAAATGGACCATGGGCACACTAAACTACATAGTGATACAACCTTTGAGCAACAAAACACTACAACACTACTATGTACAATACCTTAAAATCATACCCACCCCAAGTGGGATATGTAGAGTGTGTAAAAGCACTTAGTTCTGCTGAAATAAAACCTACCTACTCTACGCTAACCGGAAGAAAATAGGAATCAACCAAATCCTACAACTGAACAGGGAGAAGTAGCTCCCCTTCCTCAAAAATTGTGACCATGTAGTCGATTTGGCACTAAAAATGGCTCGGAAATGAGAGTAAAAAAACACTTCGCACATATGGTGATTTTCACCCTCCTCAAAGTGTCAACAAACTAGAATGTACAGCTCCTAGAGTTGTTGTGCACTTGGATCTGGGAGGTGTTGCTGATGACCTTTGGTGCTTTTTAGCTCAACCTCATAATTTGAAATAAGCATGACCGGTGGCAACTCTTCAGTGGCAGGTTCTTTTGGTTGAAGGATGAATGATGGGGCAGTGAAATTTGTAATTTCTATGGGCCCCTCCTCATCAAAACATTCCTCCAAGTATGATAGGAAATCAAACTCTTTGATGTCCTGCTGCAAGTGTGGATTGCATGAGGGGAATGAAGTCATGATTACACAACTTCGTAAATGGCAAAAGATGGAAGATGTGGAAAGATGAATGGATGAAAATGTATGGGAGAAGGTCTGTAACTTAGAGGATGGGTTGTTGACCAGATGGAGTCCCGAGATGTGCTTGAAAGTTCCTCCAAAGGCTTTAATCCTAACTAAGAGCACATAGAACCTAATGAAGTGAAGTGGTAAGGTGCTTCAAACTTGTCCCATTGGGCATGCCAAAACTGTTGATGCAAAATCATAGCACCCTCTGACTGGCCTCAGATCTGAGTGGGGCATCCAATTTAATCTACACAACATTAGATCATCTCTTAAGCTATGGGACTTGCGAACTTGAGATGATCCTCCAGATAAGGCTCATCTTCCTAACTCCTAAAACTACCTGCCACAATCTACTCTATATGCGAAGGAGATGTGACTGTCTAATCCTAATCTAACAATGCCGAGGAGACTAGGGGGAGAGAGAGTGCATGAAAATAAAGGGATCCTACACTAAAGTGGTGATTACACCAAGAAAAGGATGTTGTTGAGTCACAATCTCAGCTACCTGAAGTGGAGAGAGATGTGAGCAACGGAGAGGATGGACAAGATGCATCACAGACCAGAGATACATTTCACATGGAACACCACTTCAACCCAATTAAACACATATCCCAGAACTTGTAATAGACATCAGAGAGTATGCACATAGTATACCCTGCATACGATGAGATTGAAAGAAGAGATAATAAAATAAGAAAGGATGGACAAAATGCATCACAAAACAGTTTTTATAGCTCCATTGAGTTGACACAGTACATCATCAGTGGGTAAGAGATAAGAAAACACCATTACAAAGCCAAGAGAGGAGGCTTAAGCTCCACAATTTGACCCTAGCAAGGGATAAGGAAGAGGGAGGGGTACAGGAGAGAAGAATGGCCAACTTTTAGAAAAATGCCCCCTCCTTTACAATATATAGGAAGAATGAGAGAGAAAGGAGGGAAGAATTTGAATCCTACTTCAACCACCCAAGAAAGTGCATTGACCTCACCTACTCTAACCATGATGAGTTCCACCATAAAACACGTGCCCCCATGTGTTATTCCTTGCTAGGAAAGAAAGGAGGCCCATACTTCATTATGGCGGTGGGTGAGAAACCTGAAACCCTAAAAAATGGTGGACTGTACTTTTTCATTATTATGGTAGGTGAGTAGCAGATGTTAGGAGCTTTCCAAATATCCCTCTCTCACTCAAATCTGAGTTCCCAGCTAAAAGATTTGGCTATCTAAAGATCGAGGGTCGGGCATTTAACTCGGGCTCACAATATGTCAAAAGAGTCTATCCATACGAGATCCACGTGGTAGGGCCCACACGTCTTAATATTTCACCCCATCCTTTAACTCTTGAACCTGTGTCGATTGGACACTTGACATCGTCCACTAGGCCTACTTTACTTTCTTTTTTCTTGGCTAAGTCCCTCCTACTTAGGAGTGATTATGTTGGACCCTAGACACGTGGAGGCTTTGTGCTTGTTTGGAGACTTCCTTTTGGATTTTTCCTTTGAAGTTGCGCTGAGCTGACACGTGGTGTCTTCTGCTGACTCTCAGACTTTTTCTATGGCTGGTGCAAGGCTAGTTTTTTTTGACTCTAGACACATGGAGATCCTGTGATCATTTGGGGACCCCACTTTGGACTATTACGTTTGAAGTTGTGCCAAGATAACACATGGAGGCTTCCGCTGGCCCTTTTATACTTAGAATTTTCAATGGTCATTTCAACATTTTCAAGCTTTTGACCATGTGGCAAGCCTACACTTCGTTTAGGGACTACCTTTTTGGTCTTACATTCGAAGTTGTGCTGATTGAGACACATGGTGCCTTCTACTAGCTATGTTTGCTTTGCTTCAACTTTTCAACAACCGATGTAACTTTCTTATGCCTTTGACACATGGAGATCATGTGCTTATTTGGGGACCCCCATTTTGGACTTACCTTTGAAGTTACACTGATGAGACCACATGGAGGCCTTCCACTGGCCTTCTTCCTACTTAGATGATTTCAAGCCTCGATTAAACACTGCCTGCTAGATGGAAGATGGAAAATGGAAGGGAGAGTAGAATGCGAGGAATAAATAATAAGGTGTGCAAGGGTGCATGGAAAGAAGGCAGACAAGGAAGAAGGGCACATGGAAAGATTCAAGTGGTGAGAGGGGAAATCAAAGAGGATTCTCGTACATAGGGGTATGACGGGACATAAAAGAAGGCATGCGCATGGGAGGAAAGAAGGCGACAAGGAAGAAGGGCAATACATGGAAAGATTCCAGTGCGAGAGGGGAAATCAAAGGGAGGATGCTCGAAGATCCAGGGTCATGGTGAAGGGACATAGGTCAAGAAGACACTGCGCATTGAGGAAGGATTCCATTGAAAGTCTTGCGCGTCAAGAAGATGCGAAATCAAGGGGATAATTGGGAAGTTTCTAGACCACCAGATGTACAAGGAGAGTACGGAAGTGGAGCAACAAATATCTAATTGAGGAAGGATGCGTGATGTTAGAAATGAAAGAGGGCATGTGACAGGATGTCCCGTAGACTTAACCACTTTGGAAGGCGTGATGCTCTTCTTGATGGTTCTCAACCATTGCATAAATATTGTAACTCTATGCCATGTCACCAACTATAGTCTCAGAAATAGGTCCACTTAACCTATGAAAAAGTGCCAAATGCAGACACTCTCTCCAATGATGCACCTATACACCACATCCAAAGCAACTAGCTGGTCCCCTCCAATGAAAAGATAATCCTCCAACTACCCCAATATTCTACACTGTAGACCCTAATGATCATGACATAGACCGATGTGGGTGCTGTTGATGAGCTCCAGGTAACTACGAACTGGATGTTGCGTGTGTCCTGATGGGTCCTTTAGGAGGATACACCATACTCCACCCTGTTTGTGCATCATATCTGATATGTAGGCCTGAAAAGGTAGTTGGGAATCTGCTACTGCTGTAGACCATTGACAAGTAGGACTCTGTGGATTTTTTTACCACCAAATAGAGTAGGAGGAGATTCCCCCTTAAATTGTCTAAGGTACCTTACATCGTCTAGCGGTTGGCAGCTCCTTACTGTATGCTCATAGCATGCTGTATCTTAGGCCTGATATCTCCTCTCATGTAGTGAGAGCAGTCTCAGTAGACCTTTACTGAGTGATATGTGGTACAATGCATACTCATTTCCCCTCCCCAATGTAAGATTGGAAGCTTCGTTACTTGAACCAGTGCAGTCTAACGTGATAATCCTGCATGTACTCCACATACTCAAGAAAATCCAATAACCTTCTCTTGTACTCAGCCACTGTCATAGATTCCTGTCACAGATTATGGAGCTCATCAATCCATAGTTGGATGAATCATCTATATATCTACCTGCTCTTTAATCACTCCTCAAAGAGCCCCCAAGTCACTGAATCTAAATCCAAGTGGATCTTCTGCTCATCTTTCCTCTGTAAAACACTGACCCTGTATCTCAGTAAATGTATAACAACATGAGGCTTTGTGTTTCTAGTACATGGGCATAACTTGATGAGTCTGGGGCATCAAGATAATAGAACTAGGGAAGCCATATAGTGATAGTCAGAGTCTTATATCACCAGTAGAGTGGGGCAGATGAAGCTTCAGTATCTCTCCACTCTAGGATCAAAGCCATATATAGTTAAGGTCTTCATTTCATCTAAGAAAGCTCCTTGGATGGAAGATAATCTTAAAGTCTAGGGATCATAGATCTCTCCCTATGTCCCAAAATCCTATAGACATGATGACTTCAAAGTTGGTCACATATGGTATATATAACTCCACATTGTGATTTATCTTTACCTTGTCTTCATCGCTGATGATAATAAAGGGTGTTGAGCCTCATGTGATGGCTCCTATTCATGAGGACTAAATAGTCCTCCAAGTGGGAGACCTTGTTATGTTGTGGATCATGTTTTCATGTGTGGGAAGTGTCTGAAGTATCTGTACACTAAAATTAGGGGTATACTCTCCTAATCTAGGGTTTTTCCTTATAACTCAACGTGCAAGAACCCCTCATTTGGTACATGCCTCCTGCACAGACCAAGGAAAGAGTTAATTCTTCAACCCATATAGTTTATGGGGCGGTTTACTAAATTGGCCACATTGTTTTTAGTAGCCACAATATTGTAGAAATGCTTAATCAGTTACCTATTGATGTAGGTTTTTATAGGTGAGACATATGCATTGTCAGATGTGTGCCGAGGGTTCAAGTGTTGAATTTAGGAGATCTTATGTTGAGCAGTAACGCTCCACAATTATAGATTTGGGTATTGTATTGAGTCCAAGATGTGGTAATTATCTCTAGGAAAAGTGCACCCTGATTTTTAGAGAGATGGCTACATGTGTTCTAAACATTACAGCACATTTTATCTAATTCCCTTTCATTAGATACAATGTCCACATCCATCCTTTGGATATTTAACTAAACATATTACCTTTATTTGAAATTAATCCTTTTTTACGATATCAAAAGACCGGTTCACAATATCATTGATGTATCCTAAATCCCTATAGGAAAATCTCATTTAATTATTGATTAATTCATAGTAAAGAGGGTTATAACTTATCCTAACCACTAAATGGTCCCATTTACTCAATACCCATACCATTTATATTGAGGGACTCATTGACATGAGTATATGCCAACAAATTAAAATTATAGGGAAGGATTCTTGAACCATTGAACCAGATCAATTAGGGCCCTACAGATCTAGGTTTAACCCAAAACAGCCTCTTATCTACTAAGGGGAAAATATCACAACAACTGTTGATAAGTTAACATGCAGGTTTTCTAGGCTTGCGAATTATGTAAAAAATCTCTTTCGTAAATTACAGAAGGGTAAGACCTCAGATTGTTCAGGCATACCTATTTTGAGGTGAATCTCACAGACTAATAAAAACTGGTACACTTGTCAGTGTATCCTAAATTGATTTTTTGGAAAGGATGAAAATACTTCACACTCAGATAGGCAAAACTGGAAAAAAATTGCTTCAGTACTCCTTTATCCAAAATAGTTCTCTCCTTTGTGCTTCACCAAAGCACACACTATATAGTCAAAAAAATTTCACCCACCCTTCCTAAAAATAGTCTAAGGCTTGTACTCACCCATGCATCCTATTTTTAATCCTTTATTTAATAATAAATAAAGGACTAAAATAAAGCAAACTAGTACATGGAGGCATTAATAGCCTTTGATTACATACAGTCAAACTAAAGTTGACCATTCTATTTTTAATAAAAGTATAGGCACGAATAATTTGCTAATAATAATTCTTGTTTGATAAGAAAGTCTCCTCCTAGTGCATGTAAATTTGTTCCTCTTGTTGATCTGTCCTTTTGTGAAGGCATGCAAAAATACTCATGTGCATTGAGTAAAATCAAAAATATAATAGTTTGCAATACTTGCAAAAAATAATTCATCCAAAAAATCCACTTAATGGGTACCACCTCTGAAGCTCAAGTTCTGATGTTGACATTCCTTATCTTCTAGTGGTCACATGGATAGCACACTATAAATCATCTCCAACCCCTTCAATAGTGGGGACCACCTTTGCAGTTCAGTAATAGTCTCACCATGGTTTGGCCACTCTTGTGGACTTAGCAAATTACTATGGTTTAAACACATGACAAGGTGCACTTTGTAAAAGGGGCACCATATTACATTTGGCCACCTTTGTATAGCACATGGTATATTATAAGTTCAGCCACCCTTTGGTTATCATTGTATTATATAGTTTGTTGGTTTTTGTATTTTGAATGGTACTTGATGACTATAGGTTAAACCATACCTTTTGAGTGATCATTGTTGTTTGCATTCCATCATGGTGTTTGACTATAATTTGGAATCCCTTTTGATAAGTCAATGTAATTATTTTAAAATACATGGGGGAGGCCCCCTCTCCATGATGACTTGCCCCTTCAATTTGAATTGTTGGTGGCATCCAACTTGGGTCGAGTTTGCTTTGAAATTTGGTGATTGATTCAAGCCATTAATTGTTTTCCTTTTTGATCTGTAGCTATTAATTTTGACCCTCGATTAGGCTTTCTAACTTGACGTTTAATGTGGTAGCTGTCACTCTTACCATGGTGGTTTTATTTGAACTTTGTATTGATCTTTGATCGTTGATTTTGGTACTTGGTTGAATGTTGAATGTCGATGCTAACTCAAGAGTGAGTTTGGTTAAGCTATGGTTAAGTTGGGTGAGTTAAATCAACTCGAACCCCATCATTTTACTTATTTGCATGTAGAAAATTTTTAGGGCAGAGCCCTGGAATTTTTTTTACTCAATGCCATTGTTGAAGTCTGTGAGCTTGGTTCTTTTGCACAAATGATCACCTATTTCTCTATGGTATCTGTATCATTGTTTTTTTAAAGAAAGGTGTTCATGGCTTTGTGTTTCTATTATCTCCTAACTGTATATTGATCACCCTAAGATTTGTAAGGGTTTTCTTTGTTTTTGATATTTCTGCCTGGTGTTGTATTTTGTCCAACATTATTGTTTCCTGCCAAGTTTGATTCATCTTTCTGAGTAATATTTTGGCTTGGATTTATTGTTTTCTAGATTCTTGCGGTGCTATGCAAGGTTTCTCTGTAGAAACCATCTATTTTCTCTTGGGATATGTAGATTTGTCTTTCGAAACCTGGTTGGGATTCAAGGTTGAGTTGCATTCTTCACTATATTCACTTTGTCAGAGATTTTTGAGAAATATGGTTGTGGGTGTTTTCCGCCACGAGTGGTTATAGGTGAGCTAATTTTCTCTTGCACACATACACTTCTATTTTCATTTTCTTTCTTTGATATATCACTGAAACTCTTGAAACTATTTTTGGGTTATGTGATTTTTTGATCCTTCTTGACTCCCGAGTTAGAAAATTCTCATGGGCATATGGACTTCTTGCTTCATCATTTAATTGCTTGAAAGTTTAGACTGTTTGATTATAAACAGTGAGTTCTTATCTGTTACTCTGATTTATTGATACCCATTAATGGGTTTTTGGTCTTTGGCTAGGAGCTATACCCTTCTCACTCTGTTACTGCAACTTGAAGCTGATTCCAAATAGAATAATGAATTTATGAAATAATTCAATATTTCATTAGGTTGGATATTAATGCGTTTCTGATTCAAATTTTGTATTTTTGTATTGTTTTCTCTATTTAATGGTGATAAACCGAAATCATGGAAGTATTAACTTTTCTCGCCTCTATTCTCTGACTTGATTAATTGGGTTCGAGCTATTGAGATTCTGATCTATTATTGTAAACTGCCATATTTGGTTTCTAGTTTGTTCACTATGTATTGTGCTTGAACAGAGTCACCATAATTTGATGTTTATTAGGGTTTCTATATTTCTTCATATTTGGGTTCTAATTTGTATTGTTGGTACTCGTACTTTGCTGTGTAAAAGGCACCTTGGCCACTGTATTTAGAGCTAAAGATCACATTTTTCTCTGATTTTATTTTTGAATATTTTGATAAGGGTATCTACTACTGGCCCTCGGTATGCATGTGTCTCTGATTAGAAGCTTTTTCTCGATCAATAATTGATAATTTTCTTGAAACCCTAGATATTATGCATTATGTTTTGTATTCCATCTTCTTTGTAATTGCTGAATGACTTTGAATGGCTTGGCCTTGAACATTTTCTTGCACTCTATTTCCTTTTTGAACTCCTTTGGGTTCCTTCTAAGAATGATCCTGGAGCATTATTTGTCATGTTATTCATTCTTTGGGACCCTAGACCTTCATTGTTTTGATCTCTAAAAATCTACTCTCGAGGCTAATAATATTTTCTAAAAAGTTGAAAATCCACTTTATACTATCGTAAGTTTTGCACTACCTAATTCGATTCAACCTTGGCCCTTTGTTGTTTGGATGAGAGTATAAGAGTCATCAGAAACCTCTATCTCATAAAAATGTCCACTTACATCCTCTGTATGTCCATAACAAAATGTTTCCAATCTTGTACCTGACCATTAAGTTTTAAACATACTGAAACAATGCTTTTGGTATTCAAACTGTACCTATATGATTACCCTTTCTTAAAGCATGATTGTTTTAAAACTAGGTCTCATTCAGTGTGTTGTAACTTTCCTTTTCAACTTACTCGTCTAATCATGATTGTCCTTTAAGTCCTAAATATGATATATCTTTTGTACAAAAGTTTCCCTTTCATTTAAGAAACTATAACTCCATGAATCCAATATATATTATTATATTGAAGTGTTGCAATATTTTACTGTACCTACAAAACTGTGAATGATGCATTTAATCTTAGATTTGAAGCTATACTGTAGCATTTTGTGGACTTGATATTTGCTTTTTTTGAAAACTGTACTTCTAGAATGGCTGAACTTTGTAGTATTATCTTAAGAATTCATGTAATCTAATCTCTCTAATTAAATTCAGCCTTTAAATTCTGACTCTTCTTCTTCATTTATAATCTAGAAAATTTACTTTTATCTGCAAGTTTTTCCTCTATTCTATAATGAAACATCTTCTATTTCTAGAATAGCTAGTGAAAATTGAGTTGCATTCTTCCTTCATTCCATCATGTACTTATGAAACATCTACTTTATGTACCATAGGATAGAAGTTATTGAACTCTGTAATCTTTATCCATAGTGAGGATTGTAAGACATGATTTATTTATTCTTGAATGCAACCTGTATCTGTACACTTGAGAAATAAGTTAGAAAATAATTAGGCTTTTGGCCTCTCTTATGTCCATGTTTTTTCCTTTTCTTCTCTTTACTTCTTTCTGAGTGAGTAAATCATGTATATTATTTGATCTTGAAGTAATATATATCTCCTGTTATTAAGAGATCCATTTGTATGAATTAGGACAATATAGGTATATGGATTAACCCTGAGCTCGTAACTGATGATTTTCTCTTTTCTATTTTTAGGTATGGTGCTTTCAAAAATGAAGATGAAGAGGGAAAAAAGATGAAGATGAGGATGCATCAATTGAAGAAAAAAATTCAAGGCAATGATGGGTTCACTCATACTCCTTTATTTTCTCTTTTATGCATGTGTACCTCTTATTTCAGTAGTTGTACTTTAATTTCTAGTTACATCACATGGCTTGTGTGGGAACATTTGAAATTCTTTATGAATAAAACATTGAATTGTGAAATTGAGTTGTGTATTTCTTTCTGCAGTTCCGCTTTCTGATATGGATTATATGATGAACTAAACAAACCAATAATATAATTGAATGTATTAATCATGAAGGAAACAACATTAAAGAATACCTGTAATATCCAGTAAAGAGCTTTGATTTATGTAATCTGCAGTCTTGATTGTTGCTTTAAAACCTAACACTTTATCTATTCTATAATTCGGTGTTTTCATCAAGGAAACACAACTATCCTTAGGGGCTTTGTGGTATTTTGCTGAAGATATCATTAAATTGCAAACTATGTGATCTGTTCTATTTTGTAACATCACACTTAGCTACAGATTTCATGTAATCATTAATTAATTCAACAATAACAATATTGTCTGAAAGAAACTCCCCTAGCTTAGGTATACTTGACAATGCTATCCATCTTAACGAAGTTTCGAGTTGCCCATTTTTGCACAAGTTCAAAAATTGACAACAAAGCCATAAAATCCTTATGGGATTATTTTATGCACTTTAATACTCTAATTTATTCTCATTTTCACATTTTTGTTTTGAAGGTTTGGGAGAGTGGAAGTGGAGGCCATTAAAGCTTGAGGGGAAACCATGGAGGTTTTCTTTTAGAACTAGATTAGCAAATGGGAGGAAACCCTCCCTCCATTTTTCTCTCTATTTTATTATTTTATTTCCTCTTAGGGTTTTTGGTTTCTCATTTGAATATGTATGCATATTTTTTAAAAAAAGGGAAAACAACTAGATTGCTGGTTGTGGGTATCCATTTACCCTTTTTTAATTTTTCCTTAGATTGTATATTTGTGAATGTTTACATTCATGAACTTATGTATATATAAATGCTTTTATATTTTAAAAGTAAAGTTTTGTACAAAAATAATCTGCAGCCTGTATATTACGTCGCCCCATATAGGGATATTTATTCATATATATATATATATATATATATATATCTTTATCTATATATTAATATTAATATTTATTATTATTAGCTAAATATTGGTTTAGCCTACAACCAGGGCTCTATGTAATATAGTTTCTGATTTAAATAGAGTAGGGCCACTGTTTAATAAATATTAGGGTTTATATTAGGGGGGTTTCCCCCACCCCACTCCTATTATTAAAAAAATGATTGGGGTGGGGGTGCCGTCTCCACCCCATTGTATTTTTTTTAATTAAAATGGCTCGGCCATGGCCCATACGGGCCCCCATTACTATAATTTTCTTCTTATTTTATATATAGTTTGTTGTATAAAAAAAACCCTAACCCGATTTACATATGGGTTCCTTAATATATATTTTGTGTTTTATTTTATTTTATTCTATTGATTAATATTAGATATATGCATATAATATATATATATATATATATTTATTTTTAAAAATGTATATATATTTATACATACTTTTTTATTTATTTATTCCCAAGCTATTTTTTTGTGTAGTTTAGCTCCAGTCCTTTAACTAGTTGGATAAGGGCACATGAGTATATCATTTCTAAATATTCAAATATGCAATGTTGTTGGTTTTTGCCATTACTTTCATTTAAAACAAATACAAAGTAGAGGGGTATCATTTTTTATTAACAATGAACTAAAAATTTTCTTTGTTGGTTTTGCAATATTGTAAAAATAAAACATCTATACTAATATTGAATGGAAATCCTACTCTAAATAGACACTTTAGAATTTCAATAACAGTGTTCAAAAAACATACCATTCATAGGAATTGGAAGTTCCTCTCCATTCAGCCTTGAGAGATGAAAAGCATTGTGTTCTTTACAAGCTAAAATCATGTAAGGACCACTGCAGATTGTATTACACTTCGTGTGTCTTCCTAGCTTTACACGATCAACATCCCAATTTAACGCAATATCTCCTTCATTGAAGATTCTGAATTGGGATTTCTTATCAAAAGTCTTCTTCATCTGTTTCTGATTCTTTTCCACATTTAAATGATATTGATCTCTTAGCTCTTGTAATTCCATTAATTCTGCATCATGAACCTACAATGGGTCATTTTCAAGCAGATCCATTTGATGCAGCAAATATAATGTGGGTAACTCAACTGAAATAGGAATTCTTGCTTCTCTTTCATAAACAAGCTTATACGGTGAATTGCCAACTGATCTTTTAGCAGTCACTCTATCAGCCCAAAGTGCTGAATTCAACATTAGATGCCAAGGTCTCTGGTTATCTTTGAGTGTTCTTTTGATGATCCTAAAAATATTCTTGTTAATACTTTCAACTAACCCATTACCTTGTGGGTAATAGTTAGATGAAGAACTTAGATAAATTGCATGATTAATAGCCAAATCAGTTACCTTTGCACCAAAAAATGCTAAAGCATTATCTGATATGATAGTTGCTGGAACACCAAATCTGTAAAATATACCTTCATAAAAGGATAGTATCGAAATTTCATTCGCATCTTTAAAGGCTATTGCTTCAGTCCATCTTGTAAAGTAATCTGTACCAGTCAAAATCCACTTGTGTCCTTGTGACGAAAATGGGTTTATCATGCCAATAAAATCAAGGCCCCACTGCATAAAATGTTGATCAACTGAAATAGGTTGTAAAGGAAGAGAATCTAAACGTTCTTTTCAACAAAGAAAGCACATTTCTTAGACTTCCTAATCCATTTGAATCAATCCTTAAATATATTGGGCTAATAGTAACAAGATTTCATAATTTTTAAGGCTGTGGTACATGCTACGAAATGACCTCCTGTAGGTCCTTCGTGGAATTATGATAATAATTGCTAAATTTTATCATAGTCAACACATCGCAACAAGATTCCATTTATATCCCTTTTGAATAATACACCATCAATGAAAATATAGGGTACATCTTATAATCTGAAATACCTTCATTTATTCTTATCCATACCTTCCGAATAGATGCCATGTTGTAGATAGTTAACTGAATCGGTCATCCATCTTGATTCCTGAACTTCTTGAGCAAGTTCAGGTTGCTGATTTTTTGGCCGAACAATAATGTTTGATTGCTGATACGTAATTTCATCATGCTATTTTGAATCTTCAAGTTCTACAGTTTGTTGTTTTTCCATATCAGCAATTAGATGTTCACACAATCCTTTTCCTTAAACTATCTTCGCAATACTAATATCAAAATCATATTCCATGACCTTCGTTATCCAGCCTGATCTTTTCTCATTCAATTATTTATTTAACAAGAAAAATTTCACACTTGAATGAGCAATAAGAACATGATTTTTTTTGTTTGAAAGCATGTACTTAATTTTTTTTAGCCCTCTGACTACTGAAAGTACGTGTTTTTCAAGAAATGTGTACCTTGTTTCGTAATTGTGCAAGCTATGTCCAAAGAAAGCAATTGGTTGCTCAACATTTTCATCATTAACCTGAGTTAATATGGCTGAGATTGTTTTAGCTCCTACAAGTGCATACATTGTAACATCTTTATCAAAATTTAGATTTGCAAGAGTAGGAGCTTGAGAGATGGCTGCCTTAATTTCTTCAAACCCTTCTCTCCCTTCACTGGTCCAAGAGAAAGTCTTCTCTTTGATTTAACATAGTTGTCAATGGTTTCACCAATGCTGCAAAATATGGAACAAATCTTCTAAAAAAGTTGATTTTTCCAAGAAAACTCTGTAATGTCTTCTTATCATGAGGCAATGATAGCTATGATATGGCTTCGATTCTCAAAGGATCAAATGATAAACCTTGTTTAGAAACAATATCACCAAGTAAATTTCCTTGATGTACTGAAAAGATAGACTTTAGCGGATTCAAAGATATCCCAAATTATCTACATAACTGAAATGTCTGCCTTAGGTGTATTAGATGTTCTTCATAATTTTTTGAGAATACAATAACGTCATCTAAATAAAAAAGGATGCATTTATTTAACAGGCTGCAAAAATCCATGTTCATTGCGCGTTGAAATGTTGCATCATCATTTGAAAGGCTGAAAGGCATTCTTTTGTAAGCATAAGTACCCCACTTAGTGGTAAAAGTTGTTTTGTACCTATCCTCTTCTCGGACTAAAATATGATTGTATCCACTATAACCGTCTAGAAGAGATAGTCTATCTGAACCAGAAACTGTTCTCAAAATCTGATCCATATTTGGAAGTGGGTAGTGATCTTTTAATGAAGCTTTATTAAGATCTCTAAAATCCACACATAATCTGATTTCTCCATTTTTCTTCCTAATAGGAACAAGATTGGCTACCCAACTTGAATGCTTAACTGGAAAGATAATACCTGATTCAATCAACTTAGATAACTCTTTCCTCATTAGAGGCTCTATTTTGGGATTTACAGGCCTCTGTTTTTTCCTAACTGGCTTGGAATTTGGCTGCAATTCAATAGTATGTTGTGCTAAACTGGGATCAAACCCTTTCAGGTCTTGGTATTTCCAAGTGAAAACATCTTTAAATTCCTTGCAAAGATTAATAAAAGAATGTTTTTCAGCTAAAGAACATACCTTTCTGAGAAACAAATTTTTCCCTTCATCAACTGAGATTTCTTCATAGTTATCAGCATGTGTTGACATCTTAGTCTTGACCTTCCTTAACTGATCGTCAGTGCTGAAGATGTCTTCTAATGTGACCAAACCTTGGGGTATTTTATTTTTCTTTAACTGAACAATCTGGTCACCATATAATTGTTGTAATTTATCTTGATTTACTGAAGAAAATTTAGCTTCTTATTGCAAAAACCTACAGATTTCATCATCATTTTCAAAAACCTTCCAATTGAAGTCATTATCAGGCATCAAAGGCCTGACAATCAGCTTTATATGAGGCTGAATTTTACTATTTTCAATCTGTTCCAGCACTTCAAAACTAGCACCGATTGTGGAAAGTCTATCTGCATGCTTATTTTCTGTTCTAGGAATGGATTAGATGTTAATAGCTTCGAAATCTTCCATTAAGTCTGAAACTCTATGTATGTAAGACTTCATTAATGGATTCTTACAAACATTAAAATTTCTTACTTGATTGATAACCAACTAAGAATCACCAAAATTTGTAGCATGCTAATACCTCTCTTTTTGGCCCAAAGTAAGCCATGAATTAATGCTTCGTATTCAGCTAAGTTACAAGTGCATGAAAATTGGAGACTCAAAGATGAGAAATACCTTTCATTTGTTGGGGAAGTGAGCATCAAACCTGCTCCTTGTCCTTTCTTGTTTTTAGCTCCATCAAAATGAAGCTTCCAAATCCCTTCCATTGCATTTTCTGTTTTGGACAACAAGGGAATTGGTGTATTTTCTTCATGCAAGCAATACACACCAAACAGATGTTCTTCAAACTTCTTTGAAAGGATCATGAGCATGTTCTTCATGTGTCTTTTCATCCATAAACAGGTTAGAAACACCATCTAATGCTGAAACATGAGCTATATTATCAAAATCAGACTGGTCTAAGGCTGCATAATTAGCTACTACATTAGAAGCATGAGGCTCAATGTGAAATCTGGCCAACGGTTCTGAATTGATAGTAACCTTGGTCCCATAATGAGTAGTGAAAAATAAGAAAGACCAATCTGAAGAGAGATAACCTCCTATCTTTGCTGTGAAATCTCTTGATAAACATATATGCAAAGTAAGGAGGTAAGTCTACAATAGTAATATCTTGCAGAATGGAAACATTTGGGCAAGCATGCAATGTTACCTCTAGATTTCTGATGACACCAATTGTATTAGTTGTAGTTCCATCCAACTGTAGGACACTCTTTTCTGTAGGTTCATACTGCAGACCCAATTTTTCTGCAATTTCTTTTGGCATAACTGTGCTACTTGCACCACTGTCCACCATACAGTTATGAACAAGATGTTCTCCAATAATCAGTGATAGATAATAAAATGGTGGTGGCTTCTTGATGTCATGAGCATTTAAGACTTTCTGAACCATCCATTTAACTTCTTTGATGCGGTCTTGTTCCATTGTTCCAAGGACCATGTCTATTTTCTGGACTTCCTTTTCTGTTGTTTTAGAAGAAATCTGCAACTTAGCTAGTTCATGAGAAAGTAAATCTTGTTGTCCTAGAATACTTAGAGCATCCCACATTGAGATGTTAACATTATACTTTTTCATTACATCAACAATGTTAAAAGAAGCAATAGTTTTAGAGACAGATTCTAATGTTTTAGCATAGGCTTTGGTGAAAAATGATTCTGCTTTAGCTACTTTTGATATCTGAGGTATAAATAACCTTATTGGATGAGGCTGTAGCTGTTTTTTCTATTCTTTACTAGCTATAACACTTATTATTTTTTGAGGAACAGATGCAGTGTTAGCTGGTTTTGGGCTTATAGTTGTTTTATTAGTGATAGTAGATAAAACAGGCTTATTATGCTATTTTTTGCTCTCTGTGGCCTTTTTCTGAGCCCTAGTAGTAACTGCAATGAAATCATCCTCACTGAAACTGACTAAGTTCTATTCAGGTGCCTTCTGAACCTGAGTATCTTGCTGCCCACCCTCCATTTGAGGCATGAAAAATGTCTCAGATTGAGGTTGTGCAACAAGACTTATGTTCAAAAAAGCATTTGGGCAACTTGCAGCTTGAATGAGGTTGATTACAAGGTTGACACCACTCTTCTGTAGCCATATTAACCGGGACTAAAGCATTAGATGAACTAGGAGCCTTTGGGTCAAATTTCCTTTGCTGATAAGGCTGCCTATAATTTTGATTCTGTTGTAAGGCTACCTATTTTGCTGATTTTACTGATAAGGAGCTTGATAAGGTCTACTAGGTAATGCAAGCCTATTCTCAATTGAAGTCAACTTGTTCCCCATAGTCTGCAAAGCTTTAAAAACATCATTTGATGGGACTGCAACAACGAGTTCTATAATTGTGATAGGCTGTGGGATAGGAGCTAAATCTACCAAAAAGGCATTGAAGGCCTTGGAGCTAATTTTGCAGCTTGAATAAGGCTATTTTCAGCTCGAATGGCGATATCATAGGCTACTGGGAGAGTCTCTCCTCCCATAGACTGAATCATAGTTGAAATATCACTGTTTAATGCCCTAAGATAATAAAGAAAAGCATGATCAGCTTGAGGCTTGACACTTGCTGGAATTCTTTCCCAAGTTCTAGCAAAACGGATGTTGAAACTAGACATAAATTCATTGGGAGCTCTTTTAATGGTAGACATTTGTTCTATGAGAGATAAATGATCTGAATTATCTTGAAATTGTTTCAGCAATTTATCACCTAAATCATCCCAAGTTCTTATGCATCCAATCTCTAGATTTCTATACCATTGCAAGGCTTGTCCTTTAAGAGATGCAACTAAAAGTCTTAAAGCTACATAATCATGAGTGATATTATGAAATGCACATAAGGCTGCAACATCTTGAATGTGCTCTGTAGGTGTAACCTAATTTTCATGGAAGCATTAGGGATGTCATGGTAAACTGGGATTACTAATGGGCTGCCATTAGTAAAGGTCACAAAATTCCTAGGTGGTTGAATAGCCATTTGAAAAACTGGGATCTGAATAGATAAATTGATACGTGGTGAAGGAATATTAGGAGGAGGGTTATCAAAACCAGGCCTATTATAAGGTAAAGTATTACCAACTCTTCTCCTTCTTGCAGAATTCAAAGGTAAAGAAATAAACTCAGAAGGAATTCCTCTTACTGATGATCTTGTAGTTACTTTAGGCATGGAACATGTTGCAATACTGGTCTGAAATCATCTTTACGGAGTCGCCAAATAGATCTTTAAATATTTAGAATAAATTGTTGCATTTTGCTATCACAGAAGTAACTTTTATCTGCTATAAATCTGCTATAGATCTGCTGTAAATATCTATAACTTACATGCAGATCTAAATCATTCTCCCACCAGGCATGCCAAAAATTTTTATCTCTCGAAAGTGCACCCTATAGAGAGATGGTTGTAGATTTTCTAAGCTTGCAAATTTTATCTCTCTCTTTCGTAGATACAATGGAAACACCTCAGGTCTGTGGGTATACCTATTTTGAGGTGAGTCTCTGGTATCAAGGTCGGTTCCTTATTGATGTATCCTAAACTGATTTTCTGGGGTTTAAGGGTAAAAGATGACTATAAAATTAAATTAAAACTGAGGTGATACACCAAACTTGTATGAGGTCTTTGACTGAGTACATGCACAATTGATATGGAATTAATTTCTGATGCATAGGCCAACAATTTTCTGAAGATAATTAAGGGTAAACACTTTGATGTATTGAGGGATAGAATCATAACAATACTACTAAACTACACATACACATTAATATCATGCAGAAATGCTGAACTTGCAATAGGGTAAGATGATTAATCAGGAAATTCAACATTCACAAGATTATTGGAAACATACACAAGACTTCAAATAATTAGAAAGATAGAAAATACTTCACATTCAAAGTGAAAAACAAGAAGAAAATTGCTTCAACAATCCTGTATCTAAAAAATTCCTCTCCTTCGTGCTTTGCCAAGGCACACAATATATAGCCAAATTAATTCACCCACCCTTCCTAAAAATAAAATAGGGTTATACTCGCCCATGCATCCTATTTTTAATCCTATATCTATTAATAAATAAAGGACTAAAATAAAGCAAACTAATACAAAGAGGCATTAATAGCCTTTGATTACACACAGTCAAATTGAAGTTGACTATTCTATTTTAAGAAAAGAATGGGTGAATAATAAATATTGCTTGATGAGCAAGACTCCTTCCTTGTGCATGTAATTTTTTCCTTTTGTTGATCTGTCCTTTTGTGAAGGCATGGAAAAATACTCCTGTGTATTGAGCTAAATCACAAAAACAATAGTTTCAATCTTGCAAAATTAATTCATCCAAATATCCACTTAATGGGGACCACTTCCAAACTCAAGTTCTGATGTTGACATTCCTTGTCCTTTAGTGGTCACATGGATATCACATTGTAAATCATCTTCAACCCCTTAAATAGTGGGGACCACATTTGCAGTTCAGTAATAGTCTCACCATGGTTTGGCCAATCTTGTGGACTTAGAAAATTACTATGGTTTTAAACACATGACAAGGGGCACTTTGTAAAAGGGACACCATATTACATTTGGCCACCTTTGTATAGCACATGGTATATTATAAGGTCTTCCACCTTTGTAATTTTCACTAGCTTGTAATTTACTTGTTGGATTTTGTATTTTGAATAGTACTTGATGAATATAGGTTAAACCTTACCTTTTGAGTGATCATTGTTATTGGAATTCCAACATGGTGTTGGACTATAGTTTGGAATCCCTTTTGATAAGTCAATGCAATTAATTTAAAAGACATGGGGACAACCCCCTCTCCATGATGACTCACCCCTTCCATTTGAATTGTCGGTGACATCTAACTTGGGTTGAGTTTGCTTTGAAATTTGGTGATTGATTCAAGCCATTAATTTTCATCCTTTTTGATCTGTAGCTGTTAATTTTGACCCTGGATTAGGCTTTCTAACTTGATGTTTAATGTGGTAGTTGTCACTCTAACCATGGTGGTTTTATTACAACTTTGTATTGATCTTTGATTGTTAATTTTGGTACTTGGTTGAACGTTGATTGTCGATGCTAACTCAGAAGTGAGTTCGGTTAAGCTCTTGAGTTTTAAGTTGGGTAAAGGTTAAATCAACTCAATGATCATCATTCATTATTCGCATTTTCTAGAAAACTTTTAGGGTGGAGCCCTGGATTTTTTTTTACTCAATGTCATTGTTGAAGTCTGTGAGCTCGGTTCTTCTACACAAATGATCACCTATTTCTCTATGGTATTTGTATCATTTTTTTTAAGAAGTGTGTTCGTGGCTTTGTGTTTATGTTATCTCTTGACTGTATATTGATCATCTCGAGCTTTGTAAGGGTTTTCTTTGATTTTGATATCTCTGCATGGTGTTGTCTTTTGTCCACCATTATTGTTTCCTTCCGAGTTTGGTTCATTTTTCTGAGTAAGATTTCAGCTTGGATTCATCATTTTCTGGCTTCCTCCAGAGCTATGTGAGGTTTCTCTATAGACACCATCTCTTTTCTCTAGGGATATGTAGATTTGTCTTTCGAAACCCTGGTTGGGATTCAAAGCTGAGTTGCATTCTTAGCTATATTCACTCTGTCAAAGCTTTTTGAGAAAGATGGTTGTGGGTGTTTTCTACCATGAGTGGTTATAGGTGAGATAATTTTATCTTGCACACATACACTTCTATTTTCATTTTATTTCTTCGATATATCACTGAAACTCTTGAAACTATTTGTGGGTTATGTGACTTCTTGATCCTGCTTGACTCTTGACTACGAAACTTCTCATTGGCATATAGACTTATTGCTTCATTATTCAGTTGCTAGAAAGTTTCAACTGTTTGTTTATAAATGATGAGTTCTTGTCTGTTACTCTGATTTCTTGATACCCATTAATGGGTTTTCGGTCTCTGGCTAGGAGCTATACCCTTCTCACTTTGTTACTACAAATTTAAACTGATTCCAAATGCAATAACGAATTTATGAAATAATTCAATATTTCATTAGCTTAGATATGAATGCGTTTTTGATTCAAAGTTTGTACTTCTGTATTATTTTCTCTATTGAATGGTGATAAACAAAAGTCATGGAATTATCAAATTTTCTCACCTCTATTCTCTGACTTGATTATTCAGTTTCGAGCTATTGAGATTATGATCTATTATTGTAAACCACCATATTTGGTTTCTGGTTTGTTCACTGTGTATTGTGCCTGACAAAAGTCACCATAATTTGATGCTTATTAGGTTTTATGTATTTCTTCATATTTGGGTTCTAATTTGTATTGTTGGTACTTATATTTTTCTATGTAAAAGGCTCCTCAATAACCGTATTTAGAGATAAAGCTCACATTTTTATCTATTTTCTTTTTGATTATTGTGGCAAGGGTCTCGACTATTGGCTGTGGGTATGCATGTGTCTCTTATTCAAAGCTTGTTCTCGATCAATCGTTCAGCCTTTTATGGAAACCCTGGATATTTTGCATTATGTTTTGTATTCCATCTTCTTTGTACTTGCTGAATGACTTTGAATGGCTTAGCCATGAACATTTTCTTGCACTCTATTTCCTATTTGAGATCCTTTGGGTTCCTTCTAAGAATTATCTTGGAGCATTATTTGTCCTTTTCTTCATTCTCTGGGACCCTAGAGCTTCATTATTTTGATATCTGAAACTCTGCTCTTGAGACTAATAATATTTTATGAAAAGTTGAAAATCCACTTCATACTATCTTAAGTTTTGCACTACCTGATTCTATTCGACCTTGGCCCTTTTTTTGTTTAGATGAGTGTATCAGAGTCATCATAAACTTCTATCTCATGAACATGTCCACTTAATTCCAATGTATGTCCATAACAAAATGTTTCCAATATTGTACCTAACCATTAAGTTATAAACATACTCAAACAATGATTTTGGTATTCAAACCACACCTGTATGATTACCCTTTCCTAAAGAATGACTGTTTGAAAAATGGGTCTCATTCAGTGTGTTGTAAATTTCCTTTTCAACTTACTCATATAACCATGATTGTCCTTCAAGTCTTGAATATGATATATCTTTTGTACAGAATTTCTCTTTTCATTTAAGTAACTATAACTCCATGAATCCAATATATCTTATTCTATTGAAGTTTTGCAATATTTTACCGTACATGCAAAAATTTGAATCATGCATTTATCTTAGCTCTGAATCTATACTGTAGCATTTTATGGACTTGATATTTGCTTTATTTTAAAACTATACTTCTAGAATGGCTGAACTTTGTACGATTATCTTAAGAGTTCATGTTATTCAGCTATCAATACAATGAATGCTCCAAAGTACTTTAAGTTGATGACTGAAAGTGTAGTCCATTTCTTGTCTTAAAATACTGCATTTAATCTTCATTACAACTTTAGTATGTATGATGGAAAATTTAAAATGTCCATTTTACATGTTGAAGTCCTGTCAATTTTTTACCAGAATTCTTTTTTTATTTTTGTTTCAGCTGTAATAGATGTACTTTCTAAAAGTTGAAACTACAAAATGTATCAATTTTCCTTTTGAAACTGATTTGTACAATACACCACCCCACACAGAGAGATTTATTCATTTACATATATATCTATATCTATATTAATATTAATATTAGTATTTATTATTATTAGCTAAATAGTGGTTTAGCCTACAAACTAGGATTCTATTCCTTATAGCCACCATGAATTTGAAATAGAGTAGGGCCACTTTTTAATAGAGTCTTAGGGTTTATGATTTGTTTCCCCCAAACTCCTAATTATCCCAGCTGTATTTTTTTCAATTATAATGGCTGGGCCATGGCCCATACGGGCCTCCATTACTATAAATAATTTTCTTCTTCTTTTATATATAGTTTGTTTTATAAAAACAAACCCTAAGGCCTTGTGATTTACATAGACATGTTCCTTAATATATATTTTGTGTTTTAGCTGCAGATTTCATGTAATCATTAATTAATTATATGTATATATAATAATATTGGTACTGTGTGAATACTCCCCTAGCTTAGATATCAACTTCATTGTTTATGCTATCCATAAGAATAACTTATTATATATATATATATATATATAAGTATATAGTTATATATTTTTACAAGTGTAAAAATTGTACAACATTTTGGCGATTTTAAAATTCCCTGCCTGCTAGCTTGTAAATCAACTGCCTTGTTTCTAGTTGTATATTGGGCATGAGTATATCATTTCTAATGTAACCAAATATGTAACGTTGTTGGGTTGGCAACCCTTCCAAAAACAACTAAAACTGGGAAAGGATCTGGTAAATTAATCAATGAACTAAATGCACTTATTGAATTGAAAAACATGTAAATGTAAAAACTACACTTATTGAAGGGAAATCCTACTCTAAAATGACACTGTAGGATTTTCAATAACAGTGTTTGAGAAACATACCATTCATAGGAATGGGAAGTTCTCTCCATTCAGCCTCGAGAGATGAAAAACATTGTGTTCTTTGCAAGCTGAAATCATGTAAGGACCAATCCAGATTGTATCACACTTCGCGTGTCTTCCTAGCTTTTCACGATCAACATCCCACTTTAACACACTATCTCCTTCATTAAAGATTCTTAATTTGGATTTCTTATCAAAAGTCTTCTTCATCTATTTCTAATTCTTTTCCATGTTTAAATGAGCTTGATCTCTTAGCTCTTGTAATTCCATTAATTCTGCATAACAAACCTACAATGGTTCATTTTCAAGAATTTCCATTTGTTGCATTAAATCTAATGCAGGTAACTCAATTGAAATAGGCATTCTTGCTTCTCTTCTGTAAACAAGCTTGTATGGTGAATTGCCAACTGATCTTTTAGGAGTCACTCTATCAGCCCAAAGTGCTGAATTCAACATTAGATGCCAAGCTTTCTGGTTATCTTTGAGTGTTCTTCTGATGATCCTTAAAATATTCTTGTTAGTACTTTCAACTAACCCATTACCTTGTGGGTAATAATTAGATGAAGAACTTAGATAAATTCCATGATTATCAGCTGAATCAGTTACCTTTGCACCAAGAAATGCTAAAGTGTTATCTGATATGATAGTTGTTGGAACACTAAATCTGCAAACTATACCTTCATAAAAGGATAGTATCGAAGTTTCATTAGCATATTTCAAGGCTATTGCTTCAGTTCATCGTATAAAGTAATCTGTAGCAGTCAAAATCCACTTGTGTCCTTGTGACGAAGTTGGGTTTATCATGCCAATAAAATCAAAGTCCCACACATAAAACACTGATCAACTAAAATAGGTTGTAAAGGAAGAGAAGCTAAACATTCTTTTCCAACAAAGAAAGCACATTTATTACACTTCCTAATCCATTTGAAATAATCCTTAAATATACTGGGCCAATAGTAACCAACTTTCATAATTTTTAAGGCTATGGTACATGCTGAGAAATGACCTCCTGTAGGTCCTTCATGGAATTCTGATAATAATTTCTGAATTTTATCATAGTCAACACATCGCAACAAGATTCCATTTATATCCATTTTGAATAATAAACCATCAATGAAAACATAGGGTACAACTTGTAATCTAAAATACCTTCATTTATTCTTGTTCATACATTCTGGATAGATGCCATGTTACAGATAGTTAACTAAATCAGTCATCCATCTTGATTCCTGGACTTCTTGCGCAAGTTCAGGTTGCTGATTTTCTAGCTGAACCATAATGTCTGATTGCTGATACATAATTTCATCATGCTATTTTGAATCTTGAGGTTCTGCAGTTTGCTGTTTTTCCATATCAGCAATTAAATGTTCACACAAGCCTTTTCCTCAAACTATCTTTGCAACACGAATATCAACATCATATTCCATGACCTTCATTATCCAGCCTGCTCTTTTCTCATTCAATTCTTTATTTAACAAGAAATCTTTCACACTTGGATGAGAAACAAGAACATGAATTTTTTTGTTTGAAAGCATGTACTTAAAATTATTTAGCCCTCTGACTACTGAGAGTACGTGTTTTTCAAGAAATGTGTACCTTGTTTCATAATCATGCAAGCTTTTTCCAAAGAAAGCAATTGGATGCTCAACATTTTCATCATTAACCTGAGTTAATATGGCTGAGATTGTTTCAGCTCCTGCAAGTGCATACATTGTAAAATCTTTATCAAAATTTGGATTTGCAAGAGTAGGAGCTTGAGAGATGGCTACTTTGATTGCTTCAAACCCTTCTCTCCCTTCGATGGTCCAAGAGAAAGTCTTCTCTTTCTTTAACAAAGTTTTCAATGGTTTTACCAATGCTGTAAAATTTGGAACAAATCTTCTAACAAAGTTGATTTTTCAAAGAAAACTCTGTAATGCCTTCTTATGATGAGGCAATGATAGCTGTGATATGGCTTCGATTCTGAAAGGATGAATTGATAAACCTTTCTTAGAAATAATATGACCAAGTATCTTTCCTTGATGTATTGAAAAGATAGACTTTAGCGGATTCAAAGATATCCCAAATTATCAGCATAACTGAAAAGTCTGCCTTAGGTGTATTAGATGTTCTTCAGAATTTTTTGAGAATACAGTAACATCATCTAAATAAACAAGGATGCATTTATTTAACAAGCTGCAAAAATCCATGTCCATTGCATGTTGAAATGTTGCACAACCATTTGAAAGGATGGAAGGCATTATTTTGTAAGCATAAGTACCCCACTTAGTGGTGAAAGTTGTTTTGTACCTATCCTCTTCTCAGACTCAAATCTGATTATATCCACTATAGCCATCTAGAAGAGATAATCTATCTGAAAACAGAAACTGTTCTCAAAATATGATCCATATTTGGAAGTGGGTAGTGATCTTTTAATGAAGCTTTATTAAGATCTCTAAAATCCACACATAATCTAATTTCTCCATTTTTATTCCTAATAGGAACAAGATTGGCTACCCAAATTGAATGCTTAAATGGAAATATAATACCTGATTCAATCAACTTAGATAACTCTTTCCTCATTAGAGGCTCTATTTTGGGATTTACAGGCCTATGTTTTTTTTTAACTGGCTTTGAATTTTGCTGTAATTCAATAGTATGTTGTGCTAAATTGGGATCAAACCCTTTCAGGTCTTTTTATTTCTAAGAGAAAAAATCTTTAAATTCTTTGCAAAGATTAATAAAAGAATGTTTTTCAGCAAAAGAACATACTTTTCCAAGAAACAATTTTTTCCCTTCATCAACTGAGATTTCTTCATAGTTATCAGCATGTGTTGACATCTTAGTTTTGACCTTCCTTAACTGATCGTCAGTGATGAAGATGTCTTCTAATGTGACTAGACCTCAGGGTAGTTTATTTGTCTTTAACTAAACAATCTGGTCACCATATAAGTGCTGTAATTTATCTTGATTTATTGCAGAAAATTTAGCTTCTTGTTGCAAAAACTTACAGATTTCAGCATCATTTTCAAAAACCTGCCAATTCAAGTCATTATCAGGTATCGAAGGCCTGACAGTCAACTTTATATGAGCCTGAATTTTTCTATTTTCAATCTTTTCCAGCACTTTAAAACTACCACCAATTGTGAAAAGTCTATCTGCATGCTTATTTTATGTTCTAGGAATGGATTAGATGTTAATAGCTTCGAAATATTCCATTAAGTCTGAAACTCTATGTCTGTAAGAATTCATTAATGGATTCTTACAAACGTTAAAATTTCTTACTTGATTGATAACCAACTCAGAATCACCAAAAATATGTAGCATGCTAATACCTCTCTTTCTGGTACAAAGTAAGCCATGAATTAATGCTTCGTATTCAGCTACATTGTAAGTACATGAAAATTAGATACTCAAAGATGAGAAATACCTTTCATTTTTTGGGGAAGTGAGAATAAAACCTGCTCCTTGTCCTTTCTTCTTTTTAGCTCCATCGAAATGAAGCTTCCAAATACCTTCCATTACATTTTCTATTTTGGACAACAAGGAAATTGGTGTATTTTCTTCATGCAAGCAATACACACCAAAAAAATGCTCTTCAAATTCTTTGAAAGGATAATGAGCATGTTCTTCACATGTCTTTTCATCCATAAACAGGTTAGAAACACCATCTAATGCTGAAACTTGAGCTATATTATCAAAATCAGACTGGTCTAAGGCTGCATAATTAGTTACTGCATTAGAAGCATGAGGCTCAATGTGAAATATGGCCAACGGTTCTGAATTGATAGTAGCCTTGGTCCCATAATGAGTAGTGAAAAATAAGAAAGACCAATCTGAAGAGAGATAGCCTCCTATCTTTTCTATGAAATATCTTGATAAACATATATCAAAGTAAGGAGGTAAGTCTACAATAGTAATATCTTGCAGAATGGAAACATTTAGGCAAGCATGTAATGTTACCTCTAGATTTTTGATGACACCAACTATATTAGTTGTGTTTCCATCCAACTGTAGGAAACTCTTTTCTGTAGGTTCAATCTACATACCCAATTTTTCTGCAATTTCTTTGAGCATAACTGTGCTACTTGCACCGCTGTCCACTATACATTTATGAACAAGATGTTCTCCAATAATCAGTGATAGATAAAACAATAGTGGCTTTTTGATGTCATGAGCATTTCTGTCTTTTTGAACCATCCATTTAATTTCTTTGATGCAGTCTTGTTCCATTATTCTAAGGACCATGTCTATTTTCTGGACTTCCTTTTCTGATGTTTTAGAAGAAATCTGAAGCTTAGCTAGTTCAAGAGAAAGTAAATCTTTCTGTCCTGGAATACTTAGAGCATTCCACATTTAGATGTTAACATTATGCTTTTTCATTACATCAACAATGTTAAAAGAAGAAACAGTTTTAGAGACAAATTCTACTGTTTTAGCATACGCTTTGGTAGAAACTAATTTTGCTTCAGCTACTTTTGATATCTGCGGTATAAATAACCTTTTTGGATCAGGTTGTATCTGTTTTTGCTATTCTTTACTAGCTGTAACACCTATTGTTTTTTAGAAATAGATGCACTATTAGCTAGTTTTGGGCTTATAGTTGTTATTTTATTAGTGATAGTAGGTAGAACATGCCTATTCTGTTGATTTTTTCTCTCTGCGGCCTTTTCCTAAGCCCTTGTAGTAATTGCAATGAAATCATCCTCACTGAAAATAACTAAATTCTATTCAGGTGCCTTCTGAACCTGAGTATCTTGCTGCCCACCCTCCATTTGAGGCATAAAAATGTCTCAGATTGAGGTTGTGCAACAAGACTTATGTTCATAAAATAATTTATGCAACTTGTAGTTGAATGAGGTTTATTACAAGGTTGAAACCACTCTTCTATAGCCATATTAACCAAAACTAAAGCTTTAGATGAACCATGAGCCTTTGGGTCAAATTTCCTTTGCTGATAAGGCTGCCTGTAATTTTGATTCTATTGATAAGGCTACCTATTTTGCTGGTTCAACTAATTTTATTGATGAGGAGCTTGATAAGGTCTGCTAGGTAATGACAACCTATTCTTGATTGAAGTGATCTTGTTCCCCATAGTCTGCAAAGATTTAAAAACATCATCTGATGGGACTACAACAACAAGTTCTATAATGGTGATAGGCTGTGGGATAGGAGCTAAATATTCCAAAAAAAGAATTGAAGGCCTTGGAGCTAATTTTCCAATTTGAATAAGACTATTTTTAGTTCAGATGAAGATATCATAAGCTGTTGGGAGAGTCTCTCCTCCCATAGACTAAATCATAGTTGAAATATCACTGTTTAATGCCCTAAGATAATAAAGAAAAGCATGATTAGCTTGAGGCTTGACACTTGCTAGAATTCTTTCCCAACTTCTGGCAAAACAGATGTTGAAACTAGACATAAATTCATTGGGATATCTTTCAATGGTATAAATCTGTTCTATGAGAGATAATTGATCTGAATTATCTTGAAATTGTTTTAGAAATTTATCACCTAAGTCATCCCAAATTCTTATGCATACAATCTCTAGATTTCTATACCATTGCAAGGCTTTTCCTTTAAGAGATGAAACTAAAAGTCTTAAAGCTACATAGTCATGAGTGATATTATGAACTACACTTAAGCTGCAACATCTTTAATGTGATATGTAGGTGTAACTTGACTTTCACCAGTGAATGATGGAAAAAATTTCATGGCAGCATTAGGGATGTCATGGTAAAGTGGGATTACTAATGGGCTGCCATTAGTAAAGGTCATAAAATTCCTGGGTGGTTGAATAGACATTTCAAAGACTAGGATTTCAATAGAGAAATTGATACGTGGTGAAGGAATATTAGGAGGAGGGTTATCAAAACCAGGTCTATTATGAGGTAATGTATTACCAACTCTTCTCCTTCTTACATAATTCAAAGGTAAAGAATTAAACTCAGAAGGAATTCACGTTATCAATGATCTTGTAGTTACTTTAGGCATGGAACATGCTACAATATTGGTCTAAAATAATCCCCATGGAGTCACCATATTTAAATCTTTAGAATAAATTTATGTAGCTTGATGTCACAAAAGTAACTTTTATCTGTAGTAAATCTATTGTAGATATCTGTAACTTGCATGCAGATATGAACTATTCTCCCATCGGACGTGCCAAATAATGTTATCTCTCGAAAGTGCACCCTGTAGAGAGATGGCTGTAGGTTTTCTAGGCTTCCAAATTTTATCTATCTCTTTTGTAGATACAAAGGAAACACCTTAGGTTTTTGGTTATACCTATTTTGAGGTGAGTCTCTAGTATCAAGGACGATTCCTTATTGATGTATCCTAAACTAATTTTCTTGGGTTTAAGGGTAAAATATGACTATAAAATTAAATTAAAACTGAGGTGATACACCAAACTTGTATGAGGTCTTTGACTAAGTACATGCACAATTGATATGGAATTAATTTCTGATGCACAGGACAACAGTTTTCTGAAGATAATTAAGGGTAAAATATTTGATGTATTGAGGTATAGAATGACAACAATGCTGCTAAGTTACACATACACATTAATATCATGCAGAAATACTGAACTTGCAATAGGGTAAGATGATTAATCAGGGAATTCAACATTCACAAGATTATTGGAAACATACACAAGACTGCAAATAATTGGAAAGACAAAATACTTCACATTCAAAAGGAAAAATAGGCAAAAAATTGCTTCAGCACTCCTGTATCTAAAAAAGTCTACTCCTTCATGCTTTTCCAAGGCACACAATATATAGCAAAATTGATTCACCCAGCCTTCCTAAAAATAGTCTAGGTTTATACTCGCCCATGCATCCTATTTTAATACTTTATCTATTAATAAATAAATGACTAAAATAAAGCAAACTAATACAAAGAGGCATTAATAGCCTTTGATTACATACAGTCAAAATGAAGTTTACTGTTCTATTTTAAGAAAATAATGGGTGAATAATAAATCTTGCATTATGAGCAAGTCTCCTTCCTTGTGCATGCAATTATTTCCTTTTACTGATCTGTCTTTTTGTGAAGGCATGCAAAAATACTCCCGTGTATTGAACAAAATCACAAATACAATATTTTCAATACTTGCAAAATTAATTCATCCAAATATCCACTTAATGGGGACCACTTCCAAGCTCAAGTTCTGATGTTAACATTCCTTGTCCTCTAGTGGTCACATGGATAGCACACTATAAATCATCTCCAACCCATTCAATAGTGGGGACCACATTTGCAGTTAAGTAATAGTCTCACCATGGTTTGGCCACTCTTGTGGACTTATAAAATTACTATGGTTTTAAACACATGACAAGGGGCACTTTGTAAAAGGGTCACCATATTACATTCGGCCACCTTTGTATAACACATAGTATATTATAAGGTCTGTCACATTTGTAATTTTCACTACCTTGTAATTTACTTGTCGGATTTTGTATTTTGAATAGTACTTGATGACTATAGGTTAGACCTTAGCTTTTGAGTGATCATTGTTGTTGGCATTCCATCAGGGTGTTGGACTATAGTGTGGAATCCCTTTTGATACATCAATGCAATTAATTTAAAAGACATGGGGACGGCCCCCTCTCCATGATAACTCACCCCTTCCATTTGAACTGTTGGTGGCATCCAATTTGGGTCGAGTTTACTTTGAAATTTGGTGATTGATTCAGGCCATTGATTGTTTTCCTTTTTGATCTATAGCTGTGGATTTTGACCCTCGGTAAGGGTTTCTGACTTGAAATTTAATGTGGTAGTTGTCAGTGTAATCATGGTAGTTTGCTGTGAACTTTGTATTGATCTTTGATCATTGATTTTGGTACTTGGTTAAACGATGATTGTCGATGCTAACTCAGGAGTGAGTTCAGTTGAGTTACGAATAAGTAGGGTTAGTTAAATAAACTCAAACCCCATTATTCTGATTATTCACACTTGGAAAATTTTTTACTCGACGCCATTGGTGAAGTCTGTGAGCTCGGTTCTTCTGCACAAATGATCACCTGTTTCTCTATAGTATCTTTATCATCATTTTTTTAAGAAAGGTGTTCATGGATTTGTGTTTCTGTGATCTCCTGACTGTATATTGATCATCCCGAGCATTGTAAGGTTTTTCTTTGTTTTTGATATCTCTACCTAGTGTTGTCTTTTGTCCACCATTATTTTTTATTGCCGAGTTTGGTTCATTTTTCTAAAAAGGATTTGAGCTTATCTTTATAGTTTTCTTGCTTCCTACGAAGCTATGTGAGGTGTCTCTTTAGACATAGTCTCTTTTTTCTCGAGCTCTGTAGATTTGGGTTTCGAAACCCTGGTTGGGATTCAAGGCTGAGTTGCATTATTCAATGTATTCACTCTGTCATAGCTATCTGAGTAAGATGGTTTTCGGTGTTTTCTGCCATGAGTGGTTATAGGTGAGATAATTTTCTCTTACACACATACACTTCTATTATCATTTTCCTTCTTAGATATATCACTGAAATTCTTGAAAATATTTGTGGGTTTTGTGATTTCTTGATCCTTCTTGACTCCTAAGCTCGAAACTTCTAATGGGCCTATGAACTTCTTTCTTCATTACTCAGTTGCTCAAAAGTTTCGATTGTTCGATTATAAATGGTGAGTTCTTGTTTGTTACTCTGATTTCTTGATACCCATTGATGGATTTTTAGTCTCTGGCCAAGAGTTATACCTTTTGCACTCTGTTACTACAACTTGAAACTGATTCCAAATGGAATAATGAATTTATGAAATAATTCAATATTTCATTATCTTAGATATGAATGCGTTTCTTATTCAAAAATTTTAATTCTGTATTGTTTTCTCTATTGAATGGTGAAAAACCAAAATCATGGAAGTATAAAATTCACTCACCTCTATTCTCTGACTTGATTATTCGGGTTTGACCTATTGAGATTCTGATCTATTATTGTAAACCACCATATTTGGTTTCTGGTTTGTTCACTATGTATTGTACTTGAACAAAGTCACCATAATTTGATGCTTAATAGGGTTTCTGTATTTCTTCATATTTAGGTTCTAATTTGTATTTTTGGTACTTTTATTTTGCTGTGTAAAACGAACCTTTACTGCCATATTTAGAGCTAAAGCTCACATTTTTCTCTGATTTTATTTTTGAATATTATGGTGAGGGGCTCGATTATTGGTTGTGGGTATGCATGTGTCTCTTATTGGAAGCTTGTTCTCAATCAATCGTTGAGCCTTTTCTGGAAACCCTGGATATTCTGAATTATGTTTTGTATTCCATCTTCTTTGTACTTGATGAATGACTTTGAATGGCTCATCCATGAACATTTTCTTGCACTCTGTTTCCTTTCTGAGATCCTTTTGGTTCCTTCTAAGAATGATCTTGGAGCATTCTTCATCCTTTTCTTCATTCTAGGGGACCCTAGAGCTTCATTGTTTTGATATCTGAAACTCTGCTCTTGAGGCTAATAATATTTTTGGAAAAGCTAAAAATCCACTTCATACTATCTTAAGTTCTACACTACCTGATTCGATTCGACCTTGGCCCTTTGTTGTTTGGATGAGTGTATAAGAGTCATCATAAACTTCTATTTCCTGAACATGTCCACTTACTTGCTATGTATGTCCATAACAAAATGTTTCCAGTCTTTAACCTAACCATTAATTTTTAAACATACTGAAACAATTCTTTTGGTATTCAAACTATACCTGTTTGATTACCCTTTCTTAAAGAATGACAATCTTAAAATTGGGTCTCATTCAGTGTGTTGTAACTTTCCTTTTTAACTTATTCATATAACCATGATTGTCCTTCAAGTCCTAAATATGATATATATTTTGTACAGAAGTTTCCCTTTCATTTAAGAAACTATAACTCCTTGAATCCAATATATATTATTCTATTGAAGTGTTGTAATATTTTACTGAACCTAAAAAACTGTGAATCATGCATTTAATCCTAGCTCTAAAGCTATACTGTAGCATTCTGTGGACATGATATTTGCTTTATTTGAAAAATCCTTTTGAAACTGATTTGTTGTTGGAAAATGAAAAATGATAATTATTATCTGATTAAGGCATGCTTTGATTTTTCTTGTATCCCTTAATTGATTTACATACAACTTTTAAAGCATGTTTTTAGTTAAAAAAACATGATGGAAATTCATAAATGTCTATTTTGTAATGCAACTTCTTCTATTTCTATAATAGCTGCTGAACTTTGAGTTGCATTCTACCTTCATTCCATCATGTACTTATGACTCATCTTCTTCATGTACCATAGGATAGAAGTCAACACAACTATCCCTAGGGGATTTGTGTTCTTTTGGTGAAGATAGCATGAAATTGCAGACTATGTGATCTATTATGTTTTGTAATAGCACACATAGCTGCAAATTTCATGTAATCATTAATTAATTCAACAGTAAAAATATTGTCTGAAATAAACTCCTCTAGCTTAGGTGTACTTCATCAATGCTATCCATCGTAACGAAGTTTCGAGTTGTCCATTTTTACACAAGTGCAAAAACTGTCAACAAAGCCCTAAAATACTTATGGGATTATTTTATGCACTTTATTACTCTAATTTATTTTCATTTGCACATTTTTGTTTTGAAGGTTTTGGAGAGTGGAGGTGGAGGCCATGAAAGATTGAGGGGAAACCATGGAGGTTTTATTTTAGATCTAGATTAGCAAATGGGAGGAAACCCTCCCTCCATCTTTCTCTCTATTTTATTATTTTATTTCCTCTTGGGGTTTTTGGTTTCTCATTTGAATATGTATGTATATTTTTTAAAAAAGGGAAACCAACTAGCTTGTTGATTGTGGGTATCCATTTATCCTTGTTTAATTTTTCCTTAGATTGTATATTTGTGAATGTTTACATTCATGTTTATATATATATATATGCTTTTATATTTTAAAATTAGGGTTTTATACAAAAACTACTTTGCAGCCTGTACATTACGCTGCCACATACAAGGATATTTATTCGTTTACATACATACATACATACATACATACATACATAGACACACACACACACACACACACACACACACACACACACACACACACACACACACACACACACACACACACACACACACACACATATTAACATTAATATTTATTATTATTAGCTAAATAATGGTTTAGCCTACAAACTAGGGCTCTATGTAATATAGACACCGATTTAAATAGAGTAGGGCCACTATTTAATATAGTTTAGGGTTTATATTAGGGGGGGTTTCCTTCCACTCAAAGGTGAAAACAACAAGATAACATTTACAACAATAGGATTCTTTCTTTGGTCTAAAATGTAAATGTGTTTATCTCTTAATCAACTTTTAAATCCATATATTTTCTCCTTCATCTCCAAATCACAAAACAAGGAAGGGGGAATAGACAACGCTCTCATCCCAACCTATTCCATTGAGAAGGAGAATCCACCCTCCTTATTGGCCAACGAGCCCCAACAGTAGAAAAATAAGGGACATTAAGAAACCATGGAAAATTTTACAAAGGCTTCACATTACATACATTTATGCCTAAAAAATATGCAACACATACAAGCACAAAACACAATAGCAACAATAGAAAACTGCCCAACACAAAGGCTTAAAATCTGAGCCAAGGGAGAAGAGAAATATGGGATCCACCTCCTTCTATCTACCAAGTGAAATACAGGTTGCACCCAAATAACCTCTAGTATCACAAAACAATCACATTATCCTTATCTCTCCCCTTTCAAATATTAAAAATGTTGCAATGTATTCCTTTTCTCTCTCCATAAATGAAACACCGTAATCATAGTCCCTCCACAATGCATGCCTCACAAATCAACTTTCCCTCCCCAATGGTCAAATTTTCTCCCTCTTACACCATCCTTAAGGCCATACTACCCCTAAAACCAAGCCATCACAAAAATTCATTCATTTTACCATACAACATGCAAAAATTAATATAGAATAAAAGGGTATAGACCCTACCTTGCCATTGCAAGTCTTCAATCCAAATGCATAAAATTCTAAGCTTTTCGAAGTCTAAGGTAAACCAAAAGAAATATCCCAAGACAAGAAGTCAAGGAAAAAAACAAAATAAGCAAGTGTATTATGAAACCAAGTAATCCTCAAAACTCCCAAATAACCTACATAAATAGAAAATCAGGTGAGGAGGGTGAGGTGGCTCCATGTAGGGTGCAACATCACTTCTCCTTCGATCCACCTCATGAAATAAAAAAAAAAAAGACAAAATCTCATGAATGGGTGGGTGAGGATATGAAAAGTTTCCTTCCACACATAAACCACTACTCCACACATCAAAGGACACCATTAGAGGAATTTGTAAGAAAGTGTAATTAATTAGCTATATACTCTTCGCAAAAACATAATGAGACCTAAAATTAACCCCTCACATCATAGGTATAGCAGGTGGTCTAGTTTACGAGGTATGAAACAAGCTTAAATTGTCCCACAAGCCTCCAAGAGTGGCTCTAAAGTGAAAATCTGATATTTGAAGGATTGGGTTTAGTACACAACTCAAATTCAAATGAAAACCATCAATTATTCATAAGATACCAAGGACTATCTACCCCAAATAAATACCCCTTTATCACATTTGAAAATAACTTAATGACATGATTAATTTACTAAATTAGGGTACAATAATAAGTAATAATAAAGTGAGGATACATCACAATAAATAAATCACATACTAAACAAAACAAATAGAATAAAGAGGGAAAAGTAGCACATAAACCCATGGTCACATTTGAGGTCATCCCCCATGGGAACCTCATAACAAGTAAATTAATAACATAACAATATACACGAACACAAAGTTGCCAAGATGAACTTCATTACAACATTTGATATTATTCTATGTTTAGTCTCCTAGCCCCTTTTTGTTTATAGTGATATAATTTCCTACAACAATGAAACAATACCTCTTCGGCCTCAATTCTGCATAAAAGGCATCAAAAAATAAAACACACATACATATCATTCAAGGAAATAAACCATGTAGCTATATCATCATCACCAAAAATAGGAATTTCTATCAAATATTTGCAATAACTTAGCTTCTCAACTTTGATAAGTCATAACATCAATAAGATCATAAGGTTAGTACAACCATTTAAATGTAATCATCATCATCAAGGCTCAAAAAATGTTCGTATATAATGAAATATCACTAGATCATCATCTATGAATGTCTATTGATAGTCAATACCATCTATAACATGAGTTACAACATATCGATAATCAAAATGTCCATACTATCTATTAAATTTCTAATCAAAATATGATAATAATGTCCATGTCTCTAATCAATAGTAATAAAAATCATACTAAAATAAGTGTTGAAAAGGAGTGGGAACTACAAAGTAGTTAACAAACCTCTCAAATCAAGGCTCAACACACAACCATCCAGGAATTCATCAACCAAATAGAAGGAAGATCTTAAAATAAACCCTTGGCCAAGAACTATGTAGAGGGAAAAAACACCGGGAAACAAAAAAATATAAAAAACCAAAGCTTAAATGTATGGAGACCATCAATGGAGTGAGCTCTAAACTCAAGAAAAGCACCCAATAGTTTGGAAATATTTTGAAGTTGTATGGAAATCATTTTTTAAAAAAATGGTTTCCAAATTCTAAAGAAATTTCCACCAGGATTAGCATATGTCATTATAATTTCCTGTAGAAGACATGGGAAGTTATAAATGGTTTATTTTGCATGTGGAATAATGCATTTTTATTTTTTACGTCACTACTCCTTGCCAGCCCAAACAAAACCGCCAACACTCCGATGCCCATTATTGCAATGACCCATTATTTTATTTTATATTTTCCCTAATTTTTATTTTATTTCAGGACATAGGCACAACATCGGACACTTTCACACCATATAGGTAAATGTATATATCACTCGAAATAATTACATCAAACATGAATTTATCCTTATATGTGTCAATTTGGAATCTTGTCATACAATACTGAATCAGAAGCACTCGATATAACTTGAGAAAATAATTAAATTTATATGGATTTGGAAGTGTTATCCACTTCATAACGGATTTATAAGATATTTCATTGAAAATTATTTTGATGTGCTACTACCAATAACAACCATATTTAATAATTTGCCAAATGACTTGCAAAGGGCCCTAAAAAAAATATTCTTTATGTTTAAGATTAGTATCCTCTTTTTCTTCCTTGATAATACATTCTTCATGGTCATGACTGATTTTCTAATTTTTGTGCCAATTTTATGATGGAATCCTATATTAATTTCCTAGTTTCCTTGTGTTTTATGTACATTCTAATCATTTAACATGTTTAAATCATTATGTGTTTTTTTGGAGCATGACTGTTGTTTTAAAATTTCCTTAACAAATACACTTTCTTCAAGAGGTATGAAATGGATATATTGATCTATAAACAATAATCCTTACAATATCAATCCTACCGCAAACCAATAAAAAAACCAAAAAAAACCCAATTTGAAAACAACATAGCATAAAGGTTACATAAAAATCAGTCCTACATGAAGAAGACACAACAGCTAGCACCTAGGTCAACATAGGTATATTATAAAACATCATATGAAAACTACATAGACCAAACCAAATTTTGCATCAAAACCACATAAACGTCATATAAGACCTGAAAGTAGTCTTTCGTAGCACAATCCTCTCAACAAAGGACAAAGAAATACGTAAATATATATTTTTATATAAATTAGATACAAATAACATTGTTGACAGTAATTCAATATATTGGAAAATGTTTAGATGATAAGAAACATTTAATAAACCAAATTGTAGAGAGAAATATTGTCATAGAGTAATATAGAATTTACTAAAAAATTTGAAATAAGGAATTAGAAATGTAAAGTGGAATAAATGTGCATATAAGGAGGCAGAAAAACCTTTAGAATAACTAAAATAGAGAACATGGACTATACTTGTAATACTCCTTCGGAGGAAAATTTAATACTCTATAAGTATAAATTTTCAAAAAGTTGATAACGATGAAACTTTTTAGGAAACATCTATCCATCCTCTCCATTGCTCACCTCTCTCCATTTTAGGTAGCTGAGATTGTGACCAGCAATCCCCTTTTATTCGTGCTATCACCTTGTTAGTGTACGATTTCCCTCTTTATGCACTTTCTTTCTCCCTATCTCCTTGGAATTGTTACGATAGGTGTAGTTAGACGTCATTTCTGTATTAGGAGTATTTTAGCATTAAGATGGGGAATAAGAATCTGACTTTCTCTAGAGGGCCATCTCAAGTCCAAAAGTCCCATAGCTTGAGAGATGGTCCCATGTTATGCAGTCACACCGGATGCCTCACTTAGATATGAGGCCATTTGTGGGTTCCTGTGATTTTGCATCAACATGTTATTTTATCAAAATGTATGTGGATTTCCCCTCATATATTGATTTTAGTCTCTACAATATTTTGGTATTATTTTATTATGATTTGAGAGTCAAAATTTGTAAAAATTTATATAAACTAGCAATCGCATGTGTTTTATGAGATGTGAACGCCAAACGGTATATGTTATTTGTTTTACAGGTATAATTATTGATTTTTTAGTTGATGTTGATTAGGGGTGTGATTGATTTTTTAAGTGTAGAAATATAGATGGGCCACTTAATTTTAAGGTTGTTTCTACATTTCAAAGTTGTTAAAAATTTGTACATAAATACATTTCATATCGTTTTCGATAGTTAATTTATTTTATAGTTGATGTTGTATGTATTTAATTTGGGTTTATTGTGTTAGTTCTGCATTGGTTGTTTGGGTTGTGTTTTGTTGGAAAAAGATTTATTGTACAGTTGATAATGTGTGTGATTGATAGTTGTAGTGTAGGAATTTAGTTGAAACATTACATTCAAATGGTGTATATGTACATTTAATTATGTTACATATTCGTACATTTAAAGTTGCATATCATATTTCAAAACATCAAATGAATATAGATGTGCATGCACATAATGAGACATGTATACATTTTCAGTATTTATATAATGAATGGTATCCTTTAGTGGGAAAATTTATTTTCAATAATGGTGATTACATATTATAGCCCTTGAACAATAGTGCCACATTGGATAGAAGAAGTGTTGAGTATAGTAGTAGTGTAGGTTCTATCAAAGTAGAGGGTAGTATTTACGATGGGTTGAGTGATAGTAGTCTCGCTTCCTCATTTCTTCTTGCTCCAAGTGTTGTTACATGCGCCATATTTTAGTATCTCTTGAATGAAAAAGATGGTGAAATGCACAGATTTGCAAGTGAGGGAACTCTGGCGAAAGTTGTGAATGTAAGACCCTGTCTTTCAGTGGTGCCAATGTCGATGATTGCTCTGTGCAAAGGAAGACCCTGTGAATTGTGGATAGTTAATCCCCAGGCCATTTTCATTGGAAATTGTCTTCGATTCCCTCTCAAAATAGGGGGTATGGGAATATGTAATGGTTTATAGGTATCCCAACATGGGCCATTGTATCTATCAAATTTGATAACAACAAATAAAGGTAATGATGGTGGTTACAATGATACATCGTAGAAAATGTCGGTGATTGTTCTTGTGGCACCATTCACGAGGCCTACGTCAACCCATAGATTTGCAATAATAATGATTTTTTGTTATTTGCACAACAAAGCTTTGTGTTCCAACTGATCATCATCAAGATTTCCTATTCCAGTCCACCTGTTACTTTCAACAATGGATTGGGTGATTGGAATGTTCAATATGTTCAAGATTTGTAGGTTGTGGGAGTCCACCAGGTCATTTTTTGAAATAAAATGTGGTGTGTTCTTAAAAATGTTGAGCTCTTGTTGAGTTAGGCATGTGTCTGTGGGAGACATTAAGATTTCTCAATTATCAATTAGAGGGGTTTAATATCACATGTGGAGGAGTAAATTCTAGAATGAAACCTATGCCTTGTTTGTTCCTTCTGGTAGAAATATTGTTTGCAATGTAATGGAAGTCTGAAATCCCTTCCAAAGGGTTGCTCTGTAGGAATTACTTGCATAAAGAGGACTATCCAAAACCAGTGGTAATTGGCAGAGGTATCCGAGGAGGATGACTGATCTGTTACCAAATTTAGATGTTCTTGAGTGTGGGAAAGCTTCGCGGAGCCTACAGTCAAATTTTGTTTAGTAACTTTGGGCTGATGAAACTCATTTCATCAATAATAACATATTCTATATGTTTCAGTGACTCTTGAAAACATGATAATGCACTAACTTCAAGGGGTTTCAGTTATATGATTGGAATACACATGACTGCATGGATTTTGGATGCAAAGATGTTGAATGCTGAAACACCAGTAGGGGCGAGCACAAGTAGAGGTGAGGGAGATGTGGTTGGAGATGTGAATGAATTATAGATTTTATTTATCAGAAATGATTTTCCTGTGCCAGTAGTTCCTTGAATTATCAATCTTAGTGGAGGTAGAAGGGTTTTGTTTACTAAATGGTGTAGTATGGTATTAAGAGCTATTTGTTTTTTTGGAGACAAAGGAAGTGTGGAAGATGGTGGTGTGGCCCGCATGTTGTTGTTAATTGTGTCTTCCTTCTCTCTCTGAATGAATGATGAACCTGTTATAAGAAAATCACGGGGAACATCATGTATGCTATAATTATTATGTATGTTGAAGTCTTGTTTCCCTAACATGTCAAGACTGTCTAGACCCATGTTGTTTCTTGGACGAATTTGTGCAAATACCTGTCATTCTTGCAATGGTTCGTGTTGAAGACTGTATTCAGACTCTGAGTCAGAACTAACATCTATAACATGTCCTGTGTCTGTTGTAGTGCATAAAACATGTCACGGTATGTAGTTGTGCTTGAACATGTCCCAAGTGCCATTAATGTCATGTGGTGTTGAGCCAAATTTAGGCGTAATATTTCCGAAAGGATTGTATAAAAGAAGTTATGACCAATAGAAAAGGTCATATGATGTTGAATCCTGAGATGGGACATCCACAAATCTCGGGTGGATCCGAGCAATTGTTTGTGTCGGTCATTTTTTCCATTTTTCAACTTTACGGTTCTAACTGTAGCTCTAGTCTCAAGAAAATTGAATAAGTGGTAGGTGTTCCACAGTTGTTGGATGAAATTTATATGCATCCAAGAAAATAGTTGTTTTTTGTGCATTGTGTATTGTTCCTGAACAGAGTCACCATAATTGGATGCTTATTAGGGTTTCTATATTTCTTCATATTTGGGTTCTAATTTGTGTTGTTGGTACTCATATTTTACTGTGTAAAAGGTACCTTGGCCACCATATTTAGAGCTAAAGCTCACATTTTTCTCTGATTTTATTTTTTAATATTGTGGCGAGGCTATCAAATATTGGCCATGGGTATGCGTGTGTCTCCTATTAGAAGCTTGTTCTCGATCAATCATTGAGCCTTTTCTGGAAACCTTGGATATTCTGCATTATGTTCTGTATTCCATCTTCTTTGTACTTGTTGAATGAATTTGAATGGCTCGGCCATGAAAATTTTCTTGCACTCTGTTTCCTTTTTGAGCTCCTTTAGGTTCTTTCTAAGAATGATCCTGGAGAATTATTCGTCCTTTTCTTCATTCTCTGTGACCCTAGAGCTTCATTGTTTTGATATCTGAAACTCTGCTCTTGAGGCTAATAATATTTTCTGACAAGTTGAAAATCCACATCATACTATCTTAATTTCTGCACTACATGATTCAATTCAACCTTAGCCCTTTGTTGTTTGGAGGAGTGTATCAGAGTCATCAAAAAATTCTATCTCCTGAACATGTCCACTTACTTCCTATGTATGTCCATAAAAAAATGTTTCCAATCTTGTACCTAACAATTAAGTTTTAAACATACTCAAACAATGATTTTGGTATTCAAACTGTACCTGTATGATTACCCTTATTTAAATAATGACTGTCTTAAAATTGGGTCTCATTCAGTGTGTTGTAACTTTCCTTTTCAACTTACTCATCTAACCATGATTGTCCTTCAAGTCCTGAATATGATATATCTTTTGTACAGAAGTTTCTCTTTCATTTAAGAAACTATAAATCCATGAATCTAATATATATTATTCTTTGAAGTGTTGCAATATTTTACTATACGTACAAAACTATGAATCATGCATTTAATCTTAGCTCTAAAGTTATACTGTAGCATTGTGTGCACTTGATATTTGCTTTATTTGAAAACTATACTTCTAGAATGGCTGAACTTTGTAGGATTATCTTAAGAGTTCATGTTATTTAGCTGTCAATACAATGAATGCGCCAAAGTACTTCAATTTGATGACTGAAAGTGTAGTCCATTTATTGTCTTAAAATACTACATTTAATCTTCATTACATCTTTAGTATGTATGCTAGAAAATTTAAAATGTCCATTTTACATGGAAAATCCATGTCAAAATTTTCCTAGAATTCTTTCTTTTATTTCTGTTTCAGCAGTAATAGATGTAATTTCTAAAAGTTGAAACTACAGAATGTATCAATTTTCCTTTTGAAACTGATTTTTTGTTGGAAACTGAAAAATGATAATTGTTATCTGATTAAGGCATGCTTCACTTTTTCCTTCATCCCTTATTTGATTTACATAAAAATTTTAAAGCATGTTTTTAGTTTAAAAAGCATGATGGAAAGTTGTAAATGTCTATTTTGCATGGAGAAGCCCTGGAAAATTTTTCTCATATTCCCTTCTCATTTTGTTTCCGATGTAATTTTCTCTCTCTAGTTAACTTCAGCGTTTAAATTCTGACTCTTCTTCTTCAGTTGTAATCTAGAACATGCACTTTTATCTGCAAGTGTCTCCTCTATTCTGTAATTTAACTTCTTCTATTTCTAGAGTTGTTGCTAAACTTTGAGTTGCATTCTTCCTTCATTCCATCATGTACTTATGATTCATCTTCTTCACGTACCATAGGATAGAAGTTATTGAACTTTGCAATCTTTATCCATAGTGAGGACTGTAAGATATGATTTATTTATTCATGGTTGCAAACTGTACCTGCACACTTTAGAAAACAGTTAGAAAATATTAAGGATTTTTGGCCTCTCTTATGTCCATGTTTTTTCCTTTTCTTCTCTTTATTTATTTCTTAGTGAGTAAATCATGTATATTGTTTGATCTTCAAGTAACATATATCTCTTGTTATTAGGAGATCCATGTACATGAATTAGGATAGTATAAAAATATGGATTAACCCTGAGCTCATAACTGATGATTTTCTCTTTTCTATTTTCAGGTATGGTGCTTTCAACAATGAAGATGAATAGGGAACAAAGATGAAGATGGGGATGCATCAAGCGAAGGAAAAACCTCAAGGAAATGATGGGTTCACTCATACTCATTTATTTTCTCTTTCATGCATGTATACCTCTTATTTCAGTAGTTATACTTTACTTTCTAGTTACATCCCATGGCTTGTGTGGGAAGATTTGAAATTCCTTATGAATAAAACATTGAATTGTGAAATTGAGTTGTGTATTTCTTTCTGCATTTCTACTTTCTGATATGCATTGTATATGATGAACTAAACAACCCAATAATATAATTGAATGTCTTAATCATGAAGGAAAGAACATTAAAGAATACCTGTACCATAAAGTAATGAACTCTAAGTTCTGTAATCTGCAGTCTTGATTTCTGTTTCAAACCCTAAAACTTCATCTATTCTGCAATTCAGTGTCTTCATCAAGGCAACACATCTGCACTTCGGGGCTTTGTGTTATTTTTCTGAAGATAGCATGAAATTGTAGACTATGTGATCTGTTATGTTTTGTAGTAGCACACATAGCTGCAAATTTCATGTAATCATTAATTAATTAAAAAGTAACAATATTGTTTGAAATAAAATCCCCTAGCTTAGGTATACTTCACCAATGCTATCCATCATAATGAAGTTTCGAGTTGCCCATTTTTGCACAAGTGCAAAAATTGTCAACAAAGCCCTAAAATCCTTACGGGATTATTTTATGCATTTTATTACTCTAATTTATTTTCATTTGCATATTTTTGTTTTGAAGGTTTGGGAGAGTGGAGGTGGAGGCCATGAAATATTGAGGGGAAACCATGGAGGTTTTCTTTTAGATTTAGATTAGCAAATGGGAGGAAATCCTCTCTCCATTTTCTCTCTATTTTATTATTTTGTTTCCTCTTAGGGTTTGTGGTTTTTCATTTGAATATGTATACATATTTAAAAAAAAAAGGGAAAACAACTAGATTACTGGTTGTGGGTATCCATTTACCCTTGTTTAATTTTTCCTTAGATTGTATATATATATATATATATGCTTTTATATTTTAAAAGTAAGGTTTTACACAAAAATAATCTGCAACCTATACATTACGCCGCCCCATACAGGGAGATTTATACATACATACATACATACATACATACGTACATACGTACACACACACAGATATATATATATATATATATATAAATAGTATGTACCACACAGATATATATATATATATATATGTACGTATGTAGGTATGTACGTATGTACGTATGTATGTATGTATGTATGTATGTATATAAATACATACATACATACATACATATATATGTATGTATATATCTATATCTATATCTATATCTATATCTATATCTATTAATATGAATATTTATTATTATTAGCTAAATAGTGGTTTAGCCTACAAACCAGGGCTCTATGTAATATAGCCACCGATTTAAATAGAGTAGGGCCACTGTTTAATAGAGTTTAGGGTTTATATTAGGTGGGGGTTTCCCCCACTCCACTCCTATTATTTAAAAAAATATTGGGGTGGGGGTGCCGGCTTTACCCCACTGTATTTGTTTTAATTAAAATGGCTAGGCCAGGGCCCATACAGGCCTCCATTACTATAAAATTTTTTTCTTCTTTTATATATAGTTTGTTTTATAAAAACAAACCCTAACCCGATTTGCATATGGGTTCCTTAATATATATTTTGTGTTTTATTTTATTTTATATATATATATATTATATATATAATAATATGCATATATATATTAATATATTATATATATAATATAAGAATATCTTATTATATATATATACATATATACATACATATATATATATATATATATATATATTTAAAAGTGTATATATATTTATACATATTTTTTTAATTTTTTTATTCCCAAGAAATCTTTTGTACAACTCAGCTCCATTCGTTTAACTAGTTGTCTAAAGGCACATGAGTATATCATTTCTAAATATTCAAATATGCAATGTTGTTGGTTTTTGGCATTCCTTTCATTTTAAACAACTACAAAGTAGAGGGGAATCGTTTTTGATTAACAATGAACTAAATATTTTCTTTGTTGGTTTTGCAATATTGTAAAAATAAAACATTCATACTAATATACTACCATTTCACCTACTTATTTGAAGAGGATGAAAATTATAATATAATTCAAATGTAAGTTCATTTTTATTTTACAACCAATATTGTCAAGAATACTTCAAAAGGGAAACAACAGATATTTCCAATGAAAGAAACCTTTAAAAAAATGAAGACACAATGAAAACTTTTGATTAAATTCTAGATTTGAAAAGAGCTACATTTCCATTATAAAACAACTCCAAAGTTCCTTGTCTCAAATAATATAATACATGGCTTTAAAATTTTCATTTGCAAGAATTCCATTTTGATACAAATTACAATTTCTTCTTTCAACCATTGACATACCTAGTTTGAAAATAAATTTATAAGAACCCACTTTAAAATAAAAGTTACAAATCCTTCCACTGAAAGGTGAAAATAACAAGATAACATTTACAACAATAGGATTATTTCTTTGGTCCCAAATGCAAATGTATTTATCTCTTACCCAACTTGCAACTCCATATGTTTTCTACTTCATCTCCAAATCACAAAACAAGGAAGGGGGAGTAGACAACACTCTCATCCAAAACTATTCCTTTGAGAAGGAGAATCCACCCTCCTTATTGGCCCCTAAGCCCCAATAATAGATAAATAAGGGACATTAATAAACCATGGAAAATTTTACAAAGGCTTCACATTACATAAATTTATGCCAAAAATATGCAACACATACAAGCACAAAACACAATAGCAACAATAGAAAACTTCCCAACACAAAGGCTTAAAATATGAGCCAAGGGAGAAGAGAAATATAGGAGCTAACTCCTCTCATCTCCCAAGTGAAATACGGGTTGCACCTAAATAACCTCCAGTATCACAAAACAATCACATTATCCTTATCTCTCCCCTTGCAAATATTAAAAATGTGGAAATGTATTCCTTTTCTCTCCCCATAAGTGAAACACCCTAATCACAATCCCTCCACAATGCATGCCTCAAAACTCCCTTTTCCCTCCCCTATGGTCCAATTTTATCCCTCTTAAACCATCCTTAAGGCCATACTACCCCTAAAACCGAGCCATCACAAAAATTCATTCATTTTACCATACAAAATGTAAAAATTAATATAAAATACAAGGGTATAGACCCTACCTTGGCATTGCAAGTCTTCAATCCACAAGCATCAAATTGTAAGCTTTTCCAAGTTTAAGAAAAACCAAAAGAAATCTGCCGAGACAAGAAGTCAAGAAAAATTTAAAAATATGCAAGTGTATTATGAAACCAAGTAATCCTCAAAACTCCAAAATAACCTACATAAATATAAAATCAGGAGAGAAGGGTGAGGTGGCTCCATGTACGGTGCAACATCACTTCTCCTTCAATCCACCTCATGAAGTTAAACAAAAAGACCAAAGCTCATAAATGGGTGGGTGAGGATATGAAAAGTTTTCTTCCACACATAAACCACTACTCCATACATCAAAGGACACCATTAAAGGAATTTGTAAGAAAGTGTAATTAATTAGCTATATAGTCTTCATAAACACATAATGAGACCTAAAATTAACCCTTCACATTATAGGTATAGTAGGTGATCGATTTTACGAGGTATAGAACAAGCTTAAATTGTCCCACAAGCCTCCAAGAGTGGCTCTAAAGTCAAAATTTGATATTTAAAGGATGGGGTTGAGTACACAACTCAAAATCAAATGAAATCCATCAATTATTAATAATATAACAAGCACTATCTACCCTAAATAAATACCCCTCTGTCACATTTTAAAATAACTTAATCACATGATTAATTTACTAAACAAGAGCACAATAATAATTAATAATAAAGTGAGGATACATCACAATAAATAAATCACATATGACTAAACAAAATAAATAGAATAAAGAGGGAAAAGTTGCACATAAACCCATGGTCACATTTGAGGTCATCCCCCATGGGAACCTCCTAACAAGTCAATTAATAACATAACAATATACACGAACACAAAGTTGCCAAGATGAACTTCATTACAACATTCAATATTATTCTATGTTTAGTCTCCTAGCCCTTTTTTTTTATTGTGATATAATTTCCTACAACAATGAAACAATACCTCTTAGGCCTCAATTCCACATAAAATACATCAATAAATAAAACACACATACATATAATTCAAGGAAATCATCCACGTAGCTATATCATCATCACCAAAAATAGGAATTTCTATCAAATATTTGCAATCACTAAACATCTCAACTTTTATAAGTCATAACATCAATAAGATCATTAGGTCACTACAAACATTTAAATGTAATCATCATCGTCAAGGATTTGAAAATGTCAGTATATAATGAAATATCACTAGATCATCATCTATTAATGTCTGTTGATAGTCAATACCATCTATAACATGAGTTACAACATATCGATAATCAGAATGTCCATACTATCTATTAACTTGCTAATCAAAATATGATAATAATGTCCATGTCTCTAATCAATAGTAATAAAAATCATACTAAAATAAGTGTTGAAAAGGAGTGGGCACTGCATAGTAGTTAACAAACCTCTCAAATCAAGGCTAAACACACAACCATCCAGGAATTCGTCAACCAAATAGAAGGCAGATCTTAAACTCAACCCTTGGTCAAGAACTATGTAGAGGGAAAAAAAACTGGGAAACATAAAAATATACAAAACCAAAGCTTGAATGTATGGTGACCATCAATGGAGTGAGCTATGAAATCAAGAAAAGCACCCAATAGCTTGAAAATATTTGGAAGTTGTACATAAATCATTTCTTTAAAAATGGTTTCCAAATTCTAAAGAAATTTCCACCACGATTAGCTTATGCCGTTATAATTTCCTACAGAAGATGTGGGAAGTTATAAATGTTTTATTTTGCATGCGAAATAATGCATTTTTCTTTTTTACATCGCTACTCCTTTCTAGCCAAAACAAAACCGCCAACACTCCGATGCCCATCATGGCAATGACCCATTATTTTATTTTATATTTTCCCTAATATTTATTTTATTTAAGGACATAGGCACAACATCAGACACTTTCACACCATATATGTGAATGTATATATCACTCGGCATAATTACATCATACATGAATTCATCCTTATATTTGTCAATTTGGAATCTTTTCATACACTATTAAATCATAACCACTCGATATAAATTAATAAAATAATAAAATTTATATGGATTTGGATGTGTTGTCCACTTCATAATGGATTTATAAGATATTTCATTGAAAATTATTTTAATGTGCTACTACCAATAACAACCATCTTTAATAATTTACCAAATGATTTGCAAAGGGCCCTAAAAAAATTATTCTTTATGATTAAGATCAGTATCCTCTTTTTCTTCCTTGATAATACATTCTTCATGGTCATGACTGATTTTCTAATTTTTGTGCCAATTTTATGATGGAATCGTTTATTAAATTCCTAGCTGCCTTGTGTTGTATGTACATTCCAATCATTTAGCATGTTTAAATCATTGTGTGTTTTTTGGAGCATGACTATTGTTTTAAAATTTCCTTAGAAAATGCACTTTCTTCAAGATGTATGAAATGGATATATTGATGTATAAACAATAATCCTTAGAATATCAATCTTACCACAAAGTAATAAAAAACCAAAAAAACCCAATTTGAAAACAACATTGCATAAAGGTTACATAAAAATCAGTCCTACATGAAGAAGACACAATAGTTAGCACCTAGGTCAACATAGGTATATTATAAAACATCATATGAAAATTACATAGACCAATCCAAATTTTGCATCAAAACCACAGAAACATCATATAAAACCTGAAAGTAGTCTTTCGTAGCACAATCTTCTCAACAAAGGACAAAGAAATACGTAAATATATATTTTATATAAATTAGATACAAATAAAATTCTTGACAGTAATTCAATATAATGGAAAATTTTTAGATGATAGGAAACATTTAATAAACCAAATCGTAGAGAGAAATATTATCGTAGAGTAATATAGAATTTACTAAAAAAAAATTAAATAAGGAATTAGAAATGTGAACTGGTATAAATGTGCATATAAGGAGGTAGAAAAACCTTTAGAATATGTAAAATAGAGAACCTGGACCATAATTTTAATACTCCTATGGAGGAAAAATTAATACTCTATAAGTATAAATTTTCAAAAAGTTGATAACGATAAAAGTTTTCAAGCAACATCTGTCCATCCTCTCCATTGCTCACCTCTCTCCATTTCAGGTAGCTGAGATTATGACCAGCAGTCCCCTTTTCTTGGTGCTATCACCTTGTTAGTGTAGGATTTCCCTCTTTATGCGCTTTCTCTCTCACTGTCTCCTTGGCATTGTTAGGATAGGTGTAGTTAGACGTCATTTTTGCATTAGGAGTAGTTTAGCATTAGGATCGGGAAGAAGAATCCGGATTTCTCTAGAGGGCCTTATCAAGTCCAGAAGTCCCATAGTTTTAGAGATGGTCCCATGTTATGCAGTCACACTGGATGCCACACTTAGATATGAATCCATTCGGGGGGGGTGTGATTGATTTTGTAAGTGTAGAAATATAGATGGGCCACTTAATTTGAAGGTTGTTTCTACATTTCAAACTTGTTAAAAATTCGTACATGAATACATTTGATACCGTTTTCGATAGTTAATTTATTTTATAGTTGATGTTGTATGTATTTAATTTGGGTTTATTGTGTTAGTTGTGCATTGGTTATTTCGGTTGGTGTTTTGTTGGAAAAACATTTATTGTACAGTTGATAATGTGTGTGATTGATAGTTGTAGTGTAGGAATTTAGTTGAAACATTACATTGAAATGTTGTATGTGTACATTTAATTATGTTACAGATTCGTACATTTAAAGTTGCATATCATATTTCAAAACATCAAATAAATGTAGATCTGCGTGCACATAATGAGACATGTATACATTTGCAGTATTTATATCATGAATGGTAGCCTTTAGTGGGCAATTTTAGTTTCAATAAACATGATTACATTTGATACCCCTTGAACAACAGTGCCACTTTGGATAGAAGAAGTGTTGAGTATAGTAGTAGTGGAGGTGCTATCAAAGCAGAGGGTAGTATTTACGATGGGTTGAGTGATAGTAGTCTTGCTTCCTCCTTTCTTCTTGCTCCAAGTGTTGGTACGTGCGCCATATTTGAGTATCTCTCGAATGAAAAAGTAGGTGAAATGCACAGATTTGCAAGCGAGGGAACTCTGGAGAAAGTTGTGAATGTCAGACCCTGCCTTTCAGTGGTTCCAATGTCGACGGTTGCTCTGTGCAAAGTAAGTCCCTATGACTTGTGGATAGTTAATCCCCAGGCCATTTTAATCGGAAATTGTCTTCGATTCCCTCTCGAAATAGGGGGTATGGGAATATGTAACGGGTTGGAGGGATCCCAACATGGGCCATTGTATCTATCAAATTTGACAACAACAAATAAAGGTAATGTTGGTGGTTGCATTGATGCGTCGTAGACAATGTCAGTGATTGTTCCTGTGGCACCATTCACGAGGCCTGCGTCAACCCATAGATTTGCAATAAGCATGATTTTTTGTTGTTTGCACAACAAAAATTTGTGTTCCAACTGATCATCATCAGGATTTCCTGGTCAGTCCGCCTGTTACTTTTAGCAATGGATTGGGTGATCGGAACGTTCAATGCCTTCAACATCTGTAGGTTGTGGGAGTCCACCAGATCATTTTTTGCAAACAAATGTGGTGTGTCCTTAAAATTGTTGAGCTCTTGCTGAGTTAGGTGTGTGTCTGTGTGAGACATTAAGATTTCCCAATCCTCAATTAGAGGGGTTGAATCTCGCATGTGGAGCAGTAAATTTCGGAATGAAACTTGTGCATTGGTTGTTCCTTGTTGCCAAAATATTGTTTGCAATGTAATGGAAGTCTGAAATCCCTTCCAAAGGGTTGCTCTGTAGGAATTACTTGCATAAAGAGGACTGTCCAAAACCGGTGGTAATTGGCCGAGGTCACCGAGGAGGATGACTGATCTGTTCCCAAATTCAGATGTTCTTGAGTGTGGGAAAGCTTCGCGGAGCCTACTGTCAATTTTTCTTAGTAACTTTGGGCCGATGAAACTCATTTCATCAATAAGAACATATTCTATATGTTTCAGTGACTCTTGAAAAGATGATAATGCACTACCTTCAAGGGGTTTCAGTTCTTTGATTGGAATACGCAGGGCTGCGTGGATTGTGGATGTGGAGATGTTGAATGTTGAAACACCGGTAGGGGTGAGCACAAGTAGAGGTGAGGGATATGTGGTTGGTGATGTGAATGAATTGCAGATTTTATTTATCAGAAATGATTTTCCTGTGCCAGTCGTTCCTTGAATTATCAATCTTAGTGGAGGTAGAAGGGTTTTGTTTGTTGAATGGTGTAGTATGGTATCAAGAGCTATTTGTTGTTCTGAAGACAAAGGAAGTGTGGAAGATGGTGGTGTGGCCTGCATGTTGTTGTTAATTGTGTCTTGCCTTCTCTCTCTCAATGAATGATGAACCAGTTATCTACAAATCATGTGGAACGTCATGTATGTTCCAATTATTATGTACGTCAAAATATCATTTCCCCAACATGTCAAGACTATCTAGACCCATGTTGTTTCCCGGGTGAAGTTGTGTGAAGACCTGCCATTCTTGCAATGGTTCATGTTGAATACTGCATTTGGGCTCTGAGTCAGAACTAACATCTGTAACAGTCATGTGTCTGTGGTAGTGCGTAAAACATGCCACGGTCTGTAGTTGTGCTTGAACATGTCCCAAGTGTCGTTGATGTCATGTGGGGTTGAGCCAAATTCGGAGGATGCAATATTTTTGAAAGGCTTGTATAAAAGGAGTTCTGACCAATAGAAAAGGTCATATGACGTTGAATCCTGAGCTGGGACATCCACAAATCTTGGGTGGACCCGAACAATTGCTTGTGTCGGTCACTTTTTCCATTTATCACCTTTATGGTTCTTGTTGTAGCTCCAATCTCGAGCAACTTGAATAAGTGGTAGGTGTTCCATGGTTGTTGGACGAACTTTATATGCATCCAAGAAAGTGGTTGTTTGTTGTGCATCGGCGTCACTTTCAATGACACGTCTCAGAATTTTTTTGCCAACATTTAATGATACAAATGGATGGTTGCACATAACAAGTGGCAATTTTTGCAGCATGTGGCATGTTTCTTGTGTGCTTATGTCATGTTCAACAACACTTTCTGTGAGCATTTTATGGATCACGATATGTGCTGGAGAATCTACGTCTGCATCTCTTGAAAATCTGGATAGCATTTGGTGATATGTTTTTGAACGTTGCTCGGCTTTTGAAGCATATTTTGCAATATACTTAAGAATGGCATGGCGGGAAAGTACCGGTTGGCAATCGACATTTTCTCTCCATATGTATATCATAGTTTGATTGTGGATGTTCAATCTGTCATCGTTTCTGGAAGGGAGGTACTTAATTTTCCCATCACTTTCAATGTGCAAGGAAGAAGTAGGTTGTGTGGCCCAGGGGGCATTGTACCTGCACTGCAGCTGTGATTGCTTTCTATGTAGGCATGTCTGCTCTGAACATTTAGTGTGGCATTGAACTCGATTAAGTAGTTCTTCAAGGTCTGCATGTGGGGAGGAGGATAGAATTTGTGTTGTATCTAGCAAGCAAGGGTCATCTAGGAGTGACCTGTGAACAAAATCCAAGCGGTTGCAAGCCGGGTGGGGGTTCCAGGAAGACACAAACTTATCAAAGTATTGTTTTGTGGCCTCAATAACTGTTGTATCCTCCCAGTCCATTTCGTCAACTTTAGGCGCATTCTCGAGCCACAATAAACCGTGGACATGTGTGGAGCCTCTATGTTGCCATTCATACCTGCGAGATGAGGGAACATAAATATTAGCTATGTAGTTTGGAAAAAACTTTGAAATAAGTAGATTTGATTACCTGTACCAAAAGTCTACTGCTCCAAGTTCCTTCTGCAATATTTCTTCATGAAATATTGTGAATCTGTGATGCAGGTATGTTGATACTCAATGAGGGTTAAGGACAATGTTAAGTGTTCTCCAACGTTGTGCGGCTTCGAGGATCAGCTGGGCATTCACCAGACATAATATTGTGGAGATCTGGCCATTTAGTGTCTGCAACACTTAGAGTGAAGAATAAGGTTGGTGTCCCCAATTGTTCCACCATATCTGAAAGCTCGCTTCTACTTTTTACCCAGAATGAACGTGTCCCTTGAAGGCTTGATCCAAAGCACATTAAGTTGTCTGGGAGGTTGTCTTTGGGGCATTCCAGTAGTTGTCTTTGCAGATCTCTAATTGTCGAAGGGATTCCAGATTCGAGATTCTGTTTCATAAAAAATGCTGTTGTGGACTGGCTCCTGTGCCGCATTATGAGGTTTAGAAGGAAGTAACAAAATCTTGGGTGGGAACCGAAGTGCCCATCATGGTAACACATCAAATGAAAGTGTATTCATGCATTGGAACTTCTTTTATGTGGGGTTGTTGCCACATTACTTTTCCTGTCGGAAATAAAGTTGGGAAAGCCATTGAGAACAGGCCCTCCGTATTGTATTCATTTATTGGTGAGAGCCCAAGCTCTAGCCATGGCATGGTAAATGGAGTGTTACCATCGTGGTTGAGCAGGAACTGTTCGATTTCCTCTTCTTTTGTTCCTGTATTGTGAGGTGTTGGCATGAAAGACGATGAGTGTTCATATGTTTCATCAAAGTGAGTGGGAACATCAATACCATGAGTTGTAGAGGCACTTTGCATTTGGGGCAGTTCCACTGTGGTTGTGTTAAGAGAGGAGGAAACATTTGATGAATCAGATGGTAGAGAGGAAAGGGCGTCATCGTCGATTAAGACATCTTTGTAATAGGGATCGTGTTGGATTTTATATTGCAAGGCTGCCCAAACACGAGATCTACTGACGTAGAAATCATAATTTTTTTAATTAGATCCTTCCCTTTGTATGAGAACTATGTCCAAATCTCCAAGGCGGTGGGGTAGGGTCTTTTCTATTGAAGTAATGTTTTGCGGGAAACTTATGGTGTGTCTTGAGTATTTGTATTTCCCGCCACGTACTTGGGTGACTTGCAGGAATGGATTAACTCATGTGCGATAAGCATCTCCTTGATTTGGGTTAAAGACGCAAGAATGGTAGGCTACTTTTCAGGGTCCATGTTGTTCCATGAAGAGAAGCGGTGGCCTTGTTTTTCAGTTTTGCATCTGTTACAGGAGGGAAAACCTTCAAAGGAAATTGTTTTAATTCCAGGGTAATTTTCCAAACAGATTGAGCAAGTTTGGATGTTTGCCAACAAATCTATTCTTTTGTGAAACCGATGTTGGGCTTCTAAAGTTAGCGAAGAGGGTGGGAATATGGGAAATATCTATGTATTGGAAGGGGTGGGGTGTTCTGTTTCAGTCGTTTGTGGATTGCAAGGTTGAAAGCAGTCTGAAGGAGAGGAGAAACTGGTTGTATATGTGTGATGAACTGAAGAAAGGTCAGTACTTGAGACAGTTTCATGTGGCATCCCAGACATTTGGGGGAAAGTGGCAGTTGTTAGCGAAGATGGGTTCGTACGGAAGGAATTGGTATGCTCGTGAAAGTTTGTTTCCATGGAAGTTACATGCAGAATGTTGGTTGGAAATTCTTCAGTAGTTGTATTTGATGGCAAGATTGGAATGTCAGGGAATCGTAGGTTGTTGGTCGATGTAAGTTGAAAGATATTAGAGATTTTTTGTTGTTTCTATGCTCTAATTTATGACGTCGTTGCTCAGCAGTTAAGTGTACTTTATTTTTTGTGTAGTTCTCTCTTCGTTGGGCTCGTTTTGCAAGAGTCGACATGATTGCGAAGTCACAGGCTTATGGAGTACCACCTGTTGGATAAAGATCATGCGGGTTAGCAAGGAACGATACATTGTTTGATGACATAAAAATGCAGAAATAAGTCAAAATATAAAACTAAATACAATTGTAATGCATGTGGAGTTCCAATGGGAAATAAGCGTAAGAGGTAACAATTTGAGTATCGAGAAACTACATTTTTTCTTAAGGAAAAGAGTATTAGATATATAGAAACATACAATGCGTTCACATAGTACACAAGGATGTAAATACACACATAACAAAAGTGCATGTATTTTTTATTTATTTTCTTAAAAGTACTAACAATCCACATAGTAGTAGGAGACAATAGTATGTCAGTGTATAAGGGAATACAACAGTTTTCTTTTGAAGCAGGAAAAAAAGTGAAACATAGATATGAAATAAGAAACATAGCGGTGATAGTTCAAAGTATAGAATGGGATGGGTGAGGGTGTAATGTTTGAAGGGACGGGTGGGTTGGAAATCCTTGCGTAAAGGTTATGGAGGAGTTGCACTGTTTTCCAGTTTCTTTGAACTGAGGATGACACATTTCAATTGTTGTTTCCACAATATGTCTCTTTTTTCAGTGAAAGTGTGAAGCAGTATTCATTGCCGATGACATTACTTATAATTTCACTAGTCGCATCTTCATCTATAGACAATATATGGAGGTCGCTAGCTGCAACACCCATGATTAACTCAGTTGTCTCATCAAAAGCGGTAACTGATTGAAGTTCTCTTGTTGGGTCCTTTAGATCGATCCTCAGTGCATATCTATAATCATAGTTTTGAACTTGTCTGTTGCAACTCGAACATAACCATGAACCATTACCATTCTCTCTCACCTTTTTCCTGCATTGTTTGTCACCTTTTTGAAGAGGACATGCCTTGTAAAAAAAAAATTCCATGCTGATATTTGTGATTTCTGCAGTAACCATGGCCCATTCATTTCTCTCAGTGTTCCCCATATTTAGTACCTTTGAAATCATTGTTACAGAGGTCAGGATTTTTGGAGGGCCCATAAATTGGCTTGTGATAGAGGGCATCGGAAGGTAGTAGTCATCAGAATCTACCCAGCTATGAAGTGTATTGGTTTCTAAAATTTGAGGGTTGACATAACATTTGGTACTTGAAAACAGTGTCGACTGAGCTCCCATTAAAACTGGAGATGCGATCATCTTTCAAGGCAAGGACCAGAAGAGGTGGTATAGAAAGCATGTCTTCAATTTCTTTGCTTATCTCATCTAAGTGATGTCCCCACAATGTGACACTTACATTGAATCCTGACATGTCCTTTAATTGCAGAGTTCTCCTCTTAGTCTCTGACTTGTCATGCCTACGAATCATTGAGCATGGTGACATCGCAAGAACAATGCCAATCAAATCAACTTTAGAATGGTCATCAGTTGCAGGTATGTCCTTAATTTTTGTGAAATGAAAGTGATGGGAAGGTATTGTATCCTCATTTTCTATGAGTGGAGTTATGGTTGAGGATGCTTGCAGGAAAATCTCCAAAGCATTGTTCAAATGGCTGTAACATAGCTTTGCATCAGGAATCCTCGCAATCCTCCCATTGGAAATTGTATATAGCTTCCCATTTTCAATATGCTCATAGAATGCTTCAGCGGCCTCATTGAAACAGGTGATGTGAATTTCCCCTCTTTCCTGATCTAAAAAATCAAACCCAAACATGGAACCATCTCCCCTTGCATTGTGATATTCGCGAAGGGTTGTTTTTGCTAGGGAATGACCCTCTATGGACCACATGTGCATAGATGTATTCAAAGCACTTATTTTAGTTGGTGTTCTCGCAAAATATTTTGTTAACCTGGTTTGCACTTGCATCTGTTCGCAGAAACTGACTATGTTCGAGAGCATTTGTTGGTAGTCGGATTGGAGCACCGATTACCAAATGTGTTTCGAGAACAACATCCATTTCAATGATAAGAACAGTCCTGCAATGGAAAAGAAAATCGGGATAGAATTAGAACTGAGCAACGGATGGAAAAAACAAAATAGAAAGAAATTATAATTAATATAGGGAGTTTATGTACATTGGTAATTGAGCAGGAGATGAAGCTTACAGTTCACTTTTGATCATTCTAATGAGGGATTTGTGTAAGCACACAATGGAGCCTTCTTGTATTGATTTTTTGGTTACACAACTTACAAATTTTGAGGGTAGAAGTGTTGTCTGAAAATGTATCCCATCTGAAAGGTCAACACGATGTTGGGCACCAGTGTTGAGAATGGACCTTAGGGAGGACAAGTGTAGTATCTAAAATGTGGGGTCAACATTGGAAATGCCCTCTATTAATTGAGAAATGCTTTCACGTGTCAAAGTTATTTCCATGGACAACTAAAAGATGCTCAAGATAGTGGGAGTTCTACAAATATATGCTGAAAAATGTAAACTTATAGTGCAGTCAAACATGAAATCAAGGATGTGTTCAGGATAGCATGCATTTGTAAACAATGAGAACCTTTAAAGTTTGTGTTCTTATTCATTTATATTTTCTAAAAAGTGCAAACATGAAGTCTAACCCTTAATACAATTCACTATGCAAAAAAGGTGATATAATGTACAAAGTTTTTGATGAAAACACCTATAAATTGCATGGTTCTTTCTCAGCATTTTAAAACTATATGTATTTGTGAGCAAGTATTATGAAGAACACATTAAAAATGTGTCATTGGTTTACATAAAGAAGCAAGCAATTGTATAAAGGAATAGTTGAACATGTATGTTGAAAAGTTAGATTATGTGTTCCATATGTTCCACCAGAATATATACATGCATTTATTTGAAACAAATTACATATTATTATGTTAAGAAAATAGAATGGAAGAAAATAACAATATGTACACTTGAAGTAAGAAAACTATAGGTATATATATGGAGGTACAATGATAAAGAAATTCGAAATCCATAGTTGTTGGATCACAAAAACTGAACATGTGTTTAAAAAGTTTGATTCTTTGTCAGATATATATTTCCACAATGCATACATGGAATTATTTGGTACAAGTTACAGTTTGTTTCAAAAACACTTATAAACTAACCACTACAAGCTATTTCTTTAAATCAAATTTCTTGCTTTTTTCTTGTGTAATTTTTCTTAGCATGTTTCTTGTATTTTTGTCCATTTATAGATCCCTCAATTGGTATTCCCATTGTTCTCAATTTTTGGGGTGGTTCATATTTCAGTGCATCTTTGTTGGAATCATAAATCCAACATAGAAGCCTCTTGAATGATCTCCAATTGTTTGGATTTTAGAGAAAAAAATTGGGGATTTTTGGCATAAGGTGGAGGCGATCTCTGATCATTTCCGCTATCACTGTTTCAGGTGGTTTGAGTTTTCTGCAATGAACAAAATATTCAACAACAACATTGAATACGCTTAAAATATTCCTCCCTCTGTAAGTGAGGCATAGTTAATTTCAATCTTGTTGTGGGGAGTAGAATTGTGTTTCTAGTCTGCATCATATTAAATTGGAGAGGGAGAATAAGTAGGTTAGTCCATCAAGATGTACTTAGGTATGACATGGAGATTTAAAAGCCTTGTCTCTTATTAGTCTAATGTCCAAATTGGGATGCTTCGAAATGGCCTCATTAGGGAAAGATCCCCTTAGCACATAACGAATCTTGTCATTGACGAAGGCACGTGCCCCCATATGTCACTCTGGAGAAAGGATTGGAGCCAACTACAAATATAAATGGAACAATCCAAACCAAATAACATGAAAACTCTCTACAATAATTTTTTAGTCCATAACATTCAATAAATAGAATAATTGAATAAATAATTCAATGAGTATTGAAACCCACCTAAATTTTGTCTAGAGACAACACTCTTTTCTTCAACGCCAGAGAAAGAGAATCAAAAATATCCTGCAAAAAAGAAAAAGAAGAAATTAATAAAACCAAATGTATCTTCAAATTCAAAAGGAGGGAATCCTCCATTAATATTAATCTCTATTTTTAATTTCCTTCTCAGTTATAATACAACAAAACCAAAAATATTATAAAGAGTTATTAAAAATTGTAGATTAGTAGAGGCCATACATAAGAAGATAGTAAATTGTATTTGTTTTACTATACAACACGTTAAGAAGTTTGGAATTCAATTTCTTATTAGGAATTTGGCATGTTTTAAAGATAATAATTAATTTCCAAGGATATTAAAATCTATATTTTAGATTATTGAGAACCTGAAAATTTGATATTGAAAACAATATGCTAAGATTTCTAAACTTCTACAGAATGTGTGATTCACAGGTGGGGTCTAGATTGGGGGGCCATCAAGGATACATTCTTGGCAGATACTTCCACGGGCCTATTTCTAACTGAGTAGACACTAAAGTTCAAGAAGTACTGTATTTGATTCTCTAATTGTCCCACATGTGTTGTGGTTGTGTCCCGGTCCACAAGGTCTTATAATTCAAGATTTTTGTTTAATAACCTTTAATTTTCTTGTTAGCAAGTATTTGGAATCCAAAACACTACATCAGGCCCTAACACTGGCCCATGATGACTTGGTGACAATAGCTGTCATTTCCTTTGACCATAATGTTGGAAAACCCATGCCACTCTATGTACTTGACCTTGGCCATGATAGACCTCTCATGATAGATCATTTCCACAAGGAAATTGCATTCAGAGATATGGTGGTTGTAGTGAGGTCCAGGTCTTCTCAGACCGTGAGTGATTACAATTCCAATGGCCGTCATGTCCTCACCCAGGCCAGGAATTTGGAGAGGCTAATCATGTGGGTGTCCTTCTACAGAGCATGTGGGCTATGTCTTCAACAAATATTAGTTGGAGCCCAAAACATAACAACACTCTGGTGGATTATACTTGGAGCATTTTCCAAACCCCATTTGGGCCCTTCTCAGAGAGCATGTCAGTGTCGTTTGTTCAGAGGGATGCGGCACCAAGGAACGTTCTCTTGACTAATCTGGATTAAAAAAATTTGAGTGCAATTGATGTGATTATTTATGTCATTTATCATGGAGGGGATAAGAATATTCTTGATCACAAGAGACATATTGAATTTACATAGAGATGGAATTTTCTCCAATACAAGTTAGATAAGGTAGTGTTTGCAATATCAGACTTTGATTTCAAAACAGCTATGTATTTCATCAAGTCCTTAGATTATGATCTATTTACAGAATTAGAGGCTTCGTTTGTTTGTTTCAAGGATCCACCTTTTCCATGAGGTGTGACTCTTACTCCTTTAGGGATCTTCTTTTGTTCTCTTTTATGCGTATAGAAGAAGAGATAGTATTTTTTAGTAGTAAAAAGAAGCAATTTTGAATACTTCCAAAGAGACAATTATAATGTTGTCAGTTTTTTAAAAAAGGGAAGGTACGGTGTAGTTCACTAGCTGATTTTTACTATGTGCATGTGGTGTGATTTGCAATTTAATAATATTTCCTTATAAAATTTAAAAAATGAATTAAATTCCATAAGCCGCCATTCTATAAATTTCCATCTTTCTTTAGGCGAGAAACAGAAAATGAAGAGAACTCCCACATGTTGGTTGTTTTGAATTTTCTCTTCCTTCAGGAAACCATTTTTGTTTTCAACAAAAAATTCAAAATAACTAACATGCATATCCAGGCTAGTTCATGCTCAACATACTTCAATTCTCTTACTTCTAAATTTGTAGGTTATACTACACAATGTTTTTTTCAAAAATAAATTTCGAATAACCAACATGTTCGTATTCAATACATCTTGGTTTTCCTCACTATTTTTTATTCAGATGTTGCAAAACATTGTCTTTCTTACCACCTAAATATTTTTATCAGGTTTTTCTATCTTAATGCTTGCCCTTTTGACTTTGCAATGACAAACAAAAATTACAAATTTGAAAAAGTTTATTTTTGTTGCATTCTAATGTAATGATATTGTATTTGAATATTTCATTTGTAAAGGTATTACCTAATTATAGTTAAGATTTAACTGAGAGAGGGGTGGGTTGCCCGGGACTTGAACCCAGAACTCATCGGATGGAGTGGATTATCTACTCCTTATCATTTATTTAAATGAGTAAGAAATCTATCCCCAAACTATGCTTGTAATTTTGTAATGGTCCAAGAAATATTTCCTTAGACTGTAACCGGTAGTTCAATAAATTAAGAAATGAGAAAAGGAGCACAAATACATCCGTCCATCTCTCCACATTGAGCCTTCTAAGTAAATAACATCATAAAGGAATAGGTAATCAGTATGCTAGATACCACCATAAAACAAATAAGAAATAGTGTCGAATCTTAACCAACCACATTAAAATTAATTGTTTGAACCACATAAATCCATTTTAGTATAAAGTATGTTTTATCCATAAAACTTGAGCATCTGAATGGGTAGTCAGGTGAATTTTGAGAGAGTGGGCATGAAAGTATGTTTGATTTTCTTGGGGAAGTGCTTTCAGAAGAAACTGCAGGTACAATACCCTCAGGTAACTCTATCTCAAAATTTTCCAATGAGGAGTTGTGTAATGATGGTAGAGAAAACACACAGAAGGTAGAAAGTGCAATAGTATTGGAAGCAATTTTAGGAAAGCATTGATGTGACACAGGCTACAGAATATGCAGTTTCGGAATTTTCTCGGAGGAATAAGGGAGATATAAATTCTTTATCTGAATAGAAAGAAGACCTTTTAGTGGAACTGCAGAAGGTATTATTGTTATCCAAAATTCACCCCCAAGGTAATTTTGATAACATGCAAGCAATTATATTGATTCAGGGCGAAAAGTCATGTTTCTAGGGTCCCCTCATATTTGTCTAACTCCCCTGTCCAAGAGGAAGAGAGTAAGTTCTGAGAAAATGCGAAAAAAAAGGTTCAAGAAGGAAAATAGGTCGATCCAGGAAAAATCGTGAAAATTGGCTAAGTCCTGCTCAAGGTCGCCTCCGGGACGTTTGGGACAAAAAGGCGCGAACCGGCCGGTTCGGCCGAAATCAGCACAAACAGTCCGAAACGCAACAGGGACAAATGGGACAAAAGTACGCGGCGGGCACGAAAAGCCGATCCGGCCGAAAGAGGAAGAAAAATTGGCTAAGTGTTGCTCGGGACGTTTGGGACAAAAGGACCCGAACCGGCCGAACCAGCCGAAATAAGCACAGGCAGTCAAAAAACGATTGGGACATCTGGGCCGCAAAGGCGTGAACCGGCCAAACCGGGCGAAAAAGGTCGAGTCAGTCCGAAGGCAACTAGGACAAGCGGGACAGATGGACGCGAACCGACCGGTTCGCGTGAAATCAGCACAAGGAGCACTAAGCAAATGGGACAATCGGGCCAAAAGTACGCGGCGGGCGCGAAATGCTGGATCGACAGAGAAAAAATCGACTAACTGCTTAGAGAGGCAGTCTGGGACGTTTGGGTCAAAAATACCCGAACCGGCCAGTTCGGCTGAAATCAGTACAAAGAGCACTGTAACAAATGGGACAAAGGGATGCGTGGGACGCGAAAATCCGAAGGAGCCGAGGACCAATCAAATCATGACACGTGTCACAGGAGGAAAAGTCAATGTTTGGTCTGGAAACTTCAAACGGCCATAACTTTTGACTCCGAGCTCCGATTTTGATAAAATTGGAATTTCTTATTTTTAATGAGGGTAGATATATTTAAATGAAGGAAACGTGTTCGGCTTCAGTCAGTAAATGCTCTTTCCCGTCAAATGACAGAAAACGCCTGCCAGGCCCAAAAGAGCTGCCCGCACTCAGAAGGCCATAACTTTTGCATTTCTCAGCGAAATCGCACAAAATTGGTACCGTTGGAATCGTGGTTCCGAACCCAATGCACAAAAATCATGAAATTACAGATTTGATCAGAAATTGATTGAGTTTTTTAAGGAAACGTGGCCGGGTTCAGAACAGTGTTTTATTTGGTAGCTGGGAGTGCAATTAAGAGGCATGGTCATCATTCCTTCTCTGCTGCAGCAAAAGGGATGGTATGGGGAGCCTTTTTCAAGTAATGTATACCCATTCCACTCAATTTAATGCCTCTTACAGGTGGTTGAAGGACAGATTTCGGGATTTCCATTTTCCCTTCTCTTCTCCTTCTCATTTTTTCTATAAATTGGAGTGTTGGGCTCATTGTAAAGGGGAGAGAGTTTTTGGGTAACAAAGCTCTGTCAAAATTGCTTTGTGAAGACAGTGTGTTGCAGGCCCTTGTAGTGGACTCCTTGCATGGTGATCCAGGCCCTTATCTTGTAATAGATTGAACTGTGCATATCATGAAGCGATAAAATATCAGTTTGTGGATGTATCTTCCCCTGCTGTGTTTTCTTGCATTCTTCTTGCCCTTTTATCTTTCCACAAGAATATTGTGTCTTTTATTATGTTCTTGCAGGGATTCATTAACATTGTGTATGCTTGGAATACTGTTGTGAATGCATTTTGCTAGATTATGGTGAACTGTCATCACCTCTTCTAGTGTGCACTTTGCCTCTGTATTTCACACATTTGGAGATTACTCTCACACCCTCCTTTTCTGGTGTATCACCGCTTTAGTGTAGGCTTTCATTTTATGTATTCTCTCTCCCTGGTCCCTTGGAAGTTTAGATTAGAATAGTTAGTTTATCCTGCATTAGAGTAGATTGTGGTAGGTAGTTTAGGAGCAAGAACCAGCTTTCTCTGGAGGTCTATCTCAAGTAGCAGGTCCCACAACTTGGAGATAGTACCCATGTTATCCAATCACACTGTGAGTTCAAATACATACATAGGGGTGCTGTGATTCGGTGATAACAATTATTAGAAAAAACAATGTCATAGTTCAGCCAATGTCTGGAAATGCATGAAAAAAATTCTTGTAGGGTACAAAGAGGTGGTTGAAATCGGCCATATACTAATCCTTGAGCATTACTGGATTGAAATCAAAACCATATGCAAACAAATCAGAAAATAAACAAAAGAATCTCTAAAATACATAGCCTGCAATACATAATAATACAAATCATATCAGTTATAAACAATTACATAGACAATTGTGGCCATAATTCAGTACGTGAATTTTAGGTATCCAAAAATTTAGAGATTGAGATTTGGGTATGAAAAAATTAAGAAATTGAGAATCAATTTGATGTTGCAAAATATAAATTGTGATTATTTTTGTACTTTAGCAATGTTTTGAGAACAATCGATCTAACCTGAAAAGAGCCATACAATTTTGATCATTCACCAGAAAAATCACCCTGGTCCCAGGAACTGCTTCTATTCTTCTGCTTGAAACTTTAATCGTAACTGTAAATATCTCTCAAATAATTAGGAGCAACAACTGTTCTAGGGAAGACGATGAGTAGAGCTTTGCAGTGACTACGGAATTTAAAGGCTATTGCAAACCCCCATTCAGTATGCATCGAAAACCACTGTTAAAAATAGCCCCTGCAAAAAAAAAATTAAAAATAGACCCCACATTCAGTATGCACCCAAAAAAACAACTATTAAAAATAGGTGAAAAAGAACAAACATCCAGACGATTGTCAAACCGTCAAATTTAGGACAATTGTAGAAACGTCTGCAGGGGCCTTTCCCATAGGGGGAATGCCTTCGGCATAATTATATAGTCTTTTCTTACATTAGGGAAATGAAGCACAACTTTATCAATAATATTTTAAAGAAATTATTCATTGTCTTATTTTAAGCACAACCTCATTTTTTCAATATTATTCTCAAATATAACATGATAAATAAAATTTATACCCTAACCCTATCGATGGCAATGATGGCTCTACGTTGTGCTTTGGCCATGGATGTGGGCATAAGATTTTGGGAGGAAGGGAGGATTTCAGTCAATCTTGTTTCAGTGCTAATGACGTCTTCGCTAACCTGTACGCGGACTTGGATGCGCTCCTGTTAAAATCCATAACAGTAGTTTTTCTGGTGGTTGCTGCGGTGATTTGGGGAACTCTATGTGAGATGATCCGGTGGTCTCCCCTACTCCAGTGGCTAATAATGGGGGTGCCAAACATGTTGGAACTAATTCGGTCTTGGAAAGGGGATGAGGTGGTGGTTTCAAGGGTTATGGGGGATTTTTTATGGATCCCTCTAATGGATATTTCTTTCTTTTGTCCTCTATGTGAGGTGTTTCCCCTCCTTTGATGGATTTGGATGGTTTTAGTGATCCATATACTTATAAATCATTTGTTTTTGGAGGGTGGCATGACATTTTGGATTCCTTTGAATTTATGGATTCCTCTAGTTATTTAGGGGTTGTGGGGCAGGCATTAGATGACATCACATTTGCGAAGCCATCATCTGTGGTGATAGATGTGAATAAGGAATTTTTTTTTCTTCCCAATGCACTGAGGGAACCATTGTTTTGACTTAGGAGTAACTTGTACATAATGAGATTTTAGATTTGTGACATGGAGAACCTATTCGTGTTTTTGGTGCACCAGTTCATTGATGCTTGGTGGTATATGAGTTGATTCCTAATGTTGGATCTCATCCCCTGTTTCAGGCAAGTTAGCACATTAATAAATCTCCTAATTAGATGTCTTTCAAGGATATGGTGAGGGGGGAGGTAATAGGAACATTGGTGTGTTGGAATCCAAGTGTAATAAGTCTATGGTTTATGCTAAATATACCCCATCAGTCAATTTTTGGGAAGAGGTTATTCGATCTGTAACGCCCACATTTTATAGACACAAAAACAACAGTAAAAATACTAGGATATTTTTTTTTACTTACATTTCTCACTACACAATGCCACAAGGGCTCCAAGTAAATAAAACTCAAAAATGTATATGACACTTACATAAGTTATCGACTCACATAGACACATGAAAAAACCATATACATGTTGATGCCATAATTTCCGCAATGAACAAATAATAGCAATGACCCAACCACAAAAAAGGACTCAAGTATTGGTAAAACCACAACACATCATTTCCTTAATTGCATATTAGTTACGATTAACATTCCAAGAACATTAATGCGCAAGGATAATTTTTTCTATTTTCTACCTACAGATTCTCAAATTCATTTAACATTAAACTTGCAGTTTGATCATTTAAGTTGGATCTTTATCCATTACAACAATCTCCATAATTTACATAAGTATTTTCCATGTTTCAAAATGCACAAAAAGCTCCTAATTCTCTCATTCTTATGATAAAGGTTTTTTTCTTTAAATATGTTTTGTTGATGTTTAATGTTTATTCTCATGATGTAAGGGGACCAACCAAAGTTGTCGAGGAAAAAATAATATGATTCAAAGGAGGTAAAGGTTCATGTTTCCCTTTCCTATAAACTTCCTTCCATTAGAAGCACATTTTTGCTTGTATTATGGTTATTTTAGTTCCAAATTTAGTTTGAGTATATTAATCATTTACACATCATAATTTTAATTTATTTTATTTTTAGTGGACTCTATATTGGCTCAAATGCCTAGTCCGACCAAGAAATTTTTTTATCCATTCTTTACAAAATGTCAATTCTTAAATCAACTGTAAGTACTTCAAGTGAAATTGTTTTCCTAAAACATTATCACATATGCTCTTTTTTATCATCTTGTTTACATTGTTTCTTAGGTATCTTATTGGCGTCACATTAACAAAAAGAGTTATGAAGGTACTTTCCTAAGATCTTTATAAGGTATCTGATTGGAACCATTATAACTACACACAACCACAAGTTAACCTCCTAATTAAGTACCCTAGGTTTGGTTTTCGGGGCTCTACACCCCATTATAGATCATATTCAAATGTAAAAATATATTTACCCTATAAAGCATCTGTAAAAGACCAAGGCACTATGTTTTCACTCGCCAAGGTAACATATTTAGTTGAGAGGATATAAAGGGATCATTAACAAGAGTGTAAGTCATAGTAAAACTATTTCAATAGCTCCATTGTGTCATTTGGATCCCACAAGGGATTTCCTTTCAATCTTCGTAAGACTTGGTAGTCCACTAGGATCCTAAGAATGTTTTAGTTCTACTTACACCAGAATTTAGTTGGACCATGTCATTGCTAACCATAGGGTTTATGAAAATGTCTGTAAACATACTGACTATGACGATAACTCAAAATTTGGCTCTTATTTACTTAAACTAGAAGGTTTCATCAAGTGAAAAAATTAAGTTCATTTTATGGTTTTTGCTACTCCCGTAACCTATTACTTGTATTAGGATATGAGTAGCTGACTTGTGGCTTACCATATCATTTTATTATATCATTTATACTTTCTCATGCTTAGTAGGTCAGCCTTGGTGATGGCCATAGTATATGAATAATATATATAGGGGATTGTAGGTAGTAATTGATCATCATTGGATCATTTGAGTCTTATTTTATGGTTTGGAGGTTGCCCGCTCTGTTAGTGTGTGTTATTTTCCACATCATTAGGTGAGTCATCTCACTTAGGTGAGATCATAGGTCCATGTGTCATTTAGGGGTCGTTATGAAATTCTCTTACGCATTAGTGCGTTAGTGCGTTATTGCATTAGTGCGTTAGTGCGTCATATGCATAATTGGGAGTTACACTTATATTCTGGGAATGTAACTCCCCCTCTCTACTTGAGTTGACATGATTGCAGCACTGGGGGTTACTCAGCACCTCCTATATGTACACCCCATTTGATCTATGAGATAGAGGAGAATTTTATGGCTTAACCAAGTTCTGCTCATGTTTCAAATATTTGCATGCACATTCAGTTGATGCTTACTCCTCCCGAGATCTCTTCACGCTGTCGTTCGCACGTCTGTTGATGTGCATGTCATCCCTCGTGATCCTCACTTGCAGGTTTTAAACCCTGTTTCATGGTATAAGAGATCGGGGATCGGAATCGTGTTGCTCACCTCGTTTGCTTACTTCTCTCCGCCTCATAGTTTCTTCTCCAAGTTCCCATTCTGTTTTGTGCTCTACTTGCATTTTATTATTTAAAAAAAAAGAGAAGGGAGGTTCTTGTGTTTGGTTTTATGCTGGTGTTTTCTGTGTTGAGAGAAAATTGTAGGTTCAAGGTGCTCCTTCATGGTCTGATTGATCCTGATTGCTAGTTACCAATCTCCTTGCACTTTGTGGTCGTTTTTCTACCTCTCCGTTTAGTGCATTGCTCGATCACACTTCTGAACTCAACCCTACATCTTTGTGCACTCTCCTGGTTTGAGTTGTTCACTGCCCTCTGTGGTCTTGATCAAACTGGATGCTTTTCCCCTTTTTTGAGTGCTGGTTCATTATGGGATCAAACTGCAACTTGGCTTGGTGCTCCCAAGCTCCTATAGCTCCCATGTGCCCTCCTTTGCATTGGAAAATGTTTTTTTGACTTCTGCTCAGCCGTTACTGTTTTGATCACTTCAACCTGTGTTTTTTTGCATTGGAAAATGTTTTTGGCTTTCTATTTTGGTCACTCTAGCTTGAATGGTTACTTTCTATAGCCTCCTTCTGCTTGTCCATTTGATAAAACGAGTTCCCTGTTTGCTATTTTTCTTAGCCGTTTGAAAAAACAAGTTCCAGGTTTGCTTTCCCCTCATGCTCGTTGCTGCAGATCTCTATCCATTGACCCAAAAACTCCACTCACAACACCTACCCACTCTGGGCAAACCTACCCCTATGCACTTTACCCACACCACAGGGTATTGCTACCACCTGTGTTTTCTCCTTGCGTTGGAAACCATTTCCAGTCTGCCCACTTGCTCGCTTTGACCAAGGCACTCCTCTCTGTCGTTCCATGTGGCATTGACCACTTCCAACGTGGGCCCACCTCCTTTCCACCTTTTAAAAATGTTTTAAGTTGTTAAAAAAATAAAACATTCATTTGGCATTGTAACATTTTAAAATTTTGGTTTTTGGCTTATATTGCTCATTCTTCCTTTGAGCGTCGAAGACGGAGGGTGAGGTCCGGGGTTGGTAGGAGGCTAATCCCCCTTCACAGTCAAAACAAACTCCTACTAAAATTCCATTTCGTTTCCAATGAGTAGTCACACGATACCCTTTGCACTTGTTTAATGCGTTTGCAGCATTTATTGACTTTTTCCATCAGTTGCGGGAATCATTTTAATGCTATAACTTTTGACTCGCTGCTTGTTTTTGAGCATTTATTTAGTCAAAGTTGCATGATTTTTCACACTTTACGTGATGGGATTATCATTTTTGTAAACAAACTACTTTATAAATTGCCACATTCTGGGGGGGTTGATTGTACTCTTGGGCTTACACATGCAGACGCATTATCGACTGAGTTTGAAATCTTGCTTTTGTGCATCTTGCATTCCGCATCATCGAGAGTTCTCTTTCTAGACTTGAGCATCGTAGGATCACTTTACAGTCTCCTAAACTTCTCACCAAGAGAGGGAACTATTCATCTTGGCGTGCTTCTATGGAACGTTACTTCACCCACGAGGGTCTTTTACCCTTCTTTCTTGGGCCAGTTCTTGCACCCACTGATCATCGTCATCTAGAGGAATTCCTTGAAACTTGTGACCATGTATTTGGTCACATGATTATGCATGTCTCTAGATCTCTCTGGTTTCACATGGTACACTCAGATCCACCTGACCATGTCTGGAGCATTCTTTAGTCCCTCTATGGAGATCCTTCACATACTACCACTACTGTTGCTTCTGTTGATTCAGTTGTCTCCTCTTCTTCATGTGATGATAGTTCCAATGATATATACTTGTTTGGTTCTAATTATGATGACGAGGATTTTGCACCCAGTTCTAATGTCGAGAGCATTACAAAGGACTCTTCTCCTCTTTCTCTCACTATTCCAGAGAGTGTTGAGACTTGCCACATCTCATCAAATATCGAGTAGTCTCCTACTCAGTCTCACATCGTCATTACACCCGCCTCCTTTCCACTTATAGTGTGTGAGGCCCATTCCACTCCTCTTCCTTCATTGGATGACTCATACCTATTTGACATCGCTCTTCTGTTTGTTGAGCCCCCTCATTGGGACGAGTATCTACCAGACCTTAGTTGTATTTTCGCAGAGTACACTTGTGATGCACTACAGGTCCCTCATCCGTCTACAGGTGTTTCAGAGGATTTCATCATCTCTGTTGTTGGAAGTGCCCCTTCCGGGAACCATGTCACTTCCACATTTCCAGAGACCTTCATTGATCCACCCTCAGCTGTGGATCCCTTTTTTGCTGTGGAGGATGTTATGTTACCTTCACATCACTTGGAAATCCTTTCTACGGGTGTTCCTCTTCACTTTGACATGCATGTGGCATTACCTTCAGTTCCTGGGAACTCACTTGCTAGACTTATGTCACACTTCCGTGCACCAGACTCAGAGTTCTTCGTGTTGATGCCTTCATTTTCCTTTGTGGAGTGGGTGGAATTCCATCATGTCATTTCTATCCTTCCTAAGGGCAGGCACACAATTCATTTCGGGTGGCTCTTCTTCAGTCCAAAGGTAGAGGATCTCGTCATCGACATTCTTCTGGGATTCTTCCTAGAGTTGTAGAGTCAGATCCGTCTATGGCATCTTCTGCATTCCTCTCCTCTCCCTCTTCTTCTCTCTTCTTCTTCTTTCTGAGATATTTCCTCTTTGTACATGGGTACCTTTACAGGCTCATCTATGGCTGGGACCCATATTTGGCATATTTCTTAGATTAGAGAGTGTTTATTTCTCTTATGGTGGATGTACTTCCTACTGGGTTTTCCTTCACTGCCTGGGATCTTTTTCTTATACATGGGTACCTCGTTAGGCTTTGTGTAGGGACCCATTTCTCATTTATGACTTGCCACCTCATCCTAAGTTATGATGAAGGGGGGGTGTTGGTGTGTGTTATTTTCCACATCATTAGGTGAGTCATCTCACTTAGGTGAGATCATAGGTCCATGTGTCATTTAGGGGTCATTATGAGATTCCCTTACATGTTAGTATGTCAGTGTGTCAGTGCATCATATTCATCATTAGGAGTTACACTTCTATTCTGGGAATGTAACTCCCCCTCTCTACTCAAGTTGTCATGATTGCAGCATTAAGGGTTATTCAACACCTCCTATATGTACACCCCATTCGATCTATGAGATAGAGTAGAGTTTTATGGCTTAACCAAGTTCTACCCATGTTTTAAATCTTTGCATGCACATTCGGTTGATGCTCTCTCCTCCCGAGATCTCTTCACACTATCGTTCACATGTCTGTTGATGTGCACGTCCTCCCTCGTGATCCTTGCTTGCGGGTTTTAAACCCTCTTTCACTCTCGAAGTGGCGAAGCTATTCTAATTGCATATTGAGATCATTATTATGAAATATTGTGTTATTTTGTGTTCTATTGCTGATCATAATATGAATTATACAAGTAATTTCATTACAAGTGGTATCAGAGCTGCGATATGGGCCAAAATTAGGGCAAAACTATAATTTTTTGTTTTCGATCTATCTTACGAACCACATCGAATTTGTGGGAAATTGTTTTACCAGATTTTTGAATCATTTCAAATAACAATATTTGAAAATTTCAGACATTTTTAATATTCTTTGCAAACGTTATTGAAAATTTAGGTTTTTTTCTAAAAATGCTCCCTAGACCAAAATTTGTGGAATTTTTCAGAGTTCTTTACATTTTCAGAAACCTCTCAAATAAATAGTATTAGTATATTCTCTATGTGTTTTCATGTTCTACTGTATTTTAATGGAAACCCTAAACCATAAGGTTTGACATCATGGCAGGGTGTTCCAATAGAGCAAAAAAGAATCTGGTCACTCCGGGTAAAACCCCAGATAAAGACATGGTAGTGATTGAAGAGTTTTAGTATAAATGGGTGAATATAGATTCCTCAGCACTAGGGTTTACCTCAGTTGATCATAAGTTGAGCCAACTTGAGTATGAGCTATGAAATGTACAATCTAAGATGGCCTCTAAAAGAGACAAACCAAATTAATCAACAGTTGGATGATATCATGCAACATGTAAAGGGTAAAAAACATGGCCCAAATCTACCCCATATCAACCAAGGAGGATCTTTAGTTGAAAATAATGGACAAAATTACCATGTTGGATCACTTTTCCAGTCCAATCATAATCCAAATTCTTCGCAACCACGGAACATTATGATGAAAGTGGATATGCATAAATTTGATTGTAAGGATCCCTTGAATTGGATAAATCAACTGGAGAACTTCTTTGAGTTACATCAAACACCATCAATACAAAATTTTACATTGGCATCCTTGTATCTTGAACTAGAGAAATTCGTTTGGTATCGATGGTTATGTTCTCAGAGGTAGACGAATGGTCTCCATGTCACTTGGATATTTTTTACCTAGGAGTTGCAATTGGACTATGGTTCCAGTGTTTCAGACAACTAATTTAGTCAATTACCGAAGTTACGGAAAATAGGATCAGTCAAAGATTATGTGCATCAATTCGAGAACCTATCATTAAGGGTGGAGAATATTCCAAAAGAGAATCTGAATGACCTGTTTATTAGGGGTCTTAAGGACCACATTGAGCACGAGGTACGTATGTTTAATCCACTCAAGATTTCTGATTCTATCATCATGGAACGTCGAGTAGAGGAAAAATTTATTTGTAGTAAGAGGCCTCATTTCATTAACACTAGAGACCGTAGTATCTCTTCACCCTCATTTGCTAGGAAAATTAGACTGACTCCTCAAAAAATGGAAGAAAAGAGAGAAAAAGGATTATGTTTTAACTGTGACAGTAAATATGGACTTGGAAAAAAATGTGCTAAGAAGAAGTTGTTCTATATTGATGGAGGTAATGAGGATAATGAGGAAGCTGAAATTATAGGAGAGGGCAAGGAAACAATAGAAGATGAAGTATAGGTTCACCAACATACAATTTCTTTCCATGCATTGTTAGGTATTAGTATTCCTCAAACACTCAAGGTTATTGGCTATCTCAAAAAATAGAAGGTGATGGTGTTGATTGACTCAGGGAGTACTCATAACTTCATAAATAGTAAGTTAGCTACATGCCTCAATTGTTTTATTTACTTAGCTCCGAAAATGCAAGTTATGATTGCGGATGGTGGGATAATAAAGTACATAAGAAAGTGCCATAGTATCAAGATTTTCATGGGAGACTACATGTTATACTCACCTATGTTTGCTATTTCTATAGGAGGGGCAGATATTGTTTTGGGTGTCCAATGACTCACAACTTTAGGTACTATAAAGATGAATTTACAAGAATTGTTCATGCGATTTCATTCAAATGGAAGGACAATACAATTGAATGGGATGGTAGCTAAGTCTCTACAAATTATAAGCTCTCATCAAATGTAGAAGGTTCTTAAAAAAGGAGTAGATGGATTTATAACAAAGTTATTTTGCCTAGAAGTACAAAATACAAAGTCTTCAATGTCACCCGATCTTCAGAAGATTGTTGATGCTCACTCGTCTGTTTTTGATGCAATTCCAAAGGGACTACTACCAGTTAGGGATCATGATCATTCCATTTAGCTGAATCCCAGGAGCCAAACACCTAACATCAGACCATACATATACCCATATTCCCAGAAGAGTGAGATTGAGAAAATGGTACAGGAAAAGTTGAAGGAAGGTATCATGAGGCATAGCTAGAGTGCATATTCTTCACCAGTGGTCATGATACGTAAGAAGGATGAAATATGGAGGATGTGTCTAGATTACTGCAAACTCAACAAGTACACCATCAAATATAATTTTCCTATTCCAGTAATTGATGATTTACTTGATGAATTAAATGGTGATATTTATTTCACAAAATTAGATCTTCTTTTGGGGTACCATCAAATTAGAATAAGAGAGGAAGATGTTATTAAAATGTCTTTCAGGACTCATGAGGGCAATTATGAGTTTTTGGTAATGCCTTTTGGTCTTACAAATGCTCCCTAAACCTTTCAAATCTTGATGAACACTATTTTTAGGCCATTTTAAAGGAAATTTGTATTAGTTTTCTTTAATGGCATTTTGATTTACAATAAGACATGGGAAGAACACTTACAACATATAAATAAAGTGTTGGAAGTTTTGGAGAAACATACTCTCTATGTAAATCCATCCAAATTTTCTTTTGGTGTACAAGAGGTAGAGTACTTGGGTCACATTGTATCCCATGAAGGTGTCAAAGTTGATCCTTAGAATATCAAAGCTATCATGGAATGGCCAAGGCCCAAAAATCTAAAAAATATTCATGGGTTCCTAGGACTAACAGGGTACTACAAAAGATTTGTGAGGGGATATGGTAGAATAGGAACCCCACTCACTATATTTGTAAAGAAGGATGCCTTCCATTGGACATACGTAGCCACTAAATACTTTGAGCAACTGAAGGAATCCATGTGCATCACCCCAATTTTGGCTACTCCCAACTACACAAAAATGTTCATTTTTGAATGTGACACTTCAGGATAAGGATTGAGAGTAGTTCTATTACAGTAAGGAATAGAAATTGCATTTGAGATTCACCAATTCGAAGGAAAATATCTTCTCAAACCTATCTATGAGAAATAAATAATGGTTATTCTTCATGCGGTTAAGTAATGGAGGCCCTATCTCATGGGTAGACACTTCAAGGTAAAAACTAATAATCATAGTCTCAAATAATTTTTGGAGCAAAGGTTATCATCTGAGGAACAACAAAAGTTTGTAAAAATATGTTGGATTATTATTTTGAAATAATATACAAAAAGGGTAAATAAAATGTAGTAGCTGATACATTGTCTAGAAGGGATACATCTGCAGATGCCTTACTCTATGGAATTTCCATGTTGAAGGAAGATTGGGTGGATGAAGCAAGATTGGAATGGGACCAAAACAAGTATACAAAATATCTAATATAGAATATCAAGAAAGGATCTATAACATCTAAACAATTTGAGTGGAAAGGTAATGCGCTATGGTATAAGGACATGTTATACTTGAGTAAAGATTCTACTTTGAAGCATAAGATTCTTGCAGAGCTACATGCTTCACCTGTTGGAGGAAACTATGGGTTTTTGAAGACATATCATAGAATAAAAAGATAATTATTTTGGGAAGGACTCAAGGGGATGTAAATTTTTTTGTATTAGAGTGTTTAGTGTGCCAACAGAACAAAGGGGAAACAATTAAGACACTAGGTTTGTTTCAATCCTTACCAATTCCTAGCTAGAGATGGGAGGAGGTCTCCATGGATTTAATCACCGGATTTCCTTGTTCAGAGGGTAAGAATGTTATGTTGGTGATTATGGATAGGCTCACAAAATATTCCCATTTTTGTGCCCTATCACATCTATTTTCAGCCAGTACAGTCGTAGCTATTTTTTTGGAGACAGTTCAAAGGCTACATGGAACCCCGAAGATAATTGTAAGTGATCGTGATCCTATTTTCACAAGTAATTTTCATATGGAATTATTTTCATGTTTGGGTACTCAGCTAGCTCATATTTCATCTTATCATCCTCAAACTGATGGGAAAATGGAAGTGGTCAACAAATTCTTAGAGGGATATCTATGTTGTTTTGTATCAGATAAGCAAGAAAGGTGGATTAAGTGGCTACCACTTGCAGAATGGTGGTATAACACATCTTTTATTACCTCTTCTCAAATTACCCCATTTTTAGCATTATTTGGTTATTGTCCACCTTCTATCACTTCTTCTGTGAGGGTGCAAACTAAGGTCATAGATGTTGAGGAACACATTCAACGTCAACAACAGGTTTTTGTTAGTTTGAAGGAGAATTTGGCATTAACACAAAATATGATGAAACAACAAAAAGATCAACACCGTAGTGAAAGACATTTTGAAATTGGTGACTATGTTTTTGTATGTATCAAGCCTTACAATAATATTTCCCTAAATAAATAGAAAAAGGACGAAAAAATTGCTCCTAAATATTATGGCCCTTATCAGGTTCTACAAAAAACTGGCAGTTTTGCTTATAAACTAGAGTTGCCTCCATCTTCACTCATACACCTAATATTCCATGTTTCATGCCTGAAGAAGGTTATTGGACAGAAATTTTAAGCCCAAATAGAGTTACCAAATCTTGATGAGGAAGGAAGAATCATTTTGGAGCCAGCGAAGATTCTACAAACGCGTACTAAGAGGCCGACAACCAGAGAGATTAAGTAGAAGAATATGAGTATAGAAGATGTAGGTTGGGAGGATGAAGGTTTTATATAGTAACATCCAAGATTATTCAACATTGAGGACAACTTTGGTTTGAAGGGGAAGGGCATGATACACCCTTAACCTATTACTTGTATTAGGATATGAGTAGCCGACTTTTGCTTACCATATCATTTTATTATATCATTTATACTTTCTCATGCTTAGTAGGTCAGCCTTGGTGATGGGCATATCATATTAATAGTATATATCAGGGATAATAGGTAGTAGTTAATCATCATTGGACCATTTAAGTCTTATTTTATGGTTTGGAGGTTGCCCCCTCGAAGTGGCGAAGCTGTTATAATTGCATATTGAGATTATTATTCTGAAATATTGTGTTATTTGGTGTTCTATTGCTGCTTATAATCTGAATTATAGAAGTAATTTCATTACAGTTTCAATTTATCCTATGGTAATACTTATCAAACAAAAAGACAAGTTACGCACGAATCTTATACTAGGGTTGAGTGTTTCGTTTAAATATCTTTATTACATGTACAATGTAAGAATACAACGCATTAAGTAATTAATCGTATATTGAACATGGGAAATGTACTAAAATATTTTAAATTCAAATTCATTTAGCACACATATCTAAATTTTACAATACAAAATTTGAGGATCAAGATAACACCCACGTGTAGAGGAACATTTCCCCTTAACCCTAACATCTAAGATTTTACAGAATATTCAATTATAAACCTTTTCATAGTTCGAAAATGTTGAAATATCCTCTGAAGTTTCATTTAACACACACACACACACACACATATCCAAAATTTTTACCATACGTAAATATGAATTAAAATTGCACCTATGATTAAATGCCCATTTCCCAAGGTATCCCTAAAACTAACATCTCATACATATATCCAAATTTAAGGTATAAATAATTCTGTGACATGGCAAAACATTATACATATATACATTCTACAATGACCTATAGAAATTGTAATAATAAACAATAAATTACACCACATCTTTTCATCATATTTCTTGCATCCCGCATAACAATGTGAGCATGAAATCATCAATAAATTGATGCTATAGAATCCACCTATATATAGCATACTTAACGTATTTGGTTTCCATTTACAAACTAACAATAATTTTGAATTTGAAATGAGAGGTGTAGAGGCACATATATATTTCATTTCACTTTACTTTTTTTTAACCAAGGAAAGTAAATAGGGAAGAGATAGAAACACTATTTTTCCAAAAGGTTAATATCACATAACAAGTCACATGATAGAGTTTCAAATAGTTATTTACAAGTGTTAACAAGTTTCCAAGGTTATTTGGAAACCCGAAAGGGGTCCTACAACTTTTTCTTTACATTTTCCTCCTAGTTGTAAAAGTGATCAATTTAGGCTCAGAGGCTAAGAAACCACTTTCAAATGTTTCCTTCCAGTGAGAAAACATACCACATGTAAGTTCCTATGTATTTTCCTATATGCCAAGGATTCACATCAAATGACGGAATTCAAAACTGGTGAACGGTTTACGATTGGTGGCAAATTTTTCAAGGCCATCGGTCATAATTGGCATGGTTGTAAATGATCAAAAGTTAGCTCGAGGGCTCAGAAAATGACGTCCAAAACTAAAATTCAATGAATGAATGCACAAAAAGAAAATTCCTACAAGTCCCCCCATATATGGATAATTCACCAGAGTCGATAGAACTAAGAATTAGCAAATGGTTTTCAAATGAGGACATGTTTTCGAGTGCCACCAATCGTAATTGGTCTAGTTTTGACCTAGTCAAACTTTGACCAGAGTCCTACAAAATGTCTTTTCAAAAATATCAAGAAGAGTGTTTTTACCAAAACTAAAGGACCCAAGAAATTTTATAGTAAATATACTAGTGGTTTGTAAAGGTGGGAAAATATTTCGTTGTTCAGGGTCCAAATAGCGGGCTGATATGAAACCCAAATTTTAAGTTTTAGTAACTTCTTGAGAGTGAAAAAAAATGGGTAACATGACTCCTACAGGAGCGGAGAAGAGAGTACAAATAGTTGACTGGGGTTAATCTAAAGCTTGATGTGAATATCCTCATATCAAGGAACACATACAATGTTGACCTCTATTTTATGGGGTTGAAAAGGTTGTTTAACAAGTCTTTAAATGCGGTGTTTTATCCAAATTTGCAAGTAAAGGAAACAATTGTTTTTTGTTGACCAATCATATAACTCTCGAAAATATTAGCGGACATGAGCAGTGGATTCAGATAACTGAGTTGTACTATATGAGGTTATAGTGGCAACCATAGTTGATGTTCAAATGGTAAAACTATTTTGAAAATGACAAGGTGGGGTTTTATTACTTTACACTATTTAAGTTTTGTTACATATACAATTGTAAAATTATTTAGCAGTTTAATGTTTCTAATATAATGCAAATGAAGAAGAAAATTACAAATAATATAGAATATGGAGGTAAGGAGACCATTCCTGAGGGGAAATGAATTGGCCAAAGCTGTGGAGCCTGATTCTGCATCTCCACTAGCCATTTCCTTGAGCGCTTTCATGCCTCTAGAACACTTCCCAAAATTTATTTACTTGAAAGTCTTAAGATCTTCTTCTATAAAACCATTTGTGCATATATAGAAGATGAAGCATTCCATGAAGATATATTTGTGTGTCATTTCTTGAAGACAAATCTGTTTCGTTGATCCATTGTTATCCGAGTGCACTTTTCACAAAATGGTGTAGTTGAAAAAAAATCAGGTCAAGTTAATAAACGAGAGTTCAAGCTCAACCTATGCACAAATCAATAAGAAAATACGAGTTGAACACAAGATAGGATTTCATCATAGGAAGCTAAACTACATAATCACCATGACCATGTTAAAGACAAATCTGGGCTTTCAATTATAATCAAGTTCGAAACAATACAAAGATATGAAATTCATCACAACAAGCTGAGCATATCCCACTCTTGCAAAAGGCACAAATATAAAAAAGATATATCTCAAGTCAAGGAGAGAAATACCATAAGTGATTTCAGGTCAAGGAAGCTATGACCCGATTGTGCAAGTGTATATCTCGAGGAATTAAATCATGCAAAATACCCAAAACAACAGGCTCTCCAAACACCATTTACCGAGATCTAACCGATTAAATACAACAAAAGGAACTCATAGAGCTAATGGGGAGCTCAAAATGATGATATAGGTCAAGCTAACATACCACATGACATCCCAGAAAAGTAGAAATGTAGAGCTCGCACTGATAAGACCATGCCGAGCTAGGTAAAGGAAAAGTACCAAGCATATATAATAATATGCACAAAACTCATGCCCAAGAAGAAGAGAAGTGCAAAAATCCAATGCAGAAAACCACAAGGATCAAGATTTTTTTTTTAAAAAAGACATCCAATTAAAAGGTACAGATTTGGGAGGATGTTTAAAAAGCTGGGGAATTTGGATTTGCACTTGCCCATTATATTTTCTTGAAATTTTCTTATCCTCTTCAAAAAAACCATTTGTGTATATCCTGTATTCATTACACTCCACGAGGCAATGTTTCTCCCAAGAATTTAGGTGAATAGATTACATACTTTACATAGGCATCCACATTTTACAGTCAGACCTACTAGAGCACTTGCAACTACAACATTTGACAAAATTCCTAAATCTTTATGGTGTGATGGAAATGTTTATCCTGTTCCAAAGCTCCCGTTTGGGTACATGGTGGGAGTGTGTGGGTAAAGAAAAATTTTCAGGTCAAAGACTTGTTTGTTGCATGGGAAAAGTAGTGTTACTATCTCATAAGGGAAGTCATGTCTTTTGTACTCTGCCGCATCCATATTCCATAAAAAATCTATCTTGATGTATATTTTTTCATTTAGCCAAACAAAGAAATAGCGCCTATGATCTAGGGGATGGTATTTCTAGAAGTGTCACCCAAGAAGATTTTCCCTCACAACAACAATCCTGAATTGCTAAACTCGCAAAGATAGCTTGGCTTTCTATTGGTTAATGCATTTGGATCTCAAATAAGGTGCATGCATTAATGTGCAAGGAAGATGACAAGTCTCAACAATTGCCACCACACCATATCTTGTCCCTCTCTTTCCACACATCACCCAGACTCCATGCCACTTCCCATTTCTACCCACCAACTGCATTGAATGCTTCCACTGCCCTCATTTAATCTTCTTCTGCCAATTTAACCACTCATGGCACCAAGTAAAAAGACTCCCCTTTTTTTAAGAAACTTTCATTTCATTTTATTAATATTTAATTGAGGCATTACATTTCCCTCCCCTTTAAAGAGTATTGTCCTCGATGTGACACAACACTGAAGCTTGAAGTGTACATAGGTAATAAATTCAAAAATGACACATTTTGTTTTGAGAAATTAAATTATTGGAACAACATGAAAACACGGAAGAAAACAAATTTTGGAAATATCCTAAATATTAATGTTATGTGAAGATTGGTAGTTATAGTTTACCTTATTACTCAGCTAATATTTTCATTTATAGTACTTCTTAATCTCAAACTCTTAATAATCATGGTTTATAATTTCAATTATCTTATGTTCGTGGGTGCCCAAATGTAACTAACACAAATATGTCACAAAAATGTCAGTATCGAAGACAAAATCCAATAGTATATATCAACTATAGACACCTAAAATATGCTTACACTTATAATTTCATCCAATCTATCCAATTAAAAACAATTCGTTAATCATCCCTTCTTTTCTCCATTCTCGAATGCCCATTCATGACACCTTCTCAATTGTATTCCTCCTATAATCAGCTTATTTGGCTAATATCTCTCTTATTACCTAAAAATTCCTCCTTTTGACCATTCAAAACCTCCCTAGTTCTCTCTGAACCAATTATATTGGCTTTGTAGGCTATCTATTAGTCAAAATTGATTATCGAAACCCCTTCCAACTCTCAATGAGTCTCTAATCACTTGATAATCAAGTTTAACTAGCCTAGACCCTAGTTAACTAGCCTAAACCAAGCTTAACTAGCCTAAACCCTAGTTAAATAACCTAATTCTTTGTAAGATTTAGTCCCACATGCACCCAAATTCCGAACTCTTCCATTTGGAAAACTATAAATAGAAGGGTCACTCCTCCGTATCAACCTTACACCTTGTTTTCATAACAAAAATCCCTCATATTTGGAGATATTGGCATTAGACCTCATTTGTATTAGCCAAGCTAATAGGCATTTGATATTGGCTATCCTCCATTAAAAGAGCTTCATCTTGCACCCATGATAGGTTAGTAATGGAATAGCTAAACTTGGCCATGTAACCATTTAGTGAGATTCATTCACCCTCATGGAGTAAACAAAAAAATTGATTTCTTGAGTCTTTAGTAGGCATGTTTTATTAAGCTTTCAAGAATAGAGGTTAATGATATTTGTTAGATTTCTTGTTTAATTCAATTTTAAATGCATGCAAATATGATCCCTTGCTCATTTCTTATCTGATGGTCTATTGAGCGACTTTGCACAAAGCTTTGGGGTCTTGCCCCATATCCATAGCTCTTTGCAAAACCTTTCATTGAACACATTTGGCACGCCCAGTGGGATCTTATATCCATCCTCCATTAATGGAGGTCTTTTGAGTTCTTCAAAGTTCATTTACAAGTTTTTTTTGGTTGAATAGCTTGTTATTTCCTCATTTGTATTTCTAATACTAGCTAAATAACCTTCATTTGCATATATTTTGTGGGTTTGGTTTAGAAATAAGTTGATTTGACTAACAAATAACCTGTATGCTTTTAAAAAAATTCTCTTTCTACGTATTTTGTAGGTTTTATAGGGGGTTCTTGTACATGTCTTGAATTAGCACATATATGTCGAAACATGCGCGTCTCCATCAAAACAGGCACGTAACCGTTTAAAGGGGCACATATCTATCAAACTAGGCACGTATCCATTAGAAAAAGAATGAATCAATTAAAATAGGCATGTATCCATCATTCTAGGTGTGTATCCGTTACTATTACTGTGTTTTTTGCACTGGGCGTGTCTCTGTCAAAACAGGCATGTAACCGTTGAAAGGGGTGCATATCCGTCGAACTGGGCGCATATCCATTGAAACAGGAATGCATCCATCATTCTGGGTGCATATCCATAACTATGACTGTGTTTTTTTTACACTAGGGCATGTATCCGTTGAATTGGGTGTGTACCCGTTGACCAGGTGCATACCTGTCAGTACAGGGGCGTGTATGCGTCAAAATGCATTCACAACCAATCTTCTGAAGGCCATAACTTTTGCTCCCGAGCTCAAAACAACTCCATTTTCATTGCGTTGGAAAGGTATTGAAGAGAAATACACAATAGAATAATAAAATTAGGATTTTGACTAACATAAAATTTATGGTTTATATTATTAGGTAAATAGTCATTTTCTAACATATCTTAAAGTTCAAAAAAATGTTTTCTTGGCCATTCTAACACTTTGAAATATTTTTGTAGCACTAATCAGTTGTTTGTAGGGTTTTTTTTTTTTTTTGAATAAATTAGTTAATTGTTTAAATTCTTAGCTTGAGAAATGTCTGTAAAGTGTGTATTCTCTCTCCTTGTGCCTTTAAAAGAGATCTTGGAGATTAAAAGCACTTGCACAACTTTGTATCATAAGTTAAAAACAATTTTTCAAAAAGATAAAGTAAATTGTATGTGATTTAGTAAGAAATTTCACACTATGTATGCTCTTTCTTCGTGCCTTTTGGTGATCTTAGGAATCAAAAGAAAGGTGTAAATTCCCTTAATTGATATCAATTTACAATGGAAAATTACTAAGCTCGTTGTCTATAGGACCTAATGCTTGGTAAACAAAGGTGTCAAAGACAAACCAAAGACCCACTAATACACATGTTTCTTGCAGGTTGCCAAATGGTGTGCCACTTAAAACCACATTAAGTTAAGAAAGATAAAAACACACCATATTCAAAACATTGTATTGCAGGTTTTAGAAAAGTGTATGTCCCTATCCGCTCAACTGGAACATAACCCCTTTAGCATAATGCCTTAAGCTATAAAAATGGGGGTGGTTCCAGAAACCCTAAAGTAATCCACTTCTGAGTAACCTCGTGGATGAAATAGGAAGCACTCCACTTACCCACTTAACTAGTACACCTTGTGAGATAGAGTTACCGGTTGTCCATATGACAACCCCAGGGAGAGCACACGTAGACACACTAGTTACCCTTTGTGCTCTAAGGGGGTAAAGTAAAGCCAAGATACTCCTAAGATAGGCAAGGGACTATTTGGGTAAATCACGCTCGCTTAAGATAGCTTTGTAACACCTAGTTGAGAGAAATGATTAAGGAGGCCGTTCTATCTTGGAGCCCACTTTGCTAGTCCTTGTCGCGTTGAGTCACATGAAGTGACAACTTATTTATAGCATGAACCTTATTTTTCGAACAAGGAAAATATTCCACTTAAGTTTGACCTAAGTTCCTTTCATCACGAAAATTAGATGACGTTTCACTTAGCTTAGCTTCTTTCTCACCTTCGGACAAGGTGAAACTCTGCCCAGGTGATGCGTAGTTTATTTTCGCATATTTTTATATACACCTTTACATTCTTTTTTCCCATTTGGAACAAGGGAAGACATATTTCAAGAGTTTTGTCATAGATAGTGTTCACCACTTTTTTGTCTGTTTACGCTCATCCATGTTTGCGGCTGAGTTGTTAAACATCTAAAGTGTGTGGATGCGTCCTTATATCTTTGATGGCCACTTGATCTTGATTTCAAGATTATCATCATAGTTTAGATTGATTCATCATTTGATATCCCTTTGATGTGTTACCTTGTTTTCATTGTCTCGACAAAATTAAGATACTTATGTCATGTTTTTCGTAAACATGATCTAAGTATCCACATTGTGATGTTACGCTACACACATTTTAGCACATCCTTAATATACTTTGAATTAGTTTGATTTCAAACATTTTCCGAAATCTTGAATGGTGTCTCTTACTATGTTTGCATCATTTCAATACCACTTTGGAACTAATATCTCACTTCTCCGTGACGCTGGATAGACGTGTCCAATTGGTGTGGTTACATGGCTTACATTTGTAAACCTCACCCTTTAACATTTTGGCCTTGTTTGTTGTTGAACATGTCGTTGCATCCTATGATTGGTATTCATGTCTACCCTTTGTTAATATTTATGCCTTGTTCATTTTGAGCTTGACGTAAATATTGACAATGTGTTGATCATCTTTGCATCGAACTCATTTTGCACATGCATTTGCAGAGGGTGTATTTCCTTGTTGATTGGATTGCGTTTCACACTTGCATGATTTTTCCTTGTTATTATTCATCCAGAAAACTTATTTTCTAGGAAAATCCTTTTTGGTCTAGTCAAGATTATGTCATCACGATGTCTATTTTCCTTAGACCTTCTTAAGAAAATCATGCATGCATATGAATACTTACGCAATGTCTAGTTGGTTGTCATTATGCTTCCCTAGATCGGCATGTCACTTCCTTTCATTTGAATGAGTTCCATCACACTATATAGGTCTAGGAGTTCACACCTAAACGACACCAACAATGACTGACTATCACGCACTTTCTCACATTTACAACATTACGGAACCTAGGTTTAGGCATTCAAATCAAAATATTCTCGTTACAACTAAACCTCATTTGGTTCTTCACATTAGAAGTCCCATTTGGGTACCCTATTCCCCACCTTCAGCTCATAGTTGATGGTATGGTTTGAATTCTTCTGATCAAAATTATTATTCATGCTCCCCCTACTCTTCTTCTTCTTATTTAGATCCTAACTACCATTCAGACTCCAACTCTTCTTTAGAAGACTCAGATCCCAACTATTTTTCGGATACCCCTAGATCAAATACCGAATCACGGTCCTCCCTTCCTTCACAGCACCTTTATTCCAAATCACCTCAACAACGTCTTCCTCCTTTGAAGACTCGTGTGACTCTAAGTTCCATCGATCGAACATCTAATTCGGGTCTTGAGTCATGGTCCTCCCTTTATTCACATGAGATGCTTCATTAGTCATCTCAACGACATCTTCCTCTATCAAAGAGTTCCATGACTTTGATTCCCTCTAGTCAATCATCTAACTCGACTCCTATGTCACAACATAACGAGTGGATGTGCGATCCTATTGTCTCCTACACATTAATTCGTCTTCTAGAAAAATGATCTAAGAAAAGATCTAAATCATCAATTCATAAGATGCTTTCCATTAAGCCTACTTCCTCTCATGAGTCATCTTTTGTTGTCACTCAATCGTCCCCGCTTAACAGACCTGTTTCTTCTAGTCAACCTCCCATAGTCAAAGAACAACAACCTCTACTGATTGATTTCTCTCATAATGAAGGAAAAATTAGACTACATGATGATATCCCTTTATAGAATTGCAAAAAAGGACTATTTCTAGAACTTGATATGCTCACATATTTGGGAAAAGAAATTGATCCTTTTCGACATAACAAAAAGGAAGAGCCTAAAGTCATGGAACTTGATTCTTCTTCTATTATTCCATATTCACCTTCCTCTAAGCATGATGAGATGTCAGGGTCTAACATTGATCCATGGCCTATCTTCTTATTACCAACTCATTCCCTATCTATTATCATTCCTCAATCAATATATCTCATTGGGTCACCGTTGAGTGGCCCATCGTCTTCTTCTATACTTGGGCCATCCCTGGGTAGTCCTCCATTTCCTACTTGTGGTTCACCTCTTGGTAGCACATTACCTTCTATTCTTGGGCCACATCCTAGTAGCCTTTCATCCTCTTCTATCTATGGGATTCCTCAGAGTAGTCCCTCCTCATCTGTACTTGGGCCACACCCTGGCAGCCCTTCATCATCTTCTTCTATTCTTGGGACATGTCCTTGTAGCCCAATTTCTTCCATCTTAGGGCCATATCCTAGGACCCCTTCATCATCTTCTATTATTGGCTCACCTCCTGGTAGTCCATCCTCTTCAATTCCTGGACCATATCCTATTCGTCTATCACATCATCCTTTAACCAATGATAGGGAAAAGGCCACTATTATTTATTTCATTCCTACCATCAATCATAAACGTCCACATTCTCTTTCTTTTCCTTCTCGAGATCAAACAAGTCACATGTCAGCTTATAAGAAACCCAAATAGTTTCTTAATCAAGCTCAGGTCAAAACTTCCAAGAACTTGAAATCCCCCAACAACTCAAACAATCTCAAAATTGTAAATCAAGTGCAATTAAAGAACGTACATCAACGTAATCATCAAGTATGGCACAATGTTCATAAAAATATTGATGGGGAATTAAATCTCCCACATACGAAATCCATGTTTCAAGATAAATCACATTCATTTTTTGCGTATGAGCTTGCCTCGATCATTGAGATTGGAGAAAATATTACACTTGATAAACAAACATACCTATTCTCCCTTATCAAGGAATTCGCAGACATTGTTGCTGGATCTTATCACATAGAGTGACATTTTTGGTCCCAACTTTCCAAAAACTATATAAAATCTAAAAATAAAAAAACAATTCAAAAATATAAAAAACATGAGAAAAGACAAGAAGAATCAAAGGTACAAAGGTCAGGAATTGCAATCAGGTATTGCGTACACATGGATGTTATTTCTTCCCTTTCTTACTCTTAATTATGCAAGTCTTCCTACCATTTTTATCCCTTTGGTGATATTTTGGTTAGCCTATTTGCATGCATTTTGTGACATTTATCTTTATGGTATCCATTTGAGCTTGGTCTTTTATCACCTTGGTAAATTAAAGAATGACTGACCTCTTAGAGATCCTATCACATTCAACATCTAATAAACTTGTTACGAATAAATTTTTGACATATTTGTTGACACTGGCCAATATCGTCATCTTAATCACTTCCACCACCTTCCATCAAGCCATCTGTGGTTATTAACCCCTTGTCAAACAAGAGAGCTGAAATAATTTTTGAGAAAATAAAAGAATCAAAATCAATCAAAAATCAAAAGCTAAAAGATAAAAGAAAAAGGAAATTGATATATAACTCTCTCTTGGGGTATTTCCAATAGTCTCTATCGGGGCTATGGATGCCTAACTGACAGTAGAGAAATGTTGTGATTAGAATCAAATACATCTCCGTCGGCGCTATGGATGCCTGGCTAGCAGCATAGAAAATGTACGGCTATCCTTCCACCCTTCTTTCACAAAAATGCCTTACACAATCAATCATTCCTACAAATTGGTTGGCGTGTCTTCACTTATTTTCTATTAAATATCCCCTTCAAGAGGTAATTAAATTCCACATGCACACACAGGATCTCTATGAGTAAGCAGCATTAGTATGTTACCAAGTGTCTTTTTTTGGACCTTGTTCAGACTCTTGCTTTAGTCCATATCTCATCTCAGGGGATCATTTTTAAAAGTTCCCTAAACATCCCTAAATGGTGTCAGTGTAGAATATCATCTCGAGAGCTTTCCAACGACTGTGAGAACGTGACAAACGAACATCGGGAGCTCTAGATATGTTCGGTCAAAGTTCAGACAGCGGGAAAGTCAACTCTGGTCAACTGGTCAATATTGGACCAATGGCACTGCGACACGTGGCGAAAAGGCAAAAGGGAGTTGTTTGTTGGTTTTCGATCACCGGTCTTGACGAGTGTAAAAAATGGTGCACGGGAACAAGAGGCTCAACTTTTATTACGGAGGGGAGCCCGGCCGCTGTGTGGACTATGGTATTATCGCCGACGTGGTGGGTCCACAAGCCACCACGTGGCTTGCCACCACTCGTCGAATTCACTCGATTTGCCTATCAGGAGATGACAAGTGGGCTATATGCTATTTACCGAGTTAATTATTTCCATACCACATTACAGGGGTCGAAATTATATTTACTTGGTAAGTCCACTTTCCAAATGCCACACATGTATATGCCAAACCGCTATATATTAATGTTTATACATTAGTATTAAAGCTCACCAACCGACCACACATAACAGCCAACATGTTAGGTTATGTCCACGTGGTAAAGGCATGCAATGTCATGTGTGGAAGATTCCACGTGAGGAGAGGGAGGTGAAGCGGTGGAGATGGGGGCGGTTATGCTCCAAAGTGGTCCATTGACCACTATACATGCGCATGGAAAGGCTTAATAAAGCCTAAACTATTATCCAACCACCTAATGTGGGATATACCCACTTCTCCTTAGCTGTTCTTATGGGATTTTAATCCTATTTAAAATGCTAAGCGCCCTATTTGGGATTTAACCCATTAAAACAAGCAAATCCACCAATATGGGTATTTGATCCCATTTATTTTGCTACGGGTAAGGCTTAGGTTTAAAATAGCCTAAGGATAATTTGCAAATGCATATTTTAAGGGCCCTATTTTTTGTATAAATAGGGAACCCGTTCATTGTAATGGAACACACACACACAAGCTTATTATTTGTTAAGCTTGTTGTGGACACACAACAAGCTTATTAGTTAAGCTTGTTGTGGACACACACAAAAGCTGAAGGCGAAGTCCGAGCCAAGATTGAGAAATTGTTTGTGAAGACCTAATTTATTTAGGCATTATTATTTTGATTATTATTGACCTATTATTTGTTAGGCAATAATAAATTAAATATTTGTGGCTAGGAGTTATTCAAACTACCTAGTCGGCCCATAGCGCCACACCAATTACTTGCAAATCCTGGATTGTCGACCGGAGTGCTAGCGTCACATTGATAGCGTCGGGAAGGCCAATCGAAGCTGAAGGAGATTGTATGCCAGGAAGGTGGAAGTCGGGTGCTATTTTTCACCCTTGTCATCCGAAGGTCTGGTTATTCTTCTAAGCAAGTTTAAATAGTTTCCATTAGGTTTTCTTGTGAAAGTACTATTGTAACTTACAAGTTTTGACTAGTGGAATGGTTCGACCATGAACCCGGAGACGTAGGCAATTGCCGAACTCCGTAATCAATCTGTGTGTAATTGTCATTATTGTCTTGCATTTATTTTAAATTGATTACTTAAAAGGAGTAAATTATCGGCAAATAATTAAAGCCTATAAGGGTCCGAGATCAGGTAGTAATAATCTGATTATTTTCGGATCATGTTTGGTATCAGAATGGTTTGCAAACTTGCTAATATCCAAAGAAAGTTTGGTATCAGAGCTGGTTTAGCTCCATATTTGTTTTTCAGTAAATCTGATTAACAGAGTGATTTCTTCAAGATTGGTGCAGTTGGTTCAATTTGTGTGAACAGGGTACAAGTGCACTATGGGCAAGATGTCTAAACAGGCAAAGCTCGAAGAAATTGAAGCTTATAATCACCAGATCCAGGAAGAGAATTCTCTCCTATGATCAATGTATTCCTCCTTGGAAGAGGAGTATGCTCGTTTGAAATCAGAACTGCAAACCAAGGATGAGCTCTTGGCAAGGTTGCAGTGTGGTGATCAGAGGAAGGAAATACCTTCAACTTCAGATGCAGAGGCCATGGCAGATGATTGCACTGTAAGTTGTTCACCACTGGAATCTTCTTCTTCCTCCCATTCGGTTTCGGATTCAGGTAATGAAGTCTTTGGTTTGTTTGAAAAGCATACTAGAGGCATTGGATCCAAGTTACTAGATAAAATGGGATTTGATGGAAGAGGCCTTGGTAAAAATGGCCAAGGCATTGCTAACCCAATACAGGTCGAGGATCATCCTCATTTTACAGGTTTGGGTTATCCTAGTGTGGGAATGGAAATTGGAGAATGCTCCAAGAACGCTGACGGGAGACAAGCTTCCGAAAGCAAAGTGATTACCCCACTAGTCCTGCAAGAAGATTCTGAGCAGGAAAGTTGTGCTTCGTCGTCACAGGCAGGATGTGGTAAGAGAAATCAGCGAAGAGGTAATGAGATTCCACCTCCAGTTTCTTACCATAATCATAAGCACAGTAAAACTTCTGATCCACTTTTTCAGCTTAAGAAGTATGGTTATGATTTTCAGAAGATGTGGAATTCCTTTCCATGTACTTTTTGTGGATTGCATAATCATTCAGTGGCCAGATGCTGGAAGAGAAGGACACTGATGAAGAAGTTGATGTCGTTCATCAGGAACAAGGCAAATCAGAAAGACCAATCTCGTCATGCAGAGTCGAGAAATGGCAGAAAGAGTTCCTCATCCCAGAAGAAGGAGATTAAGAGGAATTTTTGTGCTCATTGCCAGAGGAATGGGCATCAGGTGGAAAATTGCTGGAAACTGCATCCATCTCACCATCAGAGTAATGGCAAGCCAAAGATGGAATGGAGGCCTATTGCAAAGGCAAAGGAAGTTTCTACTCCACCACCAGTTGACAATTCAACCCAGGACCAGGTAATACCTGAAAGTGAAAGTCCTTTGAAATGGGTAAGTCAACAATTTTTCAATTATATATTGCATAATTCAGATTGATGAATCGTATGCAGTATTAAGTTTGGAGATCAGATTTTGTGAGAAAATGCTGAGAGAAAGGTTTACAATACTCAGTGGATTTTCTTACTTAGAAAATTTGATTAATGCTCCAAACATATCTCCTAATCAGCTTGTGAGTACCTGTTACAGCTTGGATACAGGATTTAACTCATATAAAGCTTGGAGATTGATCTGCCATTTGTGTAGACATTAGAGTTCGCAGAGATCAGCTCGGAACTTCATTCTGTGTAGAGGCATTGTGACCGTGCAACAGAATGGTAGCTGAATCACCATTGGCATTGACGTCGGGTCAGAACTTCATTCTGTGTAGAGGCATTGCGACCGTGCAGCAGAATGGTACCTGATATTAGTATGTCAACAAGAGGAGCTCTCAAAGGATTAGCTCGGAACGTCATTCGGTGTCAAGGCATTGCGACCACACATACGAATGGTAGCTGATCAACAGACTTAGCATCATGCATCGGAGGCTCGAGGCTTGAGGTCTTGAAAGAGGCTTAGCATCATGCATCAGAGGCGTTGAGGTCTACAGAGACTTAGCATCGTGCATCGGAGGCTCGAGGTCTTGAAAGAGGCTTAGCATCATGCATCAGAGGCGTTGAGGTCTGTAACAGACTTAGCATCATGCATTGGAGGCTCGAGGTCTTGAAAGAGGCTTAGCATCATGCATCGGAGGTGTTGAGGTCTGTAACAGACTTAGCATCATGCATCGGAGGCTCGAGGTCTTGAAAGAGGCTTAGCATCATGCATCGGAGGCGTTGAGGTCTGTAAAGGGACAAGGCATTGTCCATCAATGACATCAGATCAATCAAAGCTCTACGTAACATGGAGTTCCTTCAAACCAGTTCAGATTCTGTGGAATCAACTCGGAGCCAGGAGCTGTGTTATAGAGTAAAAGAAGATCCTTGTTGTCAGATATCAAGAAGCTTAGCACCGCACAGAAGGAGCGTTGAGGTTTCATTCAAGAAACTTAGCACCATAAAGCGGAGGCGTGGAGGTCTTCTTCAGATATCAGAGTGGTGCAGTGGAAGCATCGTGGGCCCATAACCCACAGGTCATAGGATCAGAGCAGAGTTGTTGAAGTGAGAAGGTTGCAGAGGAGAAGACCCAAGGGTCTACTATAGCAGCACTTCCGAGGTGGCAGCAGAGTTTTTCAGATTCAGGACAGTATGGAAGCTTTTTGGGACAAAAAGCTTTTCTCAGTGGGGAGGTGTGATCAGGGGATCATTTTTAAAAGTTCCCTAAACATCCCTAAATGGTGTCAGTGCAGAAGATCATCTCGAGAGCTTTCCAATGACTGTGAGAACGTGACAAACGGACATCGGGAGCTCTAGATATGTTCGGTCAAAGTTCAGATAGCGGGAAAGTCAACTCTGGTCAACTGGTCAATATTGGACCAATGGCACTGCGACACGTGGCGAAAAGGCAAAAGGGAGTTGTTTGTTGGTTTTCGATCACCGGTCTTCGATGAGCGTAAAAAATGGTGCACGGGAACAAGAGGCTCAACTTTTATTACGGAGGGGAGCCCGGCCGCCGTGTGGACTATGGTATTATCGCCGATGTGGTGGGTCCACAAGCCACCACGTGGCTTGCCACCACTCGTCGAATTCACTCGATTTTCCTATCGGGAGATGACAAGTGGGCTATATGCTATTTACCGAGTTAATTATTTCCATACCACATTACAGGGGTCGAAATTATATTTACTTGGTAAGTCCACTTTCCAAATGCCACACATGTATATGCCAAACCGCTATATATTAATGTTTATACATTAGTATTAAAGCTCACCAACTGACCACACATAACAACCAACATGTTAGGTTATTTCCACATGGTAAAGGCATGCAATGTCATGCGTGGAAGATTCCACGTGAGGAGAGGGAGGTGAAGCGGTGGAGATGGGGGCGGTTATGCTCCAAAGTGGTCCATTGACCACTATACATGCGCATGGAAAGGCTTAATAAAGCCTAAACTATTATCCAACCGCCTAATGTGGGATATACCCACTTCTCCTTAGCTGTTCTTATGGGATTTTAATCCTATTTAAAATGCTAAGCGCCCTATTTGGGATTTAACCCATTAAAACAACAAAATCCGCCAATATGGGTATTTGATCCCATTTATTTTGCTACGGGTAAGGCTTAGGTTTAAAATAGCCTAAGGATAATTTGCAAATGCATATTTTAAGGGCCCTATTTTTTGTATAAATAGGGAACCCGTTCATTGTAATGGACACACAAACAACTCAAGCTTATTATTTGTTAAGCTTGTTGTGGACACATACAAACTTGGAGACAAGCTCATTCCTAGAGCGTTGGAGGCGAAGTCCGAGCCAAGAGGAGAATGAGAAATTGTTGTTGTGTGAAGACCTAAATTATTTAGGCATTATTATTATTTTATTATTATTGACCTATTATTTGTTAGGCAATAATAAATTAAATATTTGTGGCTAGGAGTTATTCAAACTACCTAGTCGGCCCATAGCGCCACACCAATTACTTGCAAATCCTGGATTGTCGACTGGAGTGCTAGCGTCGCATTGATAGCGTCGGGAAGGCCGATCGAAGCCGAAGGAGATTGTACGCTAGGAAGGTGGAAGTCGGGTGCTATTTTTCACCCTTGTCGTCCGAAGGTCTGGTTATTCTTCTAAGCAAGTTTAAATAGTTTCCATTAGGTTTTCTTGTGAAAGTACTATTGTAACTTACAAGTTTTGACTAGTGGAACGGTTCGACCATGAACCCGGAGACGTAGGCAATTTCCGAACTCCGTAATCAATCTGTGTGCAATTGTCATTATTGTCTTGCATTATTTTAAATTGATTACTTAAAAGGAGTAAATTATCGGCAAATAATTAAAGCCTACAAGGGTCTGAGATCAGGTAGTAATAATCTGATTATTCATATCATTCACATCGTTCTTCTACTTAGTTTATAAGATCCATGTGTATAAGATTAATTTTTTTCCATGTTTTCAGACACCTTTGTTCCTTTCAAAAAAAAGCAATCGCCTCTTTCCTTTCTATCATGTACTTTTAGGCCAACTTACACTGGGGGCATCCTTGATTCTTCTTAGCACTTCATTGGTTTCTGTTAATCATCACGTTGAACATATCCATAATGGCCTTGGGTCCTGCTTCTACCAGTGAAGAGTTTGCCTTTGAATACTCCCATTTAACCGTTGGGGCATTTTTTGCATCTTCACCTTACTTGTACGCATGTGGCGTTCTACCCTTGTACATCCCATCTATTGCTAGGGGAATCCATGCTTCCTTGTCTTCCTGTACATAGTTTTAGAAAAATTTCAAAATCAAAACATTCAAATATGTTAGAAAAATAAAAAAAATTCAAATATGTTAGGATAACCAAAAACATTCAAATATGTTAGAAAACTCAAAACATTCAAATATGTTTAAGAAAAATTATAAAAATTATAAATCATTCTAAAAAAAATCACTCTTTGGTTCCCACTTGTTCATGTGCACGACCCGCGGGTCATCTTGATTTACCTCCATCAAAGAAATCTAGGCTACTTACTATGTCTGTACTATGGGGCACAACAAGTTGTTTGGTACTGTTTCATAGTGAACATTGTTTTTTCATAGGACTGAAGTGTCCTCCATTATTCCCCTTCCACGTATTCTTGCTTGGGGCACCATCATTAACCCTTTTTGTTAATTTGAATAGGTTATAACTAAATCTCGATAGCAAAAACATTAAGTTATGTTTCTCTGTTAGGCATCTTTTACTTTCTCGTATTGCATTGCATTATGTATGTTGCATGGAGTTAGGCATATTTTACTTTCTCGTATTGCATTGCATTATGTATGTTGCATGGATTTAGGAATATTTTAATTTCTCTTATTACATTGCATTATGTATGTTGCATGGAGTTAGGAATATTTTATTTTCTCATATTGCATTTCATTTTTTATGTTGCATGGAGTTGGTGTTTTTTAGCAATGGACATTTGTTCATATATGACTGTCCATGTCATACTACACTTTTGTTCATTCTTTTTAATAAGGACCGATGATGAAGATCCTTACCAATATGATGAAAATAAAGTTGTTTAAAAGGAAATGGATGGTGTTAGCTCATTACCCCTTCCTCATACTCATTTTCTTCTATATCCCCTTTCTTTTTGACTTCTTTACACTATTCGTTCTTCTATTATCTTTCTGTCCTCTTTTTGATCGTCAATTGAGTTCATCTATCACCCCATCGACAATCGAGGGGGCATCCTCCATTCTACTCATTTTTTCTTCTATCCCTTCAAAATTTTCTACTTCTTTATGCTTGTATACTTTCTTTGAAGTGACGTCGCTTACTCCACCTCAAAGAGGGGAAAATGTAGACACCTAAAATATTATTACACTTAGAATTTCATCCAATCTATCCAATTAACGACACTTCGTTAATCATCCATTCTTCGCTCCATTCTCGGATGCCCATTCACAACACCTTCTTGATCGTATTCCTCCTATAATCATCTTATTTGGCTAATATCTCTCTTATTAGCTAAACATTCCTCCTTTCGACCATTCAGAGCCTCCCTAGTTCTCTCTGAACCAATTCTATTGGCTTTGTAGGCTATCTATAATTCAAAATTGATTATCCAGACCCCTCCCAACTCTCAATGAGTCTCTAATAGCTTGCTAATCAAGTTTAACTAGCCTAAATCCTAGTTAAGTAATGTAATCCTTCGTAAGCTTTAGTCCCACATGCACCCAAATTCCGAACTCTTCCATTTGGAAAACTATAAATAGAAGGATCACTCATCCCTCTCAACCTTACACCTTGTTTTCATAACAAAAATATCTCGTATTATGAGATATTGGCATTAGACCTCATTTGCATTAGCTAAGATAACAGGCATTTGATCTTGGCTATCCTCCATTAAAATAGATTCATCTTGCACCCATGATAGGTTAGTAATGGAATAGCTAAACTTGGCTATGTAGCCATTTAGTAAGATTAATTCACCCTCATGGAGTAAACAACAAAACTGATTTCTTAAGTCTTTAGTACGCATGTTTTATTAAGCTTTCAAGAATAAAGGTTAATGATATTTGCTAGATTTCTTGTTTAATTCAAGTTTAAATGTATGAAAATATGATCCCTTTCTCATTTCTTATTTGATAGTCCATTGAGGGACTTTGCAAAAAGCTTTGGGGTCTTTCCCCATATCCACAGCTCTTTACAAAACCTTTCATTGAACGCATCAACTGAAGGAAAATGTCAATCCTCAAACATCACATTATGTAATAAGACTCTCAAGACTACACATAACTCATAACACCAACTCCACACATCACAAAAAAACTCCACATATCTCCAAAAGCATCACATAACAATTCCATATACCTCTCAAATCATCATAGTAAGAAAATCCACATACCTCCCCAAAGCATCATAAAAAAAATACATATACCTCCAAAGAATCATAGAACAACTCCATATACCTCCCAAAGCATCAATAATACCCACAAAAATATATTATACCTCCCTCAAGTCTCTTATGTCTCCCTCAAGTATCTTATGCTTCTCTCAAGTAATAAAATAAAGATAAAGTTTCCTTTTCACTCCCCAAAAGAGGTTGGTCACCCTATGATCCTAGGCACATAAGGTCCAAACATCTCTAACCCAGGTGACATAATAACTCATGGTTCAAAAATCCGATTGTTATCTATAACTCCTTAGGGTGTACCCCTATACAACGAAGCTGGCCCATAGGTTCCACCACTCCGTGGTGAATCCCATGACCTTATTCCAACACATTAAGACATTAGAACCAACATAATAATCCATTTCAAATGTCAAGTGTAAAAAGTCCCATGCCTTGGGCTAGGCTATAAAAATTTTAAAATTGAAAATAATATTTAAGTATAAGAAAAACAAATGGCCAAATAGCCATAGTTAGTGCAAAAATCTACATGTTAGTGCAACGAAAAAATAAAATGCCCAAAATATAAGGACATATCAATCAAGAAAACTTCTTGTTCTATCAAGAAAAGGGAAAGTGTTCTTACACGACCACCAAAGGGGTACTCAACGAGTTGTTGGCACTTGGACATCGAGCCTCAAATGATAAAATAACATATTAAATAATACAATTGTCATCATCTCTATTTGAATCTTCCCGCCACCTCTTCCACAAGGCTCAACATAGTCATAAATGCACTTAGGTTGAATGCATACGATAACCATATAGGGAGAGAGAAAGGAGTACAAGTTACCATCTACTGAGCCTAAGGTTTCCGCAAAAAATAATATGGATGACACCTGTTGAGCAAGTGTCATACATACCAAATGAAAAAAGTGGGTTTTCGGACTATGTAAGACTCCACTACTTATCTCGTACTTGGCTCGAGCGACTAGTCAATAGTACACAATTTACGATTTCCCTTAGGGTCGGTTAGTGTAGGGTTTAATGCATAACACATAAATAAATCACTAACACAATGGTGGTTCACACACATTAACCATAACATCTTACACATGGTACATATACAGGGTATAACACAATCATTACATTTACGGGTTACAATACATCACGTTTCCACATAATGAACTCAAAGTGCAAGTATTGCACAATAAGGGTCTTACTATCATCATATGCCCCTAATTCACAACATGAACATCACACATTACATGATTTATACATATGTGAAACACAATGTATAACATTACAACATATATTCAATTGTAATGTAACACGATGATGCACACAATTCATCACAATACGGTGAAAACATCACGATACAATCCAATTCACTATACACCAATTCGTCATACAACATATCTACACACCTACATATCAACAAATGCCAAAATGCTCCAATGCTCCATAATCAACAATAATATTATTTTCAAACACAACAAGGCAGTACATCACACGTGAACTACTCATAGAATCCATGAAAATGAGAGTGAATAATATAATCACTAAAACATCAGCATGATTAAAAAAATACGCACTAAGTGACATACAAAAAATGTGTGTTCACAATTTCACAATTATGACATAGTTCACGTCACGCTTATATCACATTCCTCTTCTAATATCCACCACCATCATGCAACACCATCACAACTCCAATCTGTCCTAGAGGTTTGAGAGCATGAACCTCTGCTCTGATACCAAATTTAATGCACACATTTTACACACACAAGACAAAAGTAAATATTCCAGTATAATTCTGTTTTGACTTACATTGCTCACTACACAATGCCTCAAGGGATCCAAGTAAAGAAAACTCAAAAACACATACGACACTTACATAAGTCATCAAATCACATAGACACATGAAAACACCATATACATGTTGATGCCACACTTTCCTCACTGAATGAATACTAGAAATGACCCAACCAAAAACAATGACTCAAGGATTGGAAAACCCACAACACATCATTTCCTTAATTGAATATTAGATACAATTAACATTCCAAGAACATTATTGTGCAAGGATAATTTTTTACATTTTCTACCTACAGATTCTCAAATTCATTTCACATTCAACTTATAGTTCAACCATTTAATTTGGCTCTTTATCCATTACGACAATCTCCATAATTTACGTAAGTATTTTCCATATTTCAAAATGCATAAAAAGTTCCTAATTATCTCATTATTATGTTAAAGGTTTGTTTCTTTTAATATGTTTAGTTGACATTTAATTTTTACCCTCATTATGAAAGGGTACCAACCAAAGTTGACAAGGGAGAAATAACACAATTCAAAGGAGGTGAAGGTTCAAGTTTCCCTTTCCTATAAACTTCCTTCCATTAGAATCACATTTGTGCTCGTACTATGGTTTTCTTAGTTCTGAATTTATTTTGAGTCAATTAAGCATTTACACGTCATAATTTTATTTTATTTTATTTTTAGTGGACTCTATATTGGCTTGAATGCCTAGTCCCACCAAGAATAATTTTTATCCATTCTTTACAAAAGTTTAATGCTTAAATCAACTGTAAGGAATTCAAGTGAAAATTTGTTCCTAAACCATTATCACATATGCTCTTTTTTATCATCTTGTTTACATTGTTTTTAGGTATCTTATTGGTGTCACTTTAACAAAAAGAGTTACAAAGGTACTTTCCTAGCATATTTAAGAAGTACTAGATTGGAAGCATTATAACTACTCAAAACCACCAGTTAACCTGCTAATCAAGTTCCTGAGGTTTTGTTTAATTCCAATTTGAGTTTAGGAATCTACGCCCCATTATAGATCAGATTCAGATGTAAAAACATATTTACCCTATAAAGCCTATGCAAATGAAAAAGGTGCTATATTTTCATTCGCTAAGGTAACATATTTAGTTAAGATTATCTAAAGGGATCATTAACAAGAGTGTAAGTCATAGTAAAACTATTTCTCTAGCTCCATGGTGTCATCTGGATCCCAAAAGGGATTTCCTTTCAATCTTCATAAGACTAGGTAGTCCACTAGGATCCTAAGGAAGTTTTGGTTCTTTTTACACCATAATTTAGTTGGAGTATGTTGTTTCTAACCATCGGGTTTATGACAATGTCACTAAACATATTGAATATGATGATAAATCAAAATTGGGATCTTATTTATTTAAACTAGAAGGTTTCATCAAGTGCAAAGTTTAAGTTCATTTTATGTTTTCAATTTCTTTTATGGTAAGAAGGATCAAACATGGAAATACGTTATGCACGAATCTTATACTAGGATTGAGTGTTTCGTTTAAATATCTTTATTACATGTACAAGGTAAGAATACAACACACTAAGTAATTAATCATCTATTGAACACTGGAAATTCACTACAAGATGTTAAATTCAAACTCATTTAGCATACATATCTAACTTTTACAATACAAAATTTGAGGATCAAGATAACACCCATATGTAGAGGAACATTTCCCTTTAACCGTAACTTCTAAAATTTTATAGAATCTTCAATTATAAACCTTTTCATACTTAAAAAATGTTGAAATATCCTATAAAGTTTCATTTAACATATATATATCCAATTTTTTTACCATACATAAATATGAATTAAAATTGCACCTATGATTAAATTCCTATTTCCCAAGGTATCCCTAAAACTAACATTTTGTACATATTACCAAATTTAAGATATAAATTTTTTTGTGACATGGAAAAACATTATACATATATACATTCTACAATTACCTATAGAAATTGTAATAATAAAAAATTAATTACATCACGTCCTTTCGTCATCTTTCTTGCATCCTGCAAAACAATGTGAGCATGAAATTAGTGATAAATCGCTGGTATAGAATCCACATATATCTAGCATAATTAAGGTCTTTGGTTTCCATTTACATACTAAAAATAATTTTGCATTCGAAAGGAGAGGGTTATAGGCACATATTTATTTCATTTCACTTCACTTTTTTTTAACCAAGGACAGACAAAAAATAGAGAAGAGAGAGAAACACTATTTTGCCAAAAGTTCAATATCACACAAAAAGTCACACGATAAAGTTTAAAATAGTTATTTACAAGTGTCAACAAGTTTCCACAGTGATTTGGCAACCCGAAAGAGGTCCTAGAACTTTCTGTATATGTTTTCCTGCTAGTTGTAAAAGAGTTCAATTTATGCTTAGAGGCTAAGAAACCACTTTAAAATGTTGTCTTCCAGTGAGAAAACATACCATGTGTAAGCTTATATGTGTCTTCTTATGCACCAAGGATTCGCAGCAATTGACGAAATTCAAAATTGGTGAAGAGTTTACGATTTGCAGCTAGTTTTCAAAGGCCATCGGTCGTAATTGGTCTAATTGTAAATGATCAAAAGTTAGCTCGAGGGCTCAGAAAAAGATGTCCAAAACTAATTTTCAATGGATGGATGCACAACAAGAAAATTCCTACAAGTTCCCCCATATATGGATAATTCACCAAAGTTGACGGAACTTAAAACTAGCAAGTGGTTTTCAAACGACGATAGGTTTTCTGGAGCCACCAGTCATAATTGGTCCAGTTTTGACCTAGTCAAACTGCGACCAGAGGCCTACAAAATGTCTTTTCCAAACTATCAAGAACAGTGTTTTTACCAAAAATAAAGGTCCTGGGAAATGTTATAGTAAATATACTAATGGTTTGCAAAGGTGGGAAAGTATTTCGTTGTTCAGGGTCCAAACGGTGGGCTGATATGAAACCCAACTTTTCAGTTTTAGTAGCTCTTGAGAGTGAAAAAATTAAAATTGGTAACAGGAATCCTACAGGAGTGGAAAAGAGAGTAAAAATAGTTGACTGGGGTCAATCTAAATCTTGATGTGAATATCCTCTTATCAAGGAACACATACTACGCTTGACCTCTCTTTTACGAGGTTGAAAAGGTTGTTTAACATGTCTCTAAATGTGGTGTTTTTCCCAACTTTGCAAGTAAAGAAAAGGGTTGTGTTTAGTTGACAAATAATTGAACTCCCAAAAGTATTAGCTGTCATGAGCACTTGATTCAGATAACCTAATATTAGTGGTATGAGGTTATGGTGGCAACCATAGTTGATGTTCAAATGGTAAAACAGTTTTGAAAATCACAAGGTGGGGTTTTATTGCTTTACACTATTTAAGTTTTGTTACATATACAATTGTAAAATTATTTAGCAGTTTAATGTTTCTAATATAATGCAAATGAAGAACCAAATTATGAAAATTATAGAAGATGGAGGTAAGGAGACCATGCCTAAGGGGAAATGAATCTGCCAAAGCCATGGAGCCCGATTCTACATCTCCACAAGTAATTTCCTCGAACATTTGCGTTCCTCTAGAAAAATTCCCCAAATTCCTTTGCTTGAAAGTCTCAAGAGCTGCTTCTATAAAACCATTTGTTCATATCTAGAAGATGAAGCATTCCATGAAGCTATATTTTTCTGTCATTTCCTGAAGAACGAATCTACTTCCTTGATCCATTGTTATCCCAGTGCACTTTTCACAACATGGCATAGTTGAAACAAAGATAGGTCGAGCTAATAAACGAGAGCTCAAGCTCAACCTATGCACAAATCACTAAGAAAAGATGAGTTGAACACAAGGTAAGAGCTCAAGAGGAGAACATACCTAGATATGTTTTCAGCATAGGAAGCTAAACCACATAGTCACCATGACCATGTTAAAGACTAATATGGGATTTCGAATAAGATCAAGTTCGAAACAACACGGAGATAATAAATTCATCACAACAAGCCGAGCATATCCCACTCTCACAAAAGCCATAAATAAACCAAAGATATATCTCAAGTCAAGGAGAGAAATACCATAAGCGATTTCAGGTCAAGGAAGCTACGAATTAGCTGTGCAAGTGTAGATCTCGAGGAACTAAATCATGAAAAATACCCACAACAACGGGCTCTACAAACACCATTAACCGAGATCTAACCGATTAAATACAACACAAGGAACTCATAGAGCTAATTGAGAGCTCAAAATGATAATGTATGTCAATCTAACATACCACATGACATCCCATCAGAGTAGAAATGTAGAGCTCGCAATGATAAAACCGTGCTGAGCTAGGTAAAGGAAAAATAGCAAGCATATATAAGAATATGTACACAACCTGTGCCCAAGAATAAGAGAAGTGGAAAAATCCAATGTATAAAACCACAAGGATCGATATTTATTTTTTTAAATGACATCCAATTTAAAGGGGTAGATTGGGAGGATGTAGACAAAGATGGGGAATTTGGATTTATACTTTCCCATTGAATTTTCTCAAAATTTTCTAAGCCTTTTCAAAAAAACCCTTTGTGTATATCCTATATTCATTGCAGTCCATGAGGCAACATTTCTCTCAGGCATTTAGGTGAGCAGATTGCATGCCTTACATAGGCATCCACATTTTGCAGTCAGACCTACTAGAGCACTTGCAACTAAAACGTTTGACAAAATTCCTAAATATTTATGTTGTGATGGAAATGTGTATCCTGTTCTAGAGCTCCCATTCAGTTACAAGCTGGGAGTGCACAGGTAAATAAAAATGATCAGGTTAGAGACCTGTTTGTTGCATGGACAAAGTAGTGTGACTATCTCATAAAGGAAGCCATGTCTTCTGTACTCTTACGCATCCATATTCCATAAATAATTTTTCTTGATATTTTTTTTCATTTGGTCAAACAAAGCAATATGAACCATGATCTAGGGGATGCTCTTGCCAGAACTGTCACCCAGGAGACTTTTCCCTCACTGCAACAATCCAAAACTGTTAACTCACAAAGAAAACTTGGGTTTCTCTTCGTTAATGTGTTTGGATCTCAAATAAGGTGCATGCATTATTGTGCAAGGAAGATGACAGGTCTGAACAACTTCCACCACACCATATCTTGTCCCTCTCCTGCCACACACCACCCAGACTCCACGCCACTTCCCATTGCTACCCACCAACTGCATTGAATCCTTCCACCGCCCTCATTTAATCTTCTTCTTCCAATTCAACCACTCATGGCGCCAAGCAAAAAGATTCCCCTTTTAAAAAAAAATCATTCCATTTTATTAATATTTAATTGAAGCATTACATGATCTATAAGCTTCTTTCAAGAGGAATGGTCTAATTTTTAGATTCAATAACTTTTTCCCAGGCCTTCCAGTGCTTCATTCATGTATTTTGATTCATTTGGGTCCTTTCTTTGAAGGTAGGCTGGATATATTCCCTAGTTCTTGTGGTTTTTTTATTATTGAGTTTTCAAATACTTCAGCTAGGGATCTTATTTTTGGGAAAGTTTGGGAATTTAAATCCCATATTCTCTTGATGAAACCATGGTTTCCTTTGTTTAACCCAATTTTTGATACTTTCCAAGTTAAATCGGTGTGGATACGTCTACCTTACTTGCCCCTCAAATTCTGGTTGCAAATTTGTTTCACTATTATTGGTAACACTTTAGGGAAATGTTTATCTATTGATCCAAAATATGAAGACCTTGAGCACAAAACATTTTCTAGAATATTATTTGATATGTATAATTTCGTTGATTTCCCTACCAGTATTAAACTTAAAGTTGAGATAAAACTTGGATTCGAAATCCGTATCATGAAGGGTTTCCCTTTAGATGCAGAACATGATTTTATCTTGGCCATTTAGCATCAAACTGTCACTTGGTTAGAAAACATGCTAAAAGTATAAGCTCTTTGTGGAAGAACTCTAATCCTGGTCACTCGGTGGTGAATGACCCATCGGTTGATGAATTCGACTCAGATTTTTAAAGAATCAATTTATCTAGAAGAGGTAGAAGTGCAACAAATTTGTAATAATGTTTTGGATTCCTTATCAGGATCCCATGACCTTGTGGAAAATATAGAAGTTTTGATTCCAATGCAGAACAATCAAAATGTAAATCCAAATACATAAGAGGAATGGAAAGTTGTGAGTCGGAAAAATAAAGGCACTAGCCCTCCCCTAAAGATGCATCTAAGATCCAAAGGGAAGGGGCCTTAATGTTGAGACAGCAGCTGGTTTTCGGTTTGCTGTTGTTAATTTGTTATTGTTGTTATTTTGGCCTCTGGTGCCACTGGTAGAGGATGTTTTTCTTTGATCCTCAATGACTTATATTTTTCTCCACCTTTTTTATGGGTAGGGTCCCCTTAACTGTCTTTTACCAACAAATAGAAAACATTAATAAAAAGTATGTATATTTATATAAATATCTCACAAAACCCAAAGACACCATTTGTACTCTATAAAAAATCTATTGGTGTAGATTTTGTGGCCTATCTTGTGAAGCCCATAAATTTTTATATATGAACAAAAAAAACAATCCATTTATTAAATGAAAAGCTCTTAATAATTTATATTCCATGTAAATTTATACTAGCTACGCATGTATCATTTATACAATTTTTGAAGGTCGAATCATCCATCTAAGGATCGATAGTTTGGATTGAAGTTTATTTTTCAAATTTTATTAAATTTCAAAATATCATATCTTTTTAAATCATAGTAAAATCAAGTTGCAACTCAGGATTTAAATTACTAGGTTAGAAAAAATTGGATCAATTAAAGGTAGTTTTGGAGGTAGGAAAATTTTTGAAGATGCTAAGCCCTCTAGTAGACTTTCTTCTATTTTTATGAATTACGCAAATACCTAACATTTTGTTTCTTTTGGAGAAAATGTTCTCAAATTGGAAGCACAATTTAAGAAAAATGGGATCATTTGTATATTTATTAATCTATGTTGGGGTCTTCTAACACTTCATGAATGGATCTCAACTCATTAGAGGGATATTATGGAAGGTAAATTATACTTTTACCCCAAGTATAGAGTATTTTTCATCATTTTCTTTGATAAAACTTGTAATAAAGGTATGATTTTTTGAAAAAATTGGGATTTTCTGTAACGACCCCAAAATTCACACACACGAACAACACAGTAAAAGATAGGATAATTTTTTTTTTCGAATTCCTTCCACACATAACACGACACAACATGTCATCACAAAGTTACAACCAACTCTGGGAAACACTTGTTACAGGGATGACTACAAGGTCAGCACGGAAATGTTCACACCCAAAAGGATAATACATTTTTTTTTCTTTTCGACAAGACAACATAGAAGTCCAATCACAGAACACACTTACAGTTAGGCCCAATCACAATGAGATATTCTTGAGGGTTATTTATTTTAAAAGGACATCTTGCAATTCTTGGCTTACGTTTTCAAGGAGGCTCAAGATATGATTCGTATAATTCAACTTGCCAAGCCAAGTTTATTCCTTTGACACTGAGTAATTATCTTTAAATATTCTCTACTATGACCTTTATTTGCTTAATTCGTTTATCAAGAAAAAGGAGTATTTAAATTCCACAAGGCCATCTGCTCACCACTAACGCTACTAAGATTCATTCTTACCCACAAGACAACATGGTTTTAAGTTCAACACACTTAAGAGAAGTGATACAAGGTGCCTTGGAAATGGGTTAGAGGGAGAAGGTCGAGATGAAACATCTTTAGGGCCTCATAGTTATTTTAATTATTTAATTGAAGCTAGGGCTCTTAACCAGAATTATCAACAACTTTACTTAGGCTTTGCTAAAAGTATTAACAAGGAGTAAAAATTTACTTTCCAAAAGGCGGTGAGAAAGATGGTGAGGTCTCCAATTTGTTTTCTCTGGCTTATTAAATCTTATCATCTTCAAACAATTAAAAATTCATTTCACGTTAGGGTCATTATACAAATTTCACCGTAAAAGGAATAATGTTCACTAGAGGAGCTAGGGTTATCATGTTATAAAGTTTACCTGCAATGATAGTCTTGCCCTTGATTACTTAAAGAATTTCTTGCTCTCAAGTTGGTGACCCCTACGTTACTTTATTTGAATACAAATTTTAATTTAACTTCCAGAAGTATTAAACAATCCCATGTTAGTTTACTTATGACACTTTATTACTAAGTCATATCAAGGTTTAACTCAAAATTTATTCTCAAGGCAAGGTTGTAACAACACTCATTTACAAGAAAAAAACAAGATTACATCAATTCTTAAAATACTGATACTCCAACAAAGTCACTTAACAACAATAACCAAATTTTATTATAACTTCAATGATGGTCAAACAATACAAGGTTTCCAAAGTTCAGATGACAAAGTCCACAATAATTTATACTAAGACATTAATCCTCTTTTAAAATTTCCACTAGACGTTAACAATAGTTGAACAACATAAAAAGGTTTCGAGAAAAGGATCTTCTCAACTGAGGTTGATAAAAAAAAGTCTACAAATCTATCCCTCATCTACACGCAAACTCCATTTGCAGCAAATTTTCTACAAGAGTCAGTTCACGAGAACTGAGCAAGATAAGGCTACACAAACCCACCATAACTGTTATCTATCAATATCATGAAAATAAGCACTTTATTACAAGAATTTGGGTCAAACCTCTAAACACTATCAACACTTCAATTTATAATAAGTTTCCACCATGCCAAACAAGGAAGAAGACCATGTACTTCCGTTAGGAGTAAAGACAACGAAAATATAACAACCGAAAGAGAAAGGCCCTTGGTCCTATAAGGAGAAAGAACCAATCTAACAAAGTAGGATTCCCATCAAGTAAATAATTAAATAACAATCACAAGAGTGCGATTTGATATAAAGTACAAACCATCCAAAATTTTATCAAAGGTACCAACGCATAGGCTAAAATAATATATTTCTAAAAGAACAAAAGTTGATCGGCCCAAGAAAGGGGAAACATGGGTTCCAAAATTTAACACAAAAATTCATGTATAATTGAGTTTCAAATCAGAAATCAAATAGAGTATACACACAACATAAGTTTCGAAGTGAAGGCAAGGTATACTAGTTTGACCGTTAACTACAAAGATTTTCCAATCATCCAAGAAGGGTCAAAATTATTACAGGCTAGTAGCAAACACGCGAGAGAAGAAGGGGGTTCCGTCCAACAAGAGTGTACAATAATGTCATCAACAAAATTTTATAACACTAAAGATTTGCAAACCTCCACTACAACACTAATGTTTGGTTAATTTAAAAAAAATTACCGCTATCCCAAAACAACCATATTTTACGGAAACCCTTAGTAACACAGTCAACCGTCGCACAAATAGATACAAACATAATTTCTAAGTGACATTATCAAAACAAAACCTTCCGCTATGAATCCATAAGATTATCAAATGAAAGCTGAGTTTTTCCCAAAGATTAATCACATTTAAGGAAATTTCCATCACAAACTATTACGGTAATTACGTGCATAAAAACTGACCAATATTAATTAATAGCGTTAACATTAAAAGGGAGAAAATAATGCAAGTTAGGAAAAAAATAGAAGAGCACCATCAGCAATAATTCTGATAGGGGGGTTAGACAGAAACTATTCCAGTGTCAACGAGGTACTAGATTCGCACAAAGAAACCTCGAGCTTAGTTGATCCAAAAGGCTAGTTATGGCTCAAGTTGCCAGGGATGGTTAAGGTACTTCCTGAGGATGGCCTTAAAATCCTAGAAACAAGATGAAAGATAATATAAGAGTCTACACCCACGAGACGGAAAACACACTGCACATAAACCTTTTCATTCAAAAAGTTTTAATACCGAAACTCTAAGCTGGCTAGCCCAAGCATTGATCACACTAATCCTACAACCTTCCTTTCTTGATGCCAAAAGGTTATCAAAGGGACTTGCGAAGGAGATAACAAAAACGTTAGAGAAAAACTTGTGTGCTAGGGAGGAGCTTCATCGTCATCGTAAACTTACTTCCATGATATCGAAAATACTAGTTTGATCAACATAATAACTTGCAACTCAATCGCAGAGAAGAATAAATACATACACAACAGATGAAGGTCTATCACTCGAGCAAGAGAAACATAACATTCAGGGGAAAGGGCACACGCATCCTTACGACCAAAATACTTTCAACGATAAAATCTAAACAAGAAGAAACGAGCAGAAGGGGAAAATCTCCATTAAAGTGAAGCTACCAGTCTCCAGAGAAGCTCACGCGGCCAGGGAAGAAAACAACACACACACACGCAGAAAAGAGAAGAAATCATGGTAGAAAGAATAAATTCAACCCAAACATGTATGCGGTGAGCAGGTAAAAAGGAGTAAAAAATTCTTGCACAAACACCAACAATCTACGTAGCTAGCAAGAAGAAAATCTTGAAGAGATTTGCTAAAACAAATAAAATTAAAGTGTGCAGCCCACTACCAAAAAGGGAAGAGATATCTCTTACCCAAAGCACGTGGGATAAACCAAGAAGACATGAAAAATTAAAGAAGTAGGTGGCCTTCATTCCCACAAAACGTGCCCAACACTCATCCACCCATACGCATTGACTAAAAGAATCAAAAGGAGATCCAATGAAAGAACATTTAAGATAATTAATATTAGTGACGCTAACATTCGACAATCAAATAATAATAATAAATCATAGATCGAAAAATAAAATAATGATAATGATAATATCGTTACTATTATTTTATAGTATTTTTACTGCTCCCAAAAATTATTATCCATGTTAATAATGATCACCTGTCAAGCTCGACTACAAAATAATAACCAAAGATCGATAATGGCACGGGGAGGCAATAAAGATAAGAAGAATGTTAATCCTTCACTGTGACAAGGTCACCGAGGCAAGAACAATGAATTGGGATAACGTAACGAAGAAATACATTCTCATCCCCTTAACAAAGCATCATCCACGATGTGACATAACCCAGAGGGAAGGAAATGGTACGCAACAAGGAATAGATAAAGAAGAAAACACACCCTATGGTTTAAAATTTTAGTCGATTAAAGCATGGTCACAAGGTAGTCTTAGGAACATTTGGTAGAAATTTTAACGTTCAATGTTCTGTGAAGATTGGCAGTTCTTTCTTGTTCATTATTTCATTAGTCTCTTTCCATTATCATTATTTCTAGTTTTAGTTTCTTTTTTTTTTTTTTTTAAATCATCATTGAAGAGTTTTGATTTATTCCTTATTGTGGGTGCCCAACATGAACTGCTAACACAACACCCTATCAGGTTCACAAGACCCTACAGATTCACAAGCACACAAGTAAATACTTCAAGATTGTATTACCCCACAAAAGGTTACTCAAATACGGAATAGAATAGGCACAACCCACCTAACATAGTACTTGTCACACATCAATGACTAACATACAAAATACTCAAACAAAAGAGTACTACAATCCACCAGACATTTCCTCAATTTGCATCAATGAAAAATTCACATAACACCAACCATGCTACAGATACATAGTGTCCACAAGGGGATCATTGACCTAACCAAAACACCACAATACATATCCATCTGACATGAGTAACACATACATCAAAATACCACTACCAAAACATCACAATAACTCAACATATAACCAGAAACATCAACCATACAGACAAATATCATAATCCTCCCTCAAACTCTTATGCCTCCCTCAAGTCTCTTATGCCTCCCTCAAGCTCTTTTGCCTCCCTCAAGCTCTTATGCCTCCCTCAAACTCTTATGCCTCCCTCAAGGAGGCCGGTTGACTCTATGGCCTAAGACACATAGAGTTCGAACACTCCTAACCGAAGTGACATAATAACGCATGGTTCAACAACCCGCTAGTTATCTGTAACTCCTTGGGGCATACCCCCATACAACAAAGCGGGTCCATAGGTCCAACCATTTCATGGTGCATCCCATGACCCTATTCCACACATCACGACAATAGAACCAGCACAACAATCCAATCAAAATGCCAAGTGGCAAAGTACAAGCCTTGGGCAAGGTGGTAAAAATTCAAAATTTAAAAGAAGACCCAAATCAAGCAAAATAAATGGCCAAATAGCCATAGTTAGTATCAAAATCCCCATGTTAGTGCCACAAACCAAGGAAATGCCCAAAATTGTAAAGCATGGCAATCAAGAAAAGCTGTTGGTCCTTACAAAATAAGGTAAAAATCTCAATTTACGAATAAAATCAACTCATAATAATGTCACATTACGATAACTGTGTGGCCTTATCTAGCCACCAAGGGGTACTCAACGAGTTGCTAGCACTCGGAACATCGAGCCTCAGCTCGTAAAATACATATCAATAATACAACTGTCATCACCTCCATATGAATCATCCTGCCACCACTTCGACAAGGCTAAACATAGTCATAGTTGCACTTAGGTTGCATACATACAACCACATAGGGAGAGAGGAAAGGATCACAGGTTGTTATCTACTGAATCGGATTTTGGCTCAAGTTATTGACCCATGGTACACCATTCCTCACTCTTCAACATACACTTCTACCGATTACCCTTACGGTCGGTTAGTGTAAGGTTCAAAACATAACATGTAACTACATCACTAACACAATGGTGGCACACACATAACTACCATAACGTCTTATATATGGTACGTATACAGGGTAGATCATGATCACACATTCACTGAGTGTAACACATCACTTTACCACTTTTTGCACCCAAAGTGAAATCACCATACGATAGGGTTCATACACTCACCGTATGACCCAAAATCACAACATGAAGCATTACATATTTGCACAGTCATACATACGATGAACATAGTACATCTCAACATAACATCCATTGCTGCATAACAAGGTGGTACACACATTTCTTCAAAACATGGTAAAAACATCATGATACAACTCATTTCTTTTAACATCAATCTAGTCATACAACACATTGATACACCCACATATCAAAATATGCCACAATGCTCTAACACTATGTCATCCACTTTATAATTCTTTTCACACGCCAAAAATAGTAATTCACACGTGAACTCTTCATAGAATCCACAAGAAGGAGAGAGAATACTCCCATCCCCAGCACATCAATATGATAACAAATACACACTGAGTGACATACACATCACGTGCGTTCACAAAATCACAATTACGACAATATTCACATCACATTTAAAGCACATTACTCTTCCAATATCTACCACCATCATGCAACATCATCATCATCATGCAGTATCATCATGTAACACCACCACCACCATGTAACATCATCATCTAACACCAATCCGGCCCATAGGTTCGAGAGCATGAACCTATGCTCTGATACCAAGTGTAACGACCCCAAAATTCACACACACGAACAACACAGTAAAAGACAGGATAATTTTTTTTTTCGACTTGCTTCCACACATAACATGACACAACATGTTGTCACAAAGTTACAACCAACTATGGGAACCACTTGTTACAGGGATGACTACAAGGTCAGCACGGAAATGTTCACACCCAAAAGGATAATACATTTTTTTTTCTTTTCGACAAGACAACATATAATTCCAATCACAGAACACACTTATAGTTAGGGCCAACCACAATGAGATATTCTTGAGGGTTATTTATTTTAAAAGGACATCTTGCAATTCTTATCTTACGTTTTCAAGGAGGCTCAAGATATGATTCGTATAATTCAACTTGCCAAGCCAAGTTTATTCCTTTGACACTGAGTAATTATCTTTAAATATTCTCTATTATGACCTTTATTTGATTAATTCGTTTATCAATAAAAAGGAGTATTTAAATTCCACAAGGCCATCTGCTCACCACTAATGCTACAAAGATTCATTCTTACCCACAAGACAACATGGTTTTAAGTTCAACACACTTAAGAGAAGTGATACAAGGTGCCTTGGAAAAGGGTTAGAGGGAGAAGGTCGAGATGAAATATCTTTAGGGCCTCATAGTTATTGTCAGTATTTAATTGAAGCTAGGGCTCTTAACCAGAATTATCAACAACTTTACTTAGGATTCGCTAAAAGTATTAACAAGGAGTAAAAATTTACTTTCCAAAAGGCGGTGAGAAAGATGGTGAGGTCTCCAATTTGTTTTCTCTGGCTTATTAAATCTTATCATCTTCAAACAACTAACAGTTCATTTCACCTTAGGGTCATTTTACAAATTTCACCGTATAAGGAATAATGTTCACTAGAGGAGCTAGGGTTATCATGTTATAAAGTTTACCTGCAATGATAGTCTTGCCCTTGATTACTTAAAGAATTTCTTGCTCTCAAGTTGGTGACCCCTACGTTACTTTATTTGAATACAACTTTTAATTTAACTTCCAGAAGTATCAAAAAATCCCATGTTAGTTTACTTATGACACTTTATTACTAAGTCATATCAAGGTTTAACTCAAAATTTATTCTCAAGGCAAGGTTGTAGCAACACTCATTTACAAGAACAAAACAAGATTACATCAATTCTTAAAATACTGATACTCCAACAAAGTCACTCAAAAACAATAACCAAATTTTCTTATAATTTCAATGATGGTCAAACAAAACAAGGTTTCCAAAAGTCAGATGACATTAATCCTCTTTTAAACTTTCCACTGGACGTTAACAATATTTGAACAACATAAAAAGGTTTCGAGCAAAGGATCTTCTCAATTGAGGTTGATGAAAAAAAGTCTACAAATCTATCCCTCATCTACACGCAAACTCCATCTGCAACAAATTTTCTACAAGAGTCAGTTCACGAGAACTGAGCAAGATAAGGCTACACAAACCCACCATAACTGTTATCTATCAATATCATGAAAAGAAGCACTTTATTACAAGAATTTGGGTCAAACCTCTAAAAACTATCAACACTTCAAGTTATAATAAGTTGCCACCATGCCAAACAAGGAAGAAGACCATGTACTTCCGTTAGGAGTAAAGATAACGAAAATATAACAACCGAAAGAGAAAGGCCCTTGGCCCTATAAGGAGAAATAACCAATCTAACAAAGCAGGATTCCCATCAAGTAAATAATTAAATAACAATCACAAGAGTGTGATTTGATATAAAGTACCAACCATCCAGAATTTTATCAAATGTGCCAACGCATAGGCTAAAATAATATATTTCTAAAAGAACAAAAGTTGATCGGCCCAAGAAAGGGGAAACACGGGTTCCAAAATTTAACACAAAAATTCATGTATAATTGAGTTTCAAACCGGAAATCAAATAGAGTATACACACAACATAAGTTTCAAAGCGAAGGCAAGGTATACTAGTTTGACCATTATCTACAAAGATTTTCCAATCATCCAAGAAGGGTCAAAAGTCTTACAGGCTAGTAGCAAACACGCGAGAGAAGAAGGGGGTTCCGTCCAACAAGAGTGTACAATAATGTCATCAACAAATTTTTATAACACTAAAGATTTGCAAACCTCCACTACAACACTAATGTTTGGTTAATTTAAAATAAATTACCCCTATCCCAAAACAACCATATTTTACGGCAACCCTTAGTAACACAGTCAACCGTCGCACAAATAGATACAAACATAATTTCTAAGTGACATTATCAAAACAAAAAGTCTACAAATATATCCCTCATCTACATGCAAACTCCATCTGCAGCAAATTTTCTACAAGAGTCAGTTCACGAGAATTGAGCAAGATAAGGCTACACAAACCCACCATAACTGTTATCTATCAATATCATGAAAATAAGCACTTTATTACAAGAATATGGGTCAAACCTCTAAACACTATCAACACTTCAAGTTATAATAAGTTTCCACCATGCCAAACAAGGAAGAAGACCATGTACTTCCGTTAGGAGTAAAGACAACGAAAATATAACAACCGAAAGAGAAAGGCCCTTGGCCCTATAAGGAGAAATAACCAATCTAACAAAGTAGGATTCCCATCAAGTAAATAATTAAATAACAATCACAAGAGTGCGATTTGATATAAAGTACCAACCATCCAAAATTTTATCAAAGGTACCAACGCATAGGCTAAAATAATATATTTCTAAAAGAACAAAAGTTGATCGGCCCAAGAAAGGGGAAACACGGGTTCCAAAATTTAACACAAAAAGTCATGTATAATTGAGTTTCAAATCAGAAATCAAATAGAGTATACACACAACATAAGTTTCGAAGCGAAGGCAAGGCATACTAGTTTGACCATTAACTACAAAGATTTTCCAATCATCCAAGAAGGGTCAAAAGTCTTACAGGCTAGTAGCAAACACATGAGAGAAGAAGGGGGTTCCGTCCAACAAGAGTGTACAATAATGTCATCAACAAAATTTTATAACACTAAAGATTTACAAACCTCCACTACAACACTAATGTTTGGTTAATTTAAAATAAATTACCGCTATCCCAAAAGAACCATATTTTACGGCAACCCTTAGTAACACAGTCAACCGTCGCACAAATAGAAACAAACATAATTTCTAAGTGAAATTATAAAAAAAAACCTTCCGCTATGAATCCATAAGATTATCAAATGAAAGCTGAGTTTTTCCCGAAGATTAATCACATTTAAGGAAATTTCCATCACAAACTATTACGGTAATTACGTGCATAAAAACTGACCAATATTAATTAATAGCGTTAACATTATAAGGGAGAAAATAATGCAAGTTAGGAAAAAAAATAGAAGAGCACCATCAGCAATAATTCTGAGAGGGGGGTTACATAGAAACTATTCCAGTGTCAACGAGGTACTAGATTCGCACAAAGAAACCTCGAGCTTAGTTGATCCAAAAGGCTAGTTATGGTTTAAGTTGCCAGGGATGGTCAAGGTACTTCCTGAGGATGGCCTTAAAAGCCTAGAAAAAAGATGAAAGATAATAAAAGAGTCTACACCCATGAGACGGAAAACACACTGTACACAAACCTTTTCATTCAAAAAGTTTTAATACCGAAACTCTAAGCTGGCTAGCCCAAGCATTGATCACACTAATCCTACGACCTTCCTTTCTTGATGCCAAAAGGTTATCAAATGGACTTGCGAAGGAGCTAACAAAAACGTCAGAGACAAACTTGTGTGCTAGGGAGGAGCTTCATCGTCATCGTAAACTTACTTCCATGATATCGAAAATAATAGTTTGATCAACATAATAACTTGCAACTCAATTGCAGAGAAGAATAAATACATACACAACAGACGAAGGTCTATCACTCGAGCAAGAGAAACATAACATTTAGGGGAAAGGGCACACCCATCCTTATGACGAACATACTGTCAACGATAAAAGATAAACAAGAAGAAATGAGCAAAAGGGGGAAATCTCCCATCATGACATCCAACTGACAATTCAATGCAAGGAAAAGTGGTTCGATTTCACAATAATTTTAAATAAAATAACAGTAGAAAGGTGTAGAAATATCTTGCCTTTTTCTCCAGATTCAACATCATCCGGATCAGCAACAGCAATCCAAGCCTAAATCCATTTTCTTCAAGCTCGTTGGGCGCCCAAGCATCGACCATCTTCACGTTGGCACAGGTAGGAGTTTACGGCCAGGGTGGGTGGTCTAAAATACTTGCAATCATCTTCCCAATGCATGTCAAAAGGGAAACTACAGCGGGACATGGACAACCATCTAGCACAATGGAAAATCCACTTTTGGAGCCCATTTAAGAAGCTGGAAAATAAAATCTGCTCTCTTATTTATCACTGCAGACCTGGCACAATGCGCCTTGATATAGTGCCAGACTATGTCTGCAGATTGCTTCACCTGGCATTACCAAAAACCTTTACAAGAACATTTTCCTTGTTTTTTGAAAGTGATGGAAACGCTTTGCATCTCTCACAACAATTTGCTTTGCAACAATCCATGACAAAACCTGGTGCAGTGTGTCAGTCAACACATACATTAACGTTCTAAATTTGAAAGATATCCTGCTACTTTCATCTCCCAAGACATTTTATCCAACATTGCATAGATCTCCTATGCCCGTGGGTGTGATCTGTCACCAACACAAAAAGCATGCACCATTTTATTGCCTTTAATCCAACTACATCCAAGTTTCTTTTTAATTCCTCTATCCTTCATCGATCTCCTAATAAGTTCTCTTGCAAAGTGATCTCTATTGCTGGCATGCAGGAAGGAGAAGTCTCTAATAATGTCACACAAAGTAAAGTAAACCGTTTGGCCACCATGTGAGTTGCAACTATACTAGCCAAAGGTTCAGCAAGGTAATTCGTGCTTCATGAATATTCTGATATGAAACAGATCCGCCTCTAAGAGATTCTCTTCCATGAGTTACATCGAAAAACAAGTAGAAAGGGGAAACTTGGATTCGCACCAGGGGTGGAACCACCCGTGAGGCATGCAACTGTTTTCCAAAGGCTGCAAAAAAAAGGGATTTTCATGATTGTAGGGTACGCACAGGAAGAAACAGTAAAAAAATAAAATAAAATAAGGTCTTTGTTTCCATTGTATGTAGCTATTATGGTTTCGGAAGTTACAGCAGCAGATGCGTCTTTAATGTCAATCACACGGTGATGCCAGTGAGTGATTTTGGAGAGGATATTTTGGTGAATCTGAGAGAGAAGGGTGTTTTTTTTTAGAGGGTCAGGGCCAAACAGGGTGAGCACCATGTTGCGAAGATGCTTGTATGTGTATCCATGCAGAGACCCCACATTCTGCTCTCCAAAAACCTTGGTGAAGCTCTATGGATACCAACTCCTGAACATCCGCCCCTCTTGTTGAAATATGAAATTATTCATGTTCGCCTCTGTGCAAACCACCACTGCCCACACCCAAGAATGGCTTGAGAAAGCCGCAAGGAACAAAACCCAGGGCAGACTTGAAAGGAACCTCCATTAAAGTGAAGCTACCAGTCTCCAGAGAAGCTCACGCGGCCAGGGAAGAAAACAACACACACACACACGCAGCAAAGAGAAGAAATCAGGGTAGAAAGAATAAATTCAACCCAAACAAGTATGCGGTGAGCAGGTAAAAAGGAGTACAAAAGTCTTGCACAAACACCAAAAATCTACGCAGCTAGCAAGAAGAAAATATGGAAGAGATTTGCTAAAAAAAATAAAATTAAAGTGTGCGGCCCACTACCAAAAAGGGAAGAGATATCTCTTACCAAAAGCACGTGCAATAAACCAAGCAGACATGAAAAATTAAAGAAGTAGGTGGCCTTCATTCCCACAAAACGTGCCCAACACTCATCCACCCATACGCATTGACTAAAAGAATCAAAAGGAGATCCAATGAAAGAACATTTAAGATAATTAATATTAGTGACGCTAACATTCGACAATCAAATAATAATAATAAATCGTAGATCGAAAAATAAAATAATGATAATGATAATATCATTACTATTATTTTATATTATTTTTACTACTCCCAAAAATTATTATCCATGTTAATAATGATCACCTGTCAAGCTCGACTTCAAAATAATAACCAAAGATCGATAATGGCACGGGGAGGCAATACATATAAGAATAATGTTAATCATTCACTGTGACAAGGTCACCGAGGCAAGAACTGGAAACTGGGATAACGTAACGAAGCACTACATTTTCAATCAAACTTTTTACTTATGAAATTGTGGTCCCTTGTTTAATGATGTGACTGATACTTTCCATGTCAGACCTATTTGGATTAAGATGCCATATTTATCTCTCCAACTTGTTAGTGAGAAATTATTACTTTCAATATCGGATTCCTTGGATAAATGCTTTCTTATTGACCCAAAAATTCTTTATACGATTTTACAACATATGCTAGCATATTAGCTGATATCAATACTTCTGTTGATTTTCCATGTTTTACTGAACTCATACTGAAGTGTCAAATCTAAACTCAAAATATATATATTATGAAGGTTTAAGCTTAAGATGCAAGACTTTTTTTCTCTTGGTCACTTAGCTTTGGATTATCATATGGGGAAAAAATAAGTTAAAACTCAAACTTCTTTGTGCAAGAATTCAAACCCTAGTCAATTTTTTGTTGATAGTCAATTGGATAGTGAATCAGAATAAGATTCTGAGAACAAGTATGATTTAGGTCCTAATGATGAGGAATTTAACCCTTCCCCTAATCCTATAGAAAATTTTTCCCTTATGTGTTCTCATGTTGAGGACAGTTACTCCCATTCTCTTGTTTTGTTGTATTTTATAACTCATAGGGATAAGGATAATTTTGAAATCATCACAGTGGTATAAAATGATAAAAATGTAAATAAGAATACTGGTGTTGGATGGATTATAGTGGGTAAAAATAAGAATGGAAAATTTTTTATGATCCCTTTAAAATGCATTTAGAATCCCATGGGAAGGTTTGTTAGAAATAAGTTTGTATCTTGTTTTATTTTGTTTTTGTTTCACTGTTTGTTTGGATGTGGTTTTTTTGTTCCTCTTCATCACTAGAAGAGGAATATCCATTCGATCCTCATTGTTAAATAACTCTCCATTGGAACATGTTGTTACTGGGTAGGGTCCCCTCAAAGCTCCTTTACCATCTATAAAAAATTCAATTGCTACAAATATTTTTTTCCTAAAGATAGTATGTTTAGTCAAATTTTTTTATCTATGAAGTTTAATTAGTATTCTATTGGAATTCAAATAAGAGGAAATCTAAAATAATTTAGACAATAGATAATGGGATAACTATATTAATTTTTTGTATAATTATTCTTTTCCTATTTTAGTTTTCTTTTTTCTTAGTCAATCTTGTCACTTGGTATCATAGTGTAGGTTTGTGATAAAGTAGAAATAAGTCAAGGGAGTTATGCACATATGTATTGAACTCTACAAAAATTATAGTGATAAGTAGAGGATTTATTCAAAGTTATTATGCAACCAAGGAGAATGTGTATAGGAGATGATAAAGAAGAATAATTCGATCAAGAAGAATAAACACATAATAAAGGAGAACAGAAGTCATGGACCATTAAAGGAAGGTTTATTAAATATCTTGAAGGAATGATCAAATTAAGGTAGGTGTTTCTTAATATGGCATGATTTTAAAACTAGAGTATTTGATAGACTAGTGAAATAGCATAAAAATATTATTTGAATGGAATCCCATGACAAAAGATAAGAAGGCCAAATTTACATGAATAAATTTTAAGCGATGTGTAATGATAGGATGAAATCTCGCATTAAAGAATTTGAAACAATAAGAAAAACGAAATATCAAGAGTTAAAGAAATATGGAGAAGAAGATAAAGAAGAAATATTTACCTTTGGACTATGCTCAGAATTTGTACAAAAGATATCAAATTTTCATGAAAAAAATTAAAGTTTCTATTATTATATTAATCAATTTTACAAATTCTGAATTGAAGTAGAGAACAATGATATGAAAGATAAATGATTTAAAATGGTTTTAAATCTATCTTCAAGGTGAACTAAGAATGCTTAAGAATATTAATGTGGAAGAATATAACCAATTATCCTTGAAGGAAGAAGAAAAAAAGAAAAACCATGTTTTTAGGAGATTTGATGGACCAGACAGAGGAAAACCATCTCGCATAAGAGGCTAGGGTTAGTATAATATTATAAGAGGAGAAACAACCCCTGACTTGTAACGTGATAGCAACGAAATTTTTATAAAACAACAAGTGTAAAGAGTCATTAAGAGTGGGAGGTATGATGGAAATAATAATTATGGTAGTGGAAGATGATGGGATGGTCCACACAGACATTATGTTTGCTATAGCTATTGTCAAAAATGGTAGGGGGATCCAAATGTACATAATAACACGCACAAGAGATAATATTATATGACCATGCTAGAGTAAATTTGATCGAGGATGAAGTTTAATAACAAGAAAAGTAAGTAACACCAAATATCAAGATATTCTCATGATGAGAAGAACAATGATTTCCCCAAGGAAATAACACTCTCAAGTTGGAGAATAATGGTTGTGTAATTTTTTTTTGAATAAGGTGCACATCAGTAGGAAAGGTAACATTATCATTTTTTTCTAGAATTTAGAGGAATCATTACATATTACATTTTAGCACAGTCTCTACCAGCCTCGGTGAATTTAGCCTGGGTGAGGATGGAACCACCAGGTGCACAAGTTTCACACCACCTCCGTTTAGCTGAAGCCTAGGTTTCATATCACCTCCGTAAAGCTGGTGTACACTTCATACCACCTTCGTACAGTTGGCACACACTCAGAGACGTCGGTCGGACTACTCTAGCAGCACCACTGTACAAATGTTGCACACTTAGGGACATTGGTTAGACTACTCCTTTGACACTTAGGGACATCAGTCGGGCTATTCCTCACGCATCGGACATGCCAATGGTGGTTGAACCTTAGACCTCCTCTTGGTAAATTCTCAGACTTTACCAATGAACCAAGACCCCATTGGAAAATTTTAGACTAGGAATGTTCCTCCTAGGTGACATGTAAATACCCCACTCCACATGCCACATGTAAATCAGGATATGAAATCCTAGGCGCTAGGTTTGAACCGGGGTTGTTGGCTTTACAGGCTAATTGCTCTACTAGTTCACTACAAGGTCATCCCCCTTTTTTTAAGTGATAGATGGAGGTTGGCTTGGGTCCTTAATGTCCGCTGAGCGATCCATATTCGGAGCACCCCGATGTGTTCCGCTTGGTTCACATGGATAATTTTGACCCCTACCTCAAGGTGTCTCTATGGCTACTTATTGAAAGTGTCTAATGGCTTCAATGGGAATGGAACTTGGATTGATGATTACAAACTACTTGTAACTCACCAATAGACGAAGACCTTGAGTCTTAAACTTTGGATGGAAAATACTTTTATTATACCAGAGCTATGAATTGGAGTGGTTGTTTTTGGAGGAGCACTTTCTACAAGTGATACATTAAGGACCCAAGCTGACCTCCATGTCTCATTTATAGAAAGTGCTCCTCCAAAAACCACCACTCCAGTTCATAGCTCTGGTATAATAAAAGAGGTTACCATCCAAAGTTTTAGGATTCAAGGTCTTGGTCTATTGGTGAGTTACAAGTAGTTTGTAATCATCAACCCAAGTTCCATTCCCATTGAGGTCATTCGACACTTTCAATAAGTAGCCATGGAGACACCTTGAGGTAGGGGTCGAAATTCTCCATGTGAACCAAGCGGAACACAATGGAGTGCTCCGAATATGGATCGCTCAGCGTAATTAAGGACCCAAGCCCACCTCCATGTCTCACTTATAGAAATTGCTCCTCCAAAAATCAGCACTCCAGTTCATAACTCTGGTATAAGGAAAGGTAACATTATCATTGATGGAAGAAGTTGTGAAAATATGAACTCTAAATAAAATTAAATATTTTAAGAAAGGGAACGATGGTACAAAAGCTCAGGGGTGTATTATTATATTTTATTTAGGAAATAATTATAATAATAATATTTTGTGTGAAGTCATTTGATAAAAAGAAAATTCGTGACTTGGAAAATAATACCCATAGGTTTTCAAAAGATGGATTCAATGCAGTTTTTTATCCACAAATAATAAAAATAGATAGAGATAATGTTTTCCGTAAAATAGTTTACCATAGAGATATAGATGATAGGGTTTTTCTATGAATTACTGTAAAAAGGAAGATTAAGAGGTGGCGCCCATACCAACTAAATCAATATATGTACTAGATTAATTTTCAGATGTAATACCGGAAGAGTTACTAGAATGATTTCTACTGAAGAACGATATTTAACATCATATTAATTTGATTCGAGGATCATCCTTAGTAAATCATGATTTATCTAGGATGAGACCAAAGTTACATGAAAACTTAATTACACGTATCCAAATTGCTGAAGAAGGACGTATAATCTAATGTATGAGTCCACGTGCAACTCAAATATAATTTACTCCTAAGAAATATGGGACATGGATGATGTATATAGACAAAATATTTATAATTTACTCCTAAGAAATATGGGACATGGATGATGTATATAGACAAAATATCTATAATTTACTCCTAAGAAATATGGGACATGGATGATGTATATAGACAAAATATCTATAACTAAAGTTACCATCAAATATAGGTTTTTCATACCCTTTCTAAATGACATGATGGATGTGTTTGCACGAGATAATTATTTTTCAAAAATTGATCTGAGGAGTGGATATTATCAATATTTGAATCCAAGAATGGGATGAATGCAACAAAACATTAAAAACCAAGTATCATCTATATGAGTGGTGGGTATGTCATTCAAATCATCTAATGCACCTAGTATATTAATTAGGATGATTGCATTAGTATATTTATGTTAGCGTATTTTGATGGTATATTGATATTTAGTAGAAGTAAAGAGGGGCATTTTTTACATTTGAGGATGGTGTTATAAGTATTAAGGAAAGAGAAGATATAAGTAAATGTGAATAAATGCAAGTTTATGCAAAGAAGCTTGGAATTTTTAAGGTTTTTTCTTTTAGAATATGGCATGAAGGTGGATGTAGAAATGGTAAATGTTATTTTTAATGGACTATCCCATGAAACATAACATATGTAATAAGTTTTGATGGATTGTATAATTTTATATATAAGTTTTTTTAGGAATTACAATAGTATTGTGGCACCAATAATAGAATACATGAATGAAAATTATTTTTCATGGATAAAGGGAACAAGTGAATTCTTCGAATTATTTAAGATGAAAGTGACAAATTCCCTATTATTTCTTTACTTGATTGTAACAAAATATTTCACATTGGTTATGAAGCTTCACATATGGTAATTGGTGTTGTTTTAAGTCAACAAGTAAGAAATATATCATATTATAGTAAGAAGATAAATGAGGGATGAGAAGACCATTTAGCTTATGATATTTCATTTCATGCCATTGTACAAAAACTAAAGAATTACATTCATTGCTTGGGTTTAAAGGATTTCATTTTGTATAAACATCACCAAGCTTTAAAAATTTTAAGTACAAAAAAGGAATTTAAATAGATGGTGTGCAAAGTGGGTTACATTCTTCTATGGTTACACTATTTCTTTGTAACGTACTTTAGGAAAATAGATCTAGCTATCTAATTATTTGAGTAGAGTGTGGAATTACTAAATACTATGGTAAGATAAATTGCTAGGTTTTAAGCTATCATAGAATTGTATGATTTTCGTATTTAATTTATGAGGATGTTTGAGTAATAATGGATTCGAAATCATGGTGGGATAGGTAATATTTATAAATATATTTTTATCTAAGGTGGTTATATGTTTAAGGGAAAATAGTTATATATTCTATTTGGATCTATGAGGGATAATACTTTAAAATAATTCCATAGTGGTGGCTTGGGTGGTCATTTTGGAAATAATAATAAAATATAATTAGTGGAAGAAAATTATTTATGGAAACACCTGAAGAGATATATATATATAAGATACAAAATATGTGATGTTTATAAGGGATATGCACAAAATAATCAATTATACATGTCATTACCAGTTCTAAAAGGGCCATAAATAAACTTGAGAATGTATTTGTATTTCGGGAACCCAACACACAAATAGGTAATAATAAATGTTTATTTTTTGGATATATTTTCTAATGTGGTGCAGTTATTTTCATGTTAAATAAAAAATTCTATTACAAGAAAATATTTTCAAGGAAGCTGTATGTCTACATGGTAGTCACAATCTATGACTTTAGATAAAGACACCAAATTTTTGAGCCATAGGTGGAGGAAATAATGAAAAAGGTTAGACACTATGTTACAATTCAATAGTAAATATCATATTCAAAAGGAAACGAAAAAAAAAAAGTTCTTCACTTGATTAGGAAATTTATTGATATGTGTTTTTGGGGAGAAACCCAAAAAATTGGACTTGGCATTACCAAAAGTAGAATTACTAGACAATAGATTAGTGAATAGATCAACAGATGAGTCACCATTTAAAAATATTTATTGAGCATCTCTTAAAGGTGTTTTGGATTGAGTAGTTACAATTTTTAGAAATGGCGTGTGATGATTGAAAAGATATTTTTGAATATATTTAACACTTGCAGGAAATGATAAGGTAGAAGTTACATGACAATAAATAAAAATATTTGATTGTAGAAGATGTCACTAAAAGATAGAATCTATTCAAAAAATGAAATATGGCAATTCTTTTTTTAAGGAGATATTTCCAATAAAAACATATAAAAAATTAAATATAAGAAGAATTATCATTATAAGATTGTTTTGGAAGATAAATGACAATGTATATGAGGTAAATATACTGCTCAATTTTTATATCTTCCCATTATTTAATGTTTGGGATCTATATGAATTTCATTAGGAGGATGATATAGATTACCAAATTTAAGGAGGGGATCGGAAGGAAAATATTCTAAGGAATAAGTGGGAGAGGGTCATGAAAGTGCTTGGAATCGTACAATCAACACAAGGGAATGCAATTTCAAGAAATATTTGATACAATGGAAAGATTTTCATCAGGAGGAAAATGCATGGAATATTACAGAATGAGAGTGGAAGAAACGTTATATACACAAGCTATAGGAATTCAATCACACGAATTAGTAGGATCTAAGTTATTTTTAATCAAAGGAAAATGATATGGATTTGGTAGTCTTTATTGCCGAGGGCTTTAATTTTTATGCAAAACAAAAAGGATCCATATTTATTTATGGTATGCTATTGGAAAGTTCTTCCCCGTGTTAAGTCATCCTAACTACGTATGGCCAGTCTTGAAATATTTCAAAGGCATAAACCATGCAAGGGTCTAAAATTGGGTTTGAAGTTTATTTATTTATTTATTTTTAATTTCAAACTATCGTATGCTTATAACCCCAAGTTAACTTGAATTACAATTACAAACAAAATTATTTTAGGCATGTTCTCTAATGTTGTCTATGAAGGGATCTTCATAAAATATTTTAGACAAATTTAAAACATACTAAAAATAGTTGTTTTTATGAAAATTGGATGTTTTTCAAAGATACTAACTCTATTCGAGTTTTTATTAGAAGTCAAGTTCAATTATGAGTCATTTGAAATTAAAGTAAGAGGAAATTTAATGCAATTGAAAAAGAAAGAGAATTACTGGAGTTTTATTTGAGGAATTTGCTTTTCCAATTATAATTTGTTTGATTGTTTGACTATATCATCTATTTATTAGCTCCTATAATTATATTGTTGTCAACCCATGTCCTATATTGCAGTATTTATGGACATGGGAAGGATATAGTGGTGCACTATTAAGTAGACATGATTATGACATCTTGTCTTGAATAGCTAACATAGTTTTGAATCATGCATATTGAAGCATTTTTTTCAGACTCTTAAATTTTACTAATATTAATGTACTATATATATATATATATATATCATAAAGACTCATATATAATAGGGAGGAATATAAATAACGAGTGAATTGTTTGTTAAATATTGATAAGACAATTTTTTTAAGATAAGCTACTTAAATTTTTTTTAATGAGACTAAAAAACCACATTTACAATACGAGAAAAAATATAACAATAAAGATCAAATGAATCAGCCTCTACTAGTGGCTAAGAATAACCAACAAGGATAAAACACCAATGAACATCCCCTATTTTAGGATCCCTCCCATGTGATATTAAATGCATTTTAGGGAGATCATTTAAACTTAGTTTTTTTCTTTTTCTTCCCTATAGTAGTCCAACCGTCATCATTGTACAAATTTAAATATTCCTTGTGAACTAGAATGATGATTTCTAAAGTTTCCTTGTCAGCACAAAGTTGATTCACCGGCAGAGCGGAAATGATGTCTAAGTAGTAGTAGAGGGCAATGCTTTCCCAACCAGAATATGAACAAGAGAGCACTCCACATTCTCCTGAAGTGGCTCGTCTTCATGCTCAATCTATGAATCACTATCTAGTTGGACGAATAGGTGGCTAGGATCAGAATCCTTCCACCATGAAGATTTACTTTTCAATTATTTATTTATCTTAGCTAATTTACAATCTACAACGATATGCCCCAACGCAAAATAATTTTTATATCTGAAGGGAAAATTCGAGGATCTATTTAATACTAGGAGGTAGGTTTTTAAAAGTTTCAATCTCAACTAGGATTCGTGCATAGGTAGTATGGGTAAAATCCATGGTTTTACCATCAATGCCTAAGATATTGCCGAGTGTATTTCTAATGGAAACAAGACATTCTTGGTCCCATAACTGCAGGGGCAAGTACAGTAATCAAACCCACACATGTTTGCAAGAAAGTGTCTCGGTGGTTACCTAAAAGGAGGGGAACCAGGTTTTCATGACCAACTAATGGGACTAGCATGCCGAGAGATCCTCAACAATAATTTCTTCATCAGCAAAAAATAAAAAACTACGATAAATAATTCTTTAGAAAATGCATAAATGTCTAGCCTGACTACCGGAAGCGGAAGCCAATGCTTTGAAAACCATTCATGAAGGGTAGGAAGGGTGGTCCAAAAGCCATTGAATCTGTAGATCAGGGCATGGTCTTGAAATAAAGCTTCAGATTTTAGTACCTCTTCCCAAAAGGAGACACATGGAATATTATCTTCTGGAACCATAGGAACAATTCTCCTCTGCAACGCCTCCCTAAAAGGACACAAAAACATGGTCACCCTTTGGTTGATCCATCCCCAATGTATTCGCCTTAGAACTAGTAGCAGGAGACACAAAGTTCCTCGAACCCCCATGAATTCTAGAAGCAAACATGCTATCAGAGGATAAATTTTGATCTTTACCAATGGCCATACCCGAAGCAGGGGAGGAGTGCGTGGGACGAATAGGGGAGACCTTCCCATCAATTAGAAGGAGTTCTGGGGTGTTTCCACACAAACCCAACCTTGTGTTAGAAAAACTGGAAACAGCGAGGGAGGTGGGGGTAAATCCGTCATTCCCCATCGACCTAAACAAGCTGGCACCGTGAAGAGCCCCATCGTGGACCAGAAGAGATTTGGTTTCCACAGTAGGAAAATAGGAAAGGACGCTGTCACCCTGAGTCGGCCAACAGGGAGACCAGGACCTCCCATGTTATTACTTCACTGGAAAATTCCCTCCACAAATCCGCCGCTGTCTCCAGATCCAGTGCCTCCATGAGTAGTTCTGTTAATGCCGCATCCGAGAGCAGAAGAGTCTAAACTTACAGAATTCCGATTCACAGGACATCCTTTAAGGTTTTCCAGACATCGATTAGGGCCTTTAGAGAGAACCGATTTAATTAAAAAAATTGACATCTTTTTTTAAACTGTGTAACTTATATGCAATTTCTAGTAGCTATTATATTTCAAAGACTAAACTATGTCAGAAAAGTTCACCATGTTTTTGATTATCTAATAGCCTTTTATTAATGTAATTAATTTGGTATACATTACCCTATTATAGTTAACAAGTAACAATGTGTATTAATGAAAATGGGTGTCATAACCATTTAAGAGCATAAAATGTTCATATCAATCCCATTATCACAATTCAATGTCCTCTATTTAAATATTAAGATTGATGATTATCAATAGTAACTGAAATATAAAAATTGAACACCATTTTCATACTTCTTTGCTTTCCTATCAAGTATCTCTTTGCTCCTTCCATCTTCACTGATTATATATTGGTGATAATATTTTTTTTTTTTCTATTTTGTTTGCAAAGCATGGTGATGGTCTTCTACACTTCGAATGAACACAATTTATTTGGTGTTAATGAAAACTATTTATTTGTCTTATTGATAATCATTGAGGCTCTATTTACTTATTTATGAGATTTTAATGTTTTTCTTCATTTGAACGAGACTATTTAGCCATTTTTTATAATTGTTGATGTATCCTTATTTTTGCATATCTTTTCCGAATCAAAGATATATCCATTTTAAGAATATTATTATTTATTCAATTCTTGTATGTTTATTTATTAGTCAATAAGTTGGTTTTCATGTTTTTCCATCCATTACTAAGTTGTTATTGATGTGCTTCCTTCACTACAAGAAAGAAACCTCTTAATGTGCTATTTTTAGTAGGAACTTAAAATGGTCATAACTTGCGCCCCAGGTGTCTGTTTGAGTCCATTTTTTTAATACAACATGTTTTGACAAGATGAATACACCGGTCAACCTAATCCACTAGTTAGAGCTTGTTTCGACACATTTTCGGGCCTGAATTCTGCCATCTCAAGGGTGAAAATTAGGATTTAAGTTGTAATTCGGTTTTTTCCTATATTAGGGTATTAGTAAATTTTAGTCTTTTGAATGCAGAGTGGGTTAGAAAGTTGGAAATTCCTCTAATTTAGGCATGTTGAAGATGCGTGGAAATTTTTTGTGCCCATACAAATAAGCATGTGAACTTACTAAGAATAACATGTTCTTGTAAACTGCCAAAAATAGTAAATTCCGCCACATATAGTAGATTTAGTTAGATTTAGTTAGTGTTTTATGGGAAAATAAAGTTGTGAGTTGTTTTCCTATTTATGAAATACTTTAATCCATGATTGAATAATGAAGAAAAGGATTTATTCTTTTGAGTTCAAAACATTTATAGAGTAATTGAGTATGTGTTAAGTTTGGCTACATTATCTGGGATCAGAGTGAGTTTTAGTCTTGGTACAGGAAAAAAAATGGCAGGAAGAGGAAGAGGAAGAGGGGTTGGTATTACCTAGATGAATAAAAATATGCATGATCTATAGAGACGAGTTTCTGCACTTGCTACAATTATAGCTTAGAGAGGAAATCAAGGTGGAGATGACACAAATGAAGAGGAAGTTTGTGAAGAGGAGGAAACACAAGGACCTCCTTAGTTTTTGAAGAAAGGATTACGTAAGCACTAGAAGGAAATAATGATGGGATAAGTTTATGTTTCAGAATATGGATGTAGCCAAAAACCAGAGGAGCTGATAGACTAGTTAACTAGCATGAGAAATGTTTTTGAGTGGAAGGCTATGGCAGAGGAAAAGAAGGTAATATTTGGATGCACGAAATTAAAAGGTCATGCTATGTTATGGTGGGATCATACAAAAAAAAAGCGGTTAAGAAATTGGAAAGAAAGAATTAGGAAATGGAGTAAGATGGAGAATAAGCTGAAAGACAAATTCCTCCCTTTGGATTATGCACAAACCCTTTACAGAAGGTTTCATAATCACAGAAAAAAATTACAAACCATGCAAGAATACACAAATGAGTTATATAAGTTATCCATTCATGTAGAACATGAGGAAAAACTTATTGCAAGGTATGTAAATGGATTATAAGTTTCTATTCAAGATGAGATAAACATGCATAGGATAAAGAGCATGGAATATGCCTATCAACTAGCTTTAAAGGATGAAGAAAAACCAAATCATCAAGTTTTTAGGAGGTCACATAGAATTCATAGGGGGGCCTCCTCATAATTTCGGGGACAAGATGGTTTTAGTCAAGGTAGAGGCAAAAAACCTTGTGTAGTGGAAAAACAAGAATATACAAGAAAATATTTCCCAAATCAACAAAGAGGTAGAGGATTTCCAAGGGGTATAGGATATGCTGGGAGTAGAGGATGAGAGGTTGCACGAAGACCATTTGTTTGCTACAGATTTGGTAAAGAGGGCCATCAAACACTTGAATGCCCACATTATTACATGCATAAAATTAGGTACGCATACCCTCCAAGAGTAAATCTTGTTGAAGCTAAACAAGAAGAAGAGAAACATGACCTATAAATTCGAACAGATGTTGCAAAAAAAATGATAATAAAAATGACGACGATTTCTCCAAGAAAGGATATCAAGGGGGATGCATGGCTACGTACAGACATTTTCAGAACTAGATGCACTTTAGGAGGAAAGGTATGCAATGTTATTATTGATGGTGGTAGTTGTGAGAACATGGTTTCAAATGATATGTTTAAGAAACTAGGTCTAAATTGTGAGAAGAATCATAACCATTACCATATTGCATGGTTTAAGAAGGGTAATGAAGTTACTGTTGATAAGAAATGTTTAATAAGTTTTTGTATTGGGAAAAGTTATAAGGATGAGATTTTAGGCAATTTTATTCCTATGGATGCATGTTAGATGTTGATAGAAAGGCCATGGAAATTTTATAGAAACATTATTCATGATGGGAGGAAGAATACATATAATTTTTTAGGGATGACAAAAAAATAATTTTACTACCTATTAAGTAAGACAAAAAGGATGAAAATATGATCTCTGCTAAAGAATTGTTAAGGAGGAAAAGGAAACTAGGTTTTTCTATGCACTGGTCGCAAATAAGGATGAGCTTGCAAGTGCACAAATACTAGTAGAGGAGACATAATTAATATTATAATTTTCTCAAGTTATTCCTTATGAACTACCAGATGGGTTACCATAGAAAAGAGATATTCCAAACCATATTAATTTGATCCTATGGTCTTCACTCCCAAATCAAGAATTTTATAAAATGAGTTTGACATTGCATGCATAATAGAGAAAGCAAGATTCAAATCTCGTAAGAAAGGGGGTAGGGGGTAGCATGAGTCTATGTGTAACTCCAACTTTATTAATTCCAAAGAAGGATGGAACATGGATAATGTGCATGGATAGTAGGGAAATCAATAAAAATATAATCAAGTATAGGTTCCCAATACCTCACCTTGATGATATGACGGATGCGCTTGCTAGATCTAGGAATTTCACAAGGATTGATCTTCGAAGTGGTTACCATAAGATTCCGATCAGATAAGGAGAAGAGTAAAAAACATCATTCAATTAAGGGAATGGATTATATGAGTGGTTTGTAATGCCATTTGGGTTATGTAATGCATCTAACAATTTTATGAGGCTGATGAACATTATATCATGGGAGTATAATGGTAAGTTTGTTGTTGTTTATTTTGATGATATCTTGATTTCAGTAAAACTAAAGAAGAACATTTGAGGCATGTAAATCCCACAAAAATGACGTTCTAAAAACACATTAATCCTTAAACAATTATCCAGAAAGTTGCAGAATTTTTTTTGTTTTAAACAGGTTGCAAGGGTGTCAAACCCTAATATACGTTTAATTAATTCCTACCAGAAATGTTACATTTCATAGGCTAGATCCATTCTAGATTATTAATTAAATATTCTTAATCCAATTCTAAAATCAATTTAATTACATTGAACTAGGGAAGTGCCATATAATTAATTTACTTGGTTAAATGTTTTTCCCCCTTAGGAATTAACATTCAACTCACCTTAATAAACTACCTTATCCTTAGTTATATTATTTTTCTTAAATCATAACTTTAATGTCCATTTCAATAATTTTAAAACATACTAGGAACTAGATTAGTTAACTTAACACACCAAGGTATTTAAATGGCCCCATTCATCCATTTACACATACCTTTAATTTATCTAAAAAACCCATAATATTCATTCTTACCTAACAAAAGTAGGGTTGATTCTCCACCCTTGGATCAAATCCATTGTGGCCACTAGATCTTAGGGTTCCAACTAACCCTAAATATCCTTATGAAATTTTATTAAACCTTTTCTTTTCCCTAGCCTCCTCATTTGGTCATTTTTATTTTGTTTAATTTGCAGGTTGGAGAGATGGAAGCCATGGGAACAAGAAATGAAGAACCATGGAGGAAATTCAAAAAAATCAAGCTTAGACTTAGTTTAGATTGTAGATTTATCATTGTAATGTCTTTCATTCAAGGATTGTAGAGGGAATTCTTTTTTAAATATGGAGTTTTATTACAAAGTTGTTTGTATTTTGAGTTTCTATTTGGGGCAAACCCTACTTCATTTATAATCTATGAGATTTGAATACTTTAAATACCCATTTGAAGATTTAAAGTTTAAAACAATGAGATTTAACCATTATGTTTGTTGGAATTTCCTCTTAAATTTCTATGCTTAAAATTTTTAATTAAACCAAGTTTAAATTTGCACAGGCATAGATTTGTATTTTTCCGCCGTACAGTGAAAGAACCGCCGCCCAAAGTAAGTCAGTGGCCCTGGGACCGCTGCCCACCTGGGTGACGATTCACGAAAACCCGCCTTGCCTGGAGTGGTGGTTCTGAGTTCAGCATTGCCTGAGCGGCCGAGACCCGCTCTACATAGGGCGGCGGTCTTGTTTCTTAGAAAATAGAACCTTCAAATCCGAGATTTAAAAAAAAAACAAAATTTACTAGGGTGTTTTAAAGGTTACCCTTAGCTTAATTTACATTCCTAAAGTCTCCAGTTGTAAGATTTAACTCCATTTATTCATTTCATAGCTTAAAATTACTCATTTTAAAGCATTTTCTATTTCAATAGTAACAGGAACATACAAAAATCATTTTCATTTTTTTCAACAAATTTTCTTTCAAGTTCAAAAGTAAAAGAAAGAACTTAATCTACTTAATAATATTGTTATTCCTTTCCACAAAAAATGCAACATTTCAACATAACAATATACTTCAAATTTCATTGCATATTTCCATTTCCACTACAACCATTTGTTCAAATAACTATAACAACTTTATTCCACATTCAAATTTGCTATGAATACACTATTAATGTTTTACAACTTCTATGTTCTTCTCATTTCATTTTTACAATGAAAGTAAACTTTCTTTCTCACAATACAACTTTCAATGAAATTTTACACATGATTTCCATTTTGATTCTGACTCATTCCATCTTACAATTTAAAAGAGAAATTTTACAACTTTTCAATGAATTATTACAACTTAATAAAAAAATATACAATACAACATTTCTTTTCAACGAAATACAATATTACAAGTCTTCCACCTTGAGTGGGAATAACAAGAAGGTTTTCTCACAAGGAAGATTTCCTTTGGACACCAACAAATGCTCCAAGTTTCACAACACCAACATGAACTCCACCATCCACCATGTGTTCACTTGGTCACAACAAAAAATGGGGGAGAGGCAACACTCTCCACCCAACCAATAATCCAATGGGGAGGAGAAGCTATCCTTCTCATTGGCCCCTGAGCCCCAACCACATTGCAATGAAAAATAGATCCAACTAATGCAACAAAACAATGCTTCAACATCACAATACAAGATTTTACAACCATATAAAACACATTCAATACAACTACAATCACAAGAAGGAAAACAACAAAATACACAAGGCTTCAAAATGTAAAGCCAAAGGAGCAAGGATCTATGGGGAGGTCACTTATGCCTCCCAATAAAAAATGGGTGCCCACCTTATAACCCTTCCAATACATATCTCAAAACCCTTACAACACTCTTATGACTCCCACATTCTCTTATGCCCCTACATTCTCTTAACAAAATAACCAAGTAAGAAATGCAAGCATTTTCTTGTCCAAGGTGGGGCACCCAACCCAACTCCCTCCAAAACATGAAATGAACTCTTATGCCTCCCTACATGTAAGATCCTCATAGTCCCCTCCTACACCACACTTAGGCAATCTACCCAAGCACCCAACAAGCATACCAAAACACTCAAAAACATGCACATATACACAATATAAAAGAAAATATTTTACAAGAGTGTAGCTCCTACCTTTCCATGGTAGAACTTGATCAAGAGATCACACACCAAGCTCCTTCAAGCTCAATCCAACTCCAACAAGCTCTAACAAATCCACAAGCACTCCAAAATCCTCCAACTCCAAAAATGCAAGAGCACAAAGAAATGAAGTAACCCCCAAACAAGCAATTAAACTTGAATAAATAGAAAATGGAGAAAGGAGGGTGAGGTAGCTCCATGTAGGATGCCACATCACTCATCTGCAAATCCACCTCATAAGTCAAACCTCAACCCTAATGCACAATAAATTGGTGGGTGAGAAGAATGATAAATTACAAACACACAATCCAAGCCCACACCCCCTAAGAACAAACTTTAATTACATGAAAGAAAAGTGCAATAAAATTTTACCTTTTTGTCTTCTCAACACACATAATGGGGTCTATTTTTGACCCCCCAACCCATAGGTAGGGTTGGTATAAGACAATTTAAGAGGTGTGGGACAAGTTTAGCTTGTTCCACAAGCCTCCAAAAATGGCCCTTAAGCCAAATTCGAAATTTCCATGAAGGGGTAGAGTGTATCAACACTCAAAGTCACATACACTCAACTTAAAACACATAATCCAAAGAGCCATCTAACTCTAATAAATGAATTCCTTTTGATCCATCCACAAATAATTTAATAAACAAGATTAATTTACTTAATAGACACATTAATCAAGTAATTAATAAGAGGAAAATACATCACAAATAAATCACATACCATAAAATCAAATAAAAGAAACTAATAGAAGAGATAACACACATGCCCTTGGTCACAATTGGAGGTCATCCCCCCATGTGAACCCCCTAACAAAATTAAAACACACACACAACAAAATACATGTTGCCATGGTGATCTTGTTGAATCCATCTAGTATTCCAATGTGGTTGGTCTCCAATCCCCCCGTTGTTTGTTGTAACATGTTTACCTGCAAAATCACATAACACCTCCTTCGGCCTTGTGGCCGCATCAAAACATTTAGGATAAAATATACAATATAAATCCACAATCATCTGTATATGAATCTAAAACATCATTTAGGAAAGTAACAATATCATTTATCTAATTTCTAACAACATCTCAATTCTACATTTCATCAATATCCATATAGATCACAAGATTAGTTCAATTGTTAAGGTTTACTCAAAATGACGAAAGTATCGTGAGTCAGAAATACATATAACTATGTCAACAACATATCATCACCAATATAAAATGTCTCTAATAATCCACACACATCATACTAAGAATCGAAATTAACAACAGTCCAAATCTCTAACATCTAACATCATGCTAAGTCAAAAAGCTACAATAATATCCATAAGTATAGTCGATAGTATCAGAAATTAATAATAAAAAGTGTCAAAGGGAAGTGGGAACTACTATCCTTTACTAAACAAAAGATAGATGTTAAATGGAATAAATTGAATAATATTCTTTAGATTGACACTCTAAATCCTCCTTTATGCCTTTTGTCAGAACTAAAGCAGATTGTGGTATGATGTAGTCACATGATTATTTAAAAACAATTGTTCTTGTGTGAGGTATTTTATATGAATTGAAGAAAACCCGATTTCACTTCTCTTACTCTGTTCATTAATATGGGGCGACACTCATACAATTCTTACTAAATATTATGAAAGTTTTTAGATTTCAACGAGTTTTGCTTGCTTATGTGGAGTGCATTTAATATACAGAAACTAAAAAAAAATGTACTTTCAAAATGAAATTTATTATGTAAACATAAAAACAAATTAATTTTCTTTTTAGCTATGATGGTTGTTCTAATCTAATCTTTCAAAATTTGTACATGGTGCAAATATGATTTGAAAGGGAGGCAACTATTAGATTTCATTGATCAATTTTGATTTCCACTTGTTAAAATAGTCTAGGAATGGTAAGGGGTTCCTTTGATTATAGCTTGCATTTTAATTTATGATGTGGAAAAGGGGAGAATCATTCCACAAACTATACAGTTTATTCTCTGGATTTGAAAAGAGTTTCTTATTTTTCTCTTCAGCCAAGGTTATGTATAACATCTTAGTCTCTAGTTGTAATATTTGGATACAACTTCAATTAAAGAGCTTTCTTCTTGTTGTATTGTGGTAACCCTACATGGCTATACGATTTATTGTTTTCAGCGTCTTTGTTTCTTTGAAATAGATATGAAGTATTCAATTTGATACATCTGACATTTGAAAGATGGTCTTATATTAGAGAAACTTTTGATGATGAGTTCCTTCAATTATAGCTTGTATTTCAATTTATATATGTGGTAAAGGGGATAATCATTCCACAAGCAATATAGTTTATTCTGTGATAAGGAAATAGTTTCTTATATTTTCTCTTTAGCCAAGGTTATGTATAACATCTTAGTCTGTAGTTGTAATATTTGGATAGAACTTCTATTCAAGAGCTTTCTACTTCTCGCATTGTAGTAACATTACATGGTTTAAGATTTGTTGTTTTGCAGCTCCTTTGTTGCTTGAAATAGCTATGAGATATTTAATCTAATATGTTTTGACATTTGAAAGAACAAATATGGTTTTATATTAGAGAATCTTTTGATGTTCTTTTGATTATAGCTTGTATTTTATTTTATTGTGTGGGTAAGGGGAGAATCATTCCACAAGCAATATCCTCTATTCTCAGAATATCGTCTATTGTCTGGGTAAGGAAAGAGTTTCTTATATCTTCTCATCAACCAAGGTTTTGTATAACATCTTACTCTCTAGTTGTAATATTTGGGTACAAATTCGATTTAAGAGCTTTTTGAAATGTGTCATTTTGTCATTTTTTTCCTGTTGAAGAGAAAGCGAAATTTACCCAAGGACTTAATCTTCTTTGTCATGACTGTTCAGTGAACCTACTGTTTACTTTGAACCCAGGTTTGGGCAATAGGGTTTTCCGCTGCACTATTATTTGCAAGCTTCATGTTTTTGGCCACTACGAAAATTATACAATTATAATAATCTTTTGTCTTTGGTAAATTGGTTTCTTATGTTCAAGAGTGAATTGGAGGATATTCCTCAACATGCTTCTTACAGTATCATGTAATATGAAACTTGTTTCCAAAACCTACTGTATAAATGATTTCGTTGCCTTTTTGTCATGGTATTTGGGATCATTTTGTTCATAGCTAATTGAAATGATTATGCAGGCCTTAACAGTGTGATAGAACTGATAAAATGGTGTGCTTTTGAAAGAGGAAAAATAGAGGTTATACAACTACCATGGAAATCCAGATAAAAGTTGCAGAATATCAGTAATAAAATGGCCTTGCATGAATTTTTATAGGGCGAAAGAGCCAGAGAAAAGTTGCAAAATATCAGTAATAAAATGACAATGCCTTGCATGAATTTTTATAGGGCTCAATTTTAGCCGAAAGACATTTTTTTCAATATATATTTTATGTTGGGAAAAATTAATGATAAGAAAACATTGGAAATTGTGGAGAGAAGGGTAGCCCTATCCTCACTTGAGAATTATTTCTTGAAAGCGACATGGAGAGAAAGTTTTTCAATGCAAAAACCTTGAACCGTGTTTGAATAGTTTTTTTTTTTGTAAATCTTTACAAGGTGATGTATTGCTCTAAATCTTTAGAAGAAAGGGTTTTGTAAAATTTCAAAATTTAATAAGCTCTTACTATCATAATATTAGGAATTCAAGTCCCATCTTACAAAATATGTATGAGAAGCAAGTACAAATGCAAGAAATCTTCCTCCTATTGATGAATCTTTATATTTCAATGATAGATTAAATTTGACTTATTCATTTCATAGTTTAAAAACTCGTACTCGACAATTACTTGGCAGCCCAAAATTTTGCCTTGTACTCAGGGATTCATACAAAAAAATATATAAATTACTCGACAACTTTATTGCTACTTCAAAAAATATATAAATTCATAAATAAACTTAAATAACATATAAAACGCTCTTAAATGACACGATGAAATGAATGTAGAGAACACAAATATATTTTCCATTAATTTTTAACCATAAAAGAGTAACAAATAAAAGCTACCATGCTCACAACCTCATAGAGTATGGACTATAGTGACATGGTCATTAATGCATCAAAAACTACTATGAAATATCAAATCATCTATAGTGCTTGGTATAAGTCTATTGCCCTTTGGAGGTGAAAGGTAAAAATTCCTCATGTACACTGACATCATCCATATAGATATCATTTTAAATTCTTGCCAACAACCCCTCCTAATGTCGTCGTTATAGTATTAGCTAACATTTATTTGCTTCCCTCTCCAAAACAACGGTCTCCTGCACAATAATATTATTAATTTAGGGCACAATCACATGTTTGCTTGTATTGCACATTACTTTGTAAGAGTGCCTCTTGAAAGTTTCATAAATTTATATTTCCTTTTACACAATTGGTGTTATAGTATATTTTAGATTGTCATATCACAATTCTCCCTTCTACTAACCATCTTTGGACTTCAATTTTCTTACTTACAAAACAACACATTGAGAAGTCATAATCATTTTGAATTTTCATTAGAGAGAAGGTGTTTCTATTGTGTCTTTATTGATGGCATGTTGCACAACATCTCATAATTCCCTCTTTCAAGTAAGTAGATCTTTCGCTTCCTCACACACAAATTCATAACAATATTGACAAAAGATGGTTTTCATTTTGATTTATGTATAGGAAATACCATCTATTCACTCTTCTACTTGTAATGTGTTACCGTTGCAAGCATGACCTCATCCCAATTTTCTATGATTGAAATCAATAGAGAATAATATATTAACCCTAATGATTAGATTACAAAGATGAAACCCTAATTAGTATAATAATAGGATTATAATTTAGATACATGTACATTTAGATTATAAATAAATATTATATTCTAAAATGGTTATCCTTTGTTTTTTTTTTAATATAATAAAAAATTAATATATTTTTAAAACTAAATAAATTATTTGAAAACATAGAATTAGGAAATAAAAAATTAATTTAAAGTAAATAGAAAGAATTAATAAGAATTTCTGAACAAATTGTACATGATTATAGAAAAATACCATCACCTCCAAAAAGACAGAAGATAGTGAACAATTCTTATAAAATTTAGACAAAATAGAGAGAAATAATGCAATTTTATACTTTTAAACTAGAAAATAAAAATATAACAAAAACCAAGATCATTTTAAAAAATAATAATATGGACGAATTTTTTATACTAATGAAATCCAAAAATACAAAATAAAATAAAAATTAGAAATCGTAGATTAAGGAAAAAAGTCAAAACACATCATACAACTTCTTCTTTGCAATACATTTTACAATCGATGTTAAAATCTTTTTGATAGTGTTAACTAGATTTCGTAAAACCATCACTATTCAGATGTCTCTGATACAGTTAAATGGATATAATATTAAAATAATAGTTATTAAGTATATATTTATAAAAAACCATATCTTAAATATTAATCAAAATATATCTTGATGTATCCACAAAGAATAATTATCCATAACATAGATTCCATAAAATTAATCAAAATATATATGGATTGATCCACAAAAAATAATTATCCATTACAAAAATTCCATTTTCACCTACTAAAAGCTTTTCATTTTTTTTTTCATTTGTATCTTTGCATGGAACACAGAAATGATTCCATTTCCTTCTCGATAAATCTCCTAATGAGAAATTCTTTGAGCTCTATGATCTACCTGCAATGAAATTATGTGTCCTATTTTAAGGATTATTTGATATCGCTAAATAAATTTTTAAAATGTTGCATTTCAGAAGGAACATTGGATGGTTAAAAAAATATATGTAAAAATTATATTTGCAAACACCCTTTACTGTTGGATTTTCTATCCTTATAAACGACACAAAATGCTTCTCGCTCAATCCTATACTATAACCCTTAATTGACATATATGGTTCGATAAATCATACACATTGTAACACTTACTAAATCGAAGCACAAAAACCAAGACAAAGCTCATCACTTAGTTAGGAAAGTTATGGTTATTTGTTTTTAAACAATGTCTCAAGGGTAATGAACATTACTTGTGGTCAAATAATTTTACGTTTAATAATTCTTACACATTCATAAGGTAATCGAAATTAAATTAATAATTAAATATTATTAATTTAATTCTAAAATAATTTCATAATCCTACCCTCTTCTAAGGTTCCACTTAATTTTTATTTAAATCATAACTACTTTAATCACATTAATTTACCCATTCAAATTCATCTTGAGTTCATAATTCAATCATTTCCTAAGTTGGTATAAATCTATTTCACATATTAACTTTAGAATCCATGTATTATCATGTATTTCCAATGTAAGAATACCATTTTCAAAATGAATATACAATGCAAACTTTTATTTAAATTTTAGGTTTGAAAGAGTTCCATTTCTATTGCAATACAAATTACAAATTTCTTCATTCAATACAATACATAGTTTGATAAATAAATATACAAGAACTCATTTTAAAATACAGGTATTTACAAGCCTTCCACTCAAAAGTGGAAAAAACATGATAATATTTATAACAAAGGGGTTCTTTCATTGATGTCAAATATATATGTTTGCATTCCATGCACATCTTACAACTCCATAAACTTTTCCCATCTTCATATCACAACAAAGAAGGAGTAGTAGTGAATGCTCTCCACCCAACCTATTCTAATGAGAGGGGAAGCCATCCTTCTTATTGGCCCATGAGCCTCAACAATAAATCAATAAGGAACACTAAGCAACCATGTGAAATCTTTACAAGACTTCTACAATACATACACTCATCCAAACAAATCTTACACAAATACAAGAACAATAAAAATAATAACAACAATATACAATTTTCCCAAACACAAAGGATTAAAATATAAGCCAAGGGAGAAGAGAAATATAAGAACCACCTCCTTTTACCTCCCAAGTTAAATAGGGGTTCCACCCAATAGACTCCATGTGCACATCACAAAACACTCCAAATATTTACACACACACACACACACACACATATCCTTTTCTCTCCGCATTTCCAATACAAAAAGTTTAGCAATATTATCCATTTCTCTCCGAATATGTGGAACACCCTAATCAAATTCCCCCCAAAATGCATGTCTCACAACTCCATTTTCCTTCCCCAATAGTACCATTTTAATTCTCCACACAACTTCCTTAAGGCCATACTAACCTAAATTAAAAAAAAACACAACCATTCATTCATTTTACAATACAATACACAACAAGTAAAATAAGATGCAATGGTATACACCCTATTATTGATGTGTAATCACAGCAACCCTAAATGTCTAAAAATCGATGGGTTGAAACTCTCAATGTGATTGCATTGCATGGATATTTTCCCAACATGTGGGACTTTACGATTGGGAAAGCTCTCCGGATGAAGGCCGGTTCCTATTCCTCTATTCAGATGCACACATTCAAATTATAAATGATCTAATCTAAAATATACTCTAACTTACCAAGGAGATATGGTTAAGAAGATGCAAGAAAATAAACCTAAACTAAGAAAGGTGATGCACCAAAGGAATGTTGAATACTTGGTTTACCATTAAACACAAACCATTAAAAATGTAATACAATAACCATGTACAGATAACCAAAATTGTAATGAGAGATCAGGAAGGTGTAAGAAACATAAGAGAGGGTTGAAATCATCCGTAGACTTATTTTATTGCTCCAAAAATTTGATACAGTCCATTATAATGGCCAAGATGCACAAACTTACATTACATCTTGAATGGGAGGTTTGAACTCCAAAAATCCACTTACAAATAAGAGAATAGGGGAGGGCGAGAAGAAAAATCATGCAACTCTTTGAAAAATGCCCCTCTGTAAAATATATAGAAAGAAAAATGAGAGAAGGAGATGAGAGGAATTTGAATTCTTGCTTCAACCATCCTAGAATGCATTGAATTTTCCTGCAACGATGATGCGTGCCACTGAAAAACCCATGCCTCCATGTACTATGCCTTGTTAGAGAAGAAACAAACCCATACCTTTATTATTGTGGTAGGTGAGAAACCTGGGACACCCTCTAAAATGGTGAACTGTATTTTTTCATCTTGAAGCGCTTAGACTCACTAATTTTAAGATATGACACAAATGAAGAGGAATTTAGTGAAGAGGAGGAAACATAAGGACCTCCTTTATCTTTTTAAGAAAGGATGATGTGAGCATTAGAAGGAAATAATTATGCGATAAGAGTTGATGTTTTAGAATATGGAGGTAGCCTAAAACCAAAGGAGCTAATATATTGGTTAACTAGCATTAGATTTTTTTTTAAGTTGAAGACTATGTCAGAGGGAAAGAAGGTAAAATTTGGATGCACGAAGCTAAAAGGTAATGCTATGTTATGGTGGGATCATACAAAAAAAGAGCGGTCAAGAAATTGGGAAGAAATAATTAGGACATGGAGGAAGATGGAGAAGAAGATGATAGACAAATTTATCCTTGTGGATTATGCACAAACCCTTTAAAGGAGGTTTTAGAATCTCAGTAAATACTTAGAAACCATGCAAGAATACAAAACTGAGTTATATGAGTTATCCATTCATGTAGAGCATGGGGAAACTGAGGAACAAATTATTTCAAGGTATGTAAATCGATTAAAATTTTCTATTCAAGATGAGATAAGCATGCATAGGATAAAGAGCATGGAAGATGCCTGTCAACTAGCTTTAATGGATGAAGAAATTTTTTTATCAAGGTTTTAGGATGTCACTTGGAATGCATAAGGGGGCCTCATCCTCCTTTGGGGAACGAGATGGTTTCAGTCAAGGTAGAGGAGAACAAGCTCGTGGAGTGGAAAAACAAGAAGATTCAAGAAAAGATTTCCCAAATCAACAAAGAGGTAGAGGATTTCTAAGGGGCAGAGGATATGCTTGAAATAGAGGATGAGAGGTTCCACGAAGACCATTTGTTTTCTATATATGTGGTGAAGAGGGTCATCAAACACTTGAATTCCAACATTATTACATACATAAAAAGAGGCAGGCATACCTGTTATCCAAAATTCACCCCCCAGGGTAATTTTGATAACATGCATCCGATTATTCAGTCCCAAGCAAATAGATTGATTTAAGGCCCGAAATCATGTTTTTTGGGGTCCCCCTCGGCTTCTCTCTAACTCTCCCATCCAAGAAGAAATCCCAAGCTTGGGGCTAAAAAATGAAGAAAATTGGCTAATTTCTAGTCTAGGCGGTCCGCGGGATAGTTGGAACGTCGGGATGCATGGGGCGTGAAAAGCCGAATCGGCCGAAAGAGGGAAAAAATTGCCTAAGTCTTGTTTCGCGCAGTTTGGGACATCCGGGCCAAAAGTACGCGGAGGACGCGAACCAGCTGATTCAGCCGAAACAAAGGACTTTCATCTAGGACATCCGGGCCAAAATTAAGCGCAGGACACGAAAAGCTGAAAGAGCCGCCAACGAATGGAATCTCGCCATGTGTCTTCACCTCAAACAGGAACAAGTAAAGCTCGAATCGGGCGGTTCGGAGATATTTGTCCCAGGTAGTTCGGGACATCTGGGCCAAAGGTACATGAGGGACGCATGGGATGCAAAAAGGTGAGATGGCTGAAAAGAGATAAGGAGGCCCGCGGATGAATCAGAATGTGCCACGTGTCAGAAGGTTGAAAATTTGCTAAGTGTTTGGCGCAAGGTAAAAATGTGCCCCTCAGGCCCGAATCAATAAAATAGTGCCACGTGTCCAAGTTTAAGGGCCTGAAAGGAATTTTTAGAGGATGAACCCATGGATGAATCAGATCCTAACACGTGTCATCCAAGTGGCAGAGCGCGGGAAAAATTCAAATATTTTCCCGCCGATCCGTTTTGGCCTGTTTTTGCCCTAGATCTTCAAATGACCATAACTTTCGATCCAGAAATTGGATTTTCACGTTCTTTATATCAATGGAAAGCTGGTGAAATTATCTACACGATTATAGGGTCAATCTTGAATTTTGGTTCAGTTTGCAGAGATAAAATCAAGAAACGTCTCTGGCACGTGGTAATGGCCAAAAGTGACGTTTGAACAACCAGTTTTAATGCAAAATGGGTCGCATTCTTCTTCAGTATGGTCAGAAATCTCAGGGCATGGGTCTGTAAGGATGCCCATGCTGTTTTAATGCATCTTCATTCAATGAGTAATGGCTCCCATGTTTTGACATGTTTTCTCTCTCCTGGGCTCGACCCATGCATTGTAAAAAATCCAGATTTGGCTCATTTAAAAAAAACGTTTGTTCATCTTTTCAGCTCTGCCCTCCCTTCTTTTCTTCTCCAGGGTTGAAAATGGAGTTTGAACCTCCTCCCCTTCTCTGTAATGGCTTTTTTTTTCTTTTACCATTAAAATGATGTTCTGTGCAAACTTCTGAAGCAACAAAAACGTGTTTCGTGATGCATCTGTCCATCCTTGCTCGTTCTTTGCTTATCTTTCTTCTTGCCTCTCTTCATTGATAGTATTTGTGCATGTTTTAATACTCATTATAGGTTTGGAGCTGTGTTCATGGAGTTTTGGGACATTTTCTGTGTGAAATCTATCCTTGGGCCTGTGATGCATCTGTCCATCCTTCCCATTGCTCACCTCTCCTTGTTCCATGGCAGTTTTGATATATGTTCAACATTTTCCTTCTCTGGTGTATCACCGTTTTAGTGTAGGCTCTGTTTTTCCCTTTTCTTTCTCTCTCTGTCTCCTTGGCATGGTTAGATTAGGATTATATTAGCTTGCCTACACTAGAATAGCTTGTGGAAGGTAGTTTAGGAATAGGAACCAGCCTTCTCTAGAGATTCCTTTCTCATTTTTGCAAGTCTAACACTTGGAGAAAGGATTCCATGTTGTGCAATCACACTGGATGCTAGTATGATCAAACTAGAAATCTGATCAACATCTAGGGGTGCTGTGATTCTACACTAACAATACCCTCCAAGAGTAAATCTTGTTGAAGCTAAACAAGAAGAAGACAGACAAGACCTAGAAATTCCACTAGTTGTTGGAGAAAATATGATGATATAAAGGACAATGATTGCTCCAAGAAAGGATATCAAGTGGGATGCATGGCTACGTACAAATATTTAATGAACTAGATGCACTTCAAAACGAAAGGTATGCAATGTTATTATTGATGGTGTTAGTTGTGAGAACATGGTTTCAAATAAGATGGTTGAGAAAATAGGTCTACATTGTGCGAAGAATCATAACCCTTACCGTATTGCATGGTTTAAGAAGGGTAATGAAGTTATTGTTGATAAGATATGTTTAATTAATTTTTCTATTGGGAAAAGTTATAAGGATGAATTACTAGATGGGTTCCCACCCAAAAGAGATATTCAACACCATATTAATTTTATCCTTTGGTCTTCACTCCCAAATCAAGCAACTTATAGGATGAGCTCGATATTGTATGTAGAATTGAATAAGAAAGTTTCATATCTCATAAGAAAGGGGGTAGAAAGGGAGAGTGGTGGTTCATTATATACTCCAATCATTTAACTAACTAGGTCTTCCATTAATGTCATTATAAAATGGGGTTGTGTCCTTGGCTATATGCAATGAATCTCTATGTAACTAGTTTTCCTATTGGGGGGGTTGTTGTGAGATTTTCCTTGGTTACTAATCTACAAAATCTTAATATAAATCTACGGAATTAAGTTGCTGCAATGAAGTGAAGTTTAAAAGATAGACTTCTAAATTAAATGAAAATGCACACATAGAATCTGAAGGAATGGATTTGAAATTTCACACTTATAACTAAGAATCAACAAAAGTAAAAGCATATACTAAGTTAAACTTTCTATAAAAGGAAACAAACATTCTAAATAGAAATTCCAATGGGAAAATAACATACATTCAAACTTAGATTGCATGAAATATACTAAAATAAAGATTGTAGTGAAACTTATCACAAAATCAGATGTGCTTGTAAGTGTAAACAACCTCCTCTCCTTGGTCGAGTGGTCCCTTTCTCTCCCTCGGGACAGAGCAAATATCTACAGCTTTAGATCCTCAAAATGACACTTTCTTATATTAATTCAAACACGTTCCATAACATATCTAGTAATGAAAAGAAGAGTTATCTATATCACATACTACTTACTAAAAAGTATATTAAAATAACATCTATTATCATGTTATTAATAAGTTGTCTTTATATAGACATAAACAGTTACAAAATTTGCCATAATAGGCTGCACTAACATCTCCCACTAATCAACATTAACCATGACTCATTAATTCCTATGGGACTGTTAGAAAAAATCCACATACTTATCAGTTGATGGGTGGAAAAAGTCTCCTACTCCCGGATTCTAGCTCCAAACTCAGACCTCTTAATTGCATCGGAAATAAACGTTCATACTTTCCCTACACACATCATCACATTTACCTCACAAAGACACTTAGTAGGATAATTTATGGTAATCAATTTTCATGAACAAAGGAAAGGTAAATGCATCAAACTCGCTAAGATATAACTATACAAAGCATCCCCATGCACTATAAAATCATATCTAAATGATAATTTATTAACCATAGGAATGGAATAAATGATCCAAATAATGCACTAATCTTTTCCCCCATACTTTACCTGTTGCATGTCCCAATTCAACTTATCTTCACCCTACCATTTGACCAAGATACTGGGCCATGTCATACTCTTCAAACTGATCAACATACTATTTTCTGGTACCTTTACACCCCTAAGCATTGGAAATTACTTCGACCCAATATGTAAAACCCTCGTTTGACTGTAAACATTTTTTTTCCAGGGTGTAGTAGGATTTGAGAGGAGAGGTGGTCACACTTGAAGTCCTACCCATTCATCATTGTATTGTTTCCTAGTTTTTTTTTATAACTTCCTGATGATTGTGATGAGGGCATCACCTCGTCACATACTCCAACTTAAATTCAGAGGTGAGATAACCTCCCTTATCTTCAATGGTAAACTCAAAGTGTCCCATCTCCTATAACAGGATTGCCTTGTTATCCCAAAGGATTGCTGACTATAGGTTTCAAAGTCTCCCACACACTTCAGTAATATCTTCAAGGTAATTTCTCCAATACTAGCTTGGTAGTAAAGATATCTGAAATTTTTCCACATAGCCACATCATTTTGATGTGTAGGCAGAATATAGAATCCTATCGTTTGAGATGTGTGATTAAAGGTATCCATCTGCTCTCCCCACATGATTTGATTGTGAATAAAATAATGAAAGGATTTTAATTTAAAATCCTCCACAAACAAGTTAATGAATAAATCAAGGACATTGGTGACTAACATATTATGGAGGTAGAATCCACAGAGCGGGTTTTGAATTTCAAGAGTATAAGATTTTTAAATGGACACAAAATCATTACCATCAGGGGCTTCATAAGGCACCTGACAACACAACTGCATTAATTTCCAAGAATAAAATTATTCCTGAAAAAAGATGTTGTAAATTGAAGATGGTATCCTAAAAGATAGGATCTTACAGGCCAAAGAATAGATAAAGTCCAAAAGAGACTGCAATTTCTGTTTTTCATTTGGAACGATTTTCATTTCCCCATCTAATTTCTTATTTTCCTTTTTTAATTCTAAATTATAAAGAGACATTTGGTGAAAATCATTCAAAATACTAAGACCTTTATCTTTCTGCCACTTTAGACTACTAACCTCTATGTGTACAGCTGTAATTTCTCTAGCCTTTTCTACTGTGCATTGAGTAAACTCAGTTTGTAAAGAAAGGTTTGTTTCTTCCATACCTTTTAACTGGGAATTAAGGTGTGCAATATCCTCTAAAACCCACAAGAATTAACATCTGGACATAACCTAAGGCAACAAATTCCCATTGCAAGTGATTCTGGAGCTAGATATTGTGGTTCAAATACCGAAGTTGTTTCTGAAGCTACATAATGGATTTTTGAAGATGAGGGCATAGCTGGGCCTTGTGGGGTCAGAATAGTTGGAGGGAATAAATTTTCTAGTGATTTATCAGTGGCAATGATCAGGTTCCTTCCTCAATCATTAATTCCCACTCAAGGGAAAAGGCACCAACAAAACCCTCAGACTGGAAACTTCCAGGTTTGGGAAATGCACAAGAGCATCACTGCCATAGAAAAATAAAAGAAGAAGAGGGAGTTAAATTATTTCAGCCTTTAGAAATGAATGGTGTTGACATTGGATCACCAAATTTTCCCATGTTCACTGGGGCACCAATTTCCTCCTTGTGTGCATGGCGATTAGCTGATGCAATAGCGGCCTACAGTGTGGAAGATGGTCCCAGTTTGAGTTGTTTCTGCTTGGATCCTTCTCACACACTCATCCGTCCAAGCCTTCGTTTGGGCTTAAAAAACACTTGATAGAAGCACATTAAATAAATGAGCCCTGGGTGCTTGATCACTACCTTTTCTCCACCAGTATTGTATTTTTGACCAACTTTGGTAGCTGAATCTGCCAAGTATTCTGGTAAACTCACCTTGAGTACATGGTTGATGCTTCCTTTATTAAAATGAATAAGAATTTTGAGGGAATCGCCACCCAACACATATGGATAGCCGTCAAATATAAAGTATCATTTAACCCACTTGGCCATCTCCCTCCAAATGTCGGGTAACTTATCCCACTTAACGTCTTTCTAAACACCCTAGGAGGTAAGGATTACCTTAGGAAATGCCTCACCCTCCTCATGAAATAGAGAAATCAAGTCTTTAAGGGGAGCATTTTTCATGACTTTCAGACCAAAATCTTGTAAACCAGATAGTTTTAAAAATACCTTATTGGTAATCTCCACTTGCTTCCCTTCAATGCAGGAACAAGTAGCTTCAAAATTATCTAGGAATTCATCCATGATTCCTTCATTAAAACCTTTGAATTTCTGGATGAATTCAAGCTAACCGGAATCATAAAATACCTACAAAAGTGCAACATTTCTAAGCAATGGGTCCAGAGAATTAGGCTCAAACTTTTTGTTTTGTCTCATGATGAAGGAGAATTAATCAAGACAATAGAGAAACATAAACAATGGCATGCTCAAATTTGTGGTGTGCTGGTAGGTAGAAAGTTACATAAAAAATTATCGAAGAAACAAAAGGAAGTAGTTAGGAACTATAAATTTGAAATCCACCTAGATCCTCGAATCACAAAAAAGAAGAGAAAATTAAGCAGCGCAAAATGGTTGACAAGAATAGGTATCCATGAGTAATTTTCATATGTGGGATGGTGCACATCCCATCACTTGAAATGGAAATTTCACTTGTACCTTTCATGGAGGATGAAACATGTGGTGCGCGTGGAAATCATGACTCATTACACCCTCATGTCATGATGCCGTAGCATCGCATTTGGAAGGATATCCATAATAAATACATCAATTATTGTGTATGGATGCAATTATGATAAGTTTATGCGTGGGGAGTTTCTTCATAAGGAAATATTAATAGTGAATTGAAATACACTTACTGTTAGTGCAAAATCACAGTACCCCTAAATTTCTACAACTCGGTGGGTTGAGGCTCTCAGTGTGATAGCATAACATGGAGCATCTCTAAAAGTGTGGGAATTTTGAAATCAAGAGAGCTCTCTAGATGAAGGCCGGTTCCTATTCCTCTATTTAGGTGCACGCAAATAAATTGTAGAGGATTTACTCTAAAACCTAGTTTATCTTGCCAAGGAGACATAGTTGAGAAGATGTGAGAAAATAAACCTAAGCTAATAAGGTAATGCAGTAAAGGAATGTTAAACACCCACTTTGTAATCTAACACATACCATAGAAATGTAATACAACCACTATGCATAGATAACCAAACTAAAATGAGAGATCTAAAGACAATAATGAACACATGAGAGAGTTGAGAATCATCCAAAAATATATCTTATTGCTCCAAAGTTGATACAATACATTACAATACCCAAGAGGTAAAACTTTGTATTACAATTGGAATGGAAGGTTTGGAAAAATCCAAAAATTCACTTGCAGACAAGGGAAGAAGGGAGGGTGCAAATTTTTTTTTCCAACCATTTATAATGATCCAAACTCCTTCTTTTATAGATCCAACAAGGAGAGAAGAAAGAGAGAGGTGGGAAACCTAATTTAAAGCTCAGCTATCAATCATCAATGCCCTTGCAAATCTGTCGATAATCTGTCAAGTCTATCTCAATTACTTGTTTGGTGTGTTGAAAAAGGAAGAATGGTGGATCAGATCAAATCTGATCTGGTTGTTGGAACAATCAGATAGTATATTAATGGTATAAAGACGTTTTTCCATTTTTCACCCACCTAACCTTGTCGAAATTAAAGTTTCAGATTTCCATGGTGTAGATGAGGTCAATATATTTCCAATGGTGCCAAATTTGTTGGATTTCAGGCAATGGATTGGAAGATATGCCCATTTGAATATTTAAATCGAATACGTATAAAAAATGGTAGAAAAAAAGTTTTACAGAATGGGTCCTTAGGCCCAAAATTTAAATTGTGCCTTTTGCACAAAATACAAAAATGTAAAAAATGCCCTGCAACCCCATAATCCCAAAATTTACTTTTTCCAAAAAACCATCTTCGGGCCTGTCAGTCCGCATTTTCCATTCGGGTGAAAAGTCTTCCCTAGGCCACGTGTAAGCATGGTGTGCATTTGGGACCTGTTTCCCGATTCTATCTTTTGAATTTCCGTGGGGATGACACGTGGAGGCCTCCGCTGTCCCTTCTATACTTACTCGATTTAAGAAACCAGATCCATCCCCCTTTTTGACTTTTTGACATGTGGAAGCTTAGTGCTAGTGTGAGAGACTTGCTTTTGGATTTACCTTTGAATATACGCCGGGTTGAGACGTGGTGATTTCCATGCGTCTATGATACTTATTGAATTTTGGCCAATGTCTTTCTCAGACCCTAGACATGTGGAATCCTCACGCTCATTTGAGTCTCTGCTTTGGGTCTCACCTTTCAAGTTACACTAATGAGACATATGGATACTTTTGGCAGTTCTTTATACTTAACAAATTTGGGCCCACTACCATTTGAGTTATATCGTACCCTGACCACGTGGAGTGCTTGCGCTATTTTCAGTCTCCACCTTGGGCTCCCATTTTTGAAATTACGCCGAGCTGACATGTGGCTCTTTCCACGTTTTTGGACTTTTCAATGGCCAAATTTGTCCCTTTTGGGACATGGGACATAAGGAAGCTCCGCGCTCATTTAAATATACCTTTTGGGTTTAGCCCTTAGAGATGTGCCGATGAGGCATGTGGAAGCTTCCACTATCTCTTCCACAGTTATCTAATTTAGGCCCACTCTAAATCGTTTGTGAAGCTCAAAGACTTTGAGCCTGTGGCCTCTTTTGGCATTTTTTTTCCCTTCACCGACCCTACTACTCCATTGTAGATCCCACTTGCAACCTATTTTTTGGATTTGAAACGTGGGCTCGTATGATTGAACCATCCCTTAGATTTCTTACTACGCAGGGTTGTGTTTGATCAATTTTGTTGAGGGGAAAATTGAGATAACAGTTTGACGACTCACAGGAGCATTTACTTGCTAGAAGGATAGACTAGTAGCATGGGAAGTATCCATTGGGCATGGAGTCTATCTAGTGGTTTTGAAACTGATCTAGAACTACCTTATATTGCTCACACTCTTTTCTTTGCGATAAAATATTGGATTCAAGATTTTTGTGAGTAGAGAGTCATCTGAAACCTAAATTCTTCTCCCTCATTTGATTTTCCGCTACCTAGTTTTTTGGAGGATGATGAAAACATCTAGACCTACTCCAATATGGATACCCTGCAGATTTAATTTCTTATGGCCACAAGTCTATTTCATGAGTGAGACGAACTATATACAAGCATACACTAGAAGAAACAGATCCTGTGCACCAGCACTTAGGGAAACTAAAACCTAAACTATAATAAGAGAATGTGCATACACACTTAGAGAAATTGAAAAACCTACTCTACTATTTACAAGGGTGAGAATTTTTCCTTTCAGTAGCAATTTTTGAGGTAAATTCCATTGATTGAAATTTTTAATTCTTTATCATTCAACTTAGCCAGCTAGAAGGTATTGCTACTTGTACATTTTGTGACCATGTAGGGGCCACTCCAAATGGCATCAAACTTGGAATGCCTTCCTAGTTTTTCCTGATCTGCATCCCACTTTAGAACTAAGTCCTCCTCTTGAAAGGTCCTTATTCTTGCTTTCTTATGAAATATTTTCTTGATCAATACTTGATCTTTCTCCATGATTTGCATTGCATTTTCTCTTACCTCTCCTACTTCCATCAACTCCCCATACCTGATTGAACCATAGCTTCAAACTCGGCTAGTTCCAACTATTTCATGAGCTCCAAAGTAGGAAGCTCCAATGATATGGGCAATACTGCATCTTTTCCATATACAATCTTGTACGGGGAGCTACCTGTAGACCTTTTGGATGTGATCCTATCATCCCATAGAGCTGATTTGATATTTTCATCAAGAGTCCTTCTGATAATCCTTAGTAGGTTCTTGTTAGTAGACTCTGGTTGACCATTACCTTGAGGGTAATAGTTTGATGAAGTGCTGAGGTATACACCATTCTTGAAAAGCTATTCAGTGATCCTTGTACCAAGGAATGCCAGTGCATTATCTGGTATGATAGTGGCAGGGGCTCCAAACCTAGTGACTATCCCTTTCATAGAAATTCAATATGCTGGATTCATTTGCATCCTTAAGTTCCACTGCTTCAGTCCAATTTGTGGAATATTTTGTTGCTGTAAGTATCCACTTGTGGACCTAGCTTGATTTTGGGTTAATCACTCCAATGAAGTATAATCCCCATTGCATGAATGGATGATCCACTAAAATTGGATGATGGGGTAGGTCTGCTAACTTTTCCTTGTGAAGAATGCACACTTCTTGTACTTCTTGATCCATGAGTAGCAATCCCTAAACACCGTAGGCCAATAATAACCAGCTTTCATGATTTTGAGAGCTATTACTCGAGGAGAAAAGTGGCCTCCTAGTTCTCCATAATGGAACTCATGCAACACCCTCTCCATTTTTCCTGTCCCAATGCACCTCAATAGCACACTATTGATGTCTTTCTTGAACAAGACACCACCAATAAGCGCATATGGGATGGCTTGTAGCCTAAGGTATCTCCTCTTTTATTTGTCTCATTTTGGAGGGCACAAATTTTTTTGGAGATGATGCACCAAGTTTTGATTCCAACATGGAATAGGTGCATCATTAGCTTGTCACTCTTGATCATTCTATAGTAACAGGAAAACCTCCTCTTCATCTGCTAACTTAGCTTGTTGCTTGGAAGAAATCTGCTCACACAAACCCTTGCCATGAACCATCTTGGTCACTTTTATTTCAATATCATACTCCATTACCAGAGTGATCCAACCAGATCTCTTCTCATTCAATTCCTTGTTTAGGAGATAATCCTTGATAGTAGCATGAGACACTAGCAGTTGGATCTTGTTGTTTAAGACCAAGTGTCTAAACTTCTTAAAAATTCTAATGATAACAAGGACATGTTTTTAAATGAAAGAATAATTTTCCTCATAATCCTCCAAGCTCTAACTGAAGAAGGCTATGGGTTGTTCTGAACCTTCCTTGTTAGGCTAAACCAGGATAGCTAAGATTGTGTCTGACCCTCCAAAGGAATACAACATGAATTCCTTTGATAATTCTTGGTTAATAAGAGTTGGGGCCTATGATATTGTGAGATCGATGGCCTCAAAAATCTCTTTCCTTTCTACTATCCATTTAAATGCAATACTCTTTTTTAACATCATTGTTAAAGGCTTCACAAGAGTGGAAAAATCAAGCATAAATCTGTGAACAAAGATTATTCTTCCCAGAAATATTTGGAGATATTTCTTGTGTTGCAGAAAAGGAAGTGTTCGAATGGATTCAACCCTTTCAGGGTCAATTGTTAACCCTTCTCTTGAGAAAATATGGCCCAATAATTTTCCCTCATGTGCTAAGAATAAACACTTCTTTGGATTTAATGATACTTTGAACCTTCTACACCTCTGAAATACCTGACTGAGGTGGAAGATATGGTCTGCAACATTCTTTTAGAAGACGGTGATATCATCTAGATACACCAATACTATATTGTTGATTAATCCTTTGAATTCCATGTCCATAGCTCACTAAAATGTTTCTTTGGAATTTGATAGTCCAAATGGCATCTTCTTATAAGCATATGTACCCCATTTAGTGGTGAAGGTTGTCTTGAACTTATCTTCTTCTTTCACCATTATCTGATTATAGCTTGAGTAGCCATCTAGTAATGAAAACCTCTCAGATCCAACTACAATCTGTAAGATTTGTTCCATTGATGGAAGTGGATAATGATCCTTGAGTGACGCTCTGTTTAGATCATGAAAGTCCACACACAGTCTGATTTCTCCATTTCTTTTCCTCATAGACACCAAGTTTGCAACCCAACTTGAATGCTTGATAGGGAAGATGATGCTGGCCTCAATTAGCTTGTTCAACTCTTTCCTCATGAGAGGCTCAATGTGAGGGTTTATTGGCCTTTTCTTCTGTCTAAAAGGCTTAGATCCTAGATCCAGTTCAATAGTGTTTTGTGCCAAGCTTGGGTTGAAACCTCTTAAATCCTTGTAAGTCCAAGAAAAGACATTTGGGAATTCTTGACAAAGTTGAATGAATTCAAATTTTTCTTGTTGAGTACTTACCTTGCCAATTTGTAACATTTTTCCTTCTTCTATGGAAATGGTCTCTAAATCTTCACCCTTTACCTGAATATTCACCTTCTCCTTCTTGAATTGATAATTTGGGTTGAAGATTGATTCCAAAGTCAGAAGACCCTTCGGTAATTTGTTGGTTCGTAGTTACATCACTTGGTCATCATATTGTTGTTCCAATTTGTCTTGGTTTCTGGTGGAGAATTCAACTTCTTCTTATAGAAAGTTGACAATTTGTTAATCATTCTCAAAGACTTCCCAACTTGTGTTATTATCTAGGACATCTGGCCTTACAACCACCTTTATATGGGGCTAAGACCTCTCACTCTTGATACTCTCTACTACATAAAATGCTGCTCCGAATGCTACCAATCTGTCTGCTTCTTCATTATTCTTCCTTGGGATGGAATTGATGCTATAAGCTTCAAAATATTTGATGAGATCCCATACCCAGTTCTTGTAGTTTTTTAATAGATCATTCTTGGAAACTTTTTGTCCTCAGACTTAATCCACAACCAACTCACTATCGCCAAATACTTGCAAGTTTTTAATCCCTCTTTCTCTAGCCCAATCCAGTCTATGGATTAAGGCTTCATACTCTGCTGTGTTGTTCGAGAAAGAAAATTTTAAATGAAAGGCTGAGTAATATTTCATACCTTGAGGTGAAACAACCATAGCTCCTCCTCTGGCTCCTTGTCTACTTCTTGAGCCATCAAAAAACAACTGCCATACCTCATTATCATCCTTGTGGTCTAGATTAGCGATATTAGGAAGGGGATGATTCTGCTCATGAAAATAGTAAAATCCTAGCTTGGATTCCTCCATTTCCTTGTAAGGGTAAAAAGTGTGCCTCTTGTTCACCCACTCATCAAGGGTCAATTCTGGAATACACCCAACCTTGGTATCTACCTCATAAGTGCTTGGGAGATCTTCTTGATCAAATGCTAAACAATTCTCATTGATTGGCCTGGGTATATGAGGATTGATATGCAAATCCGTAATGGGCTTGGATCTGATCATATCCTTAGCTTCATACCTTGTTCTAAAAAGCATGTGTGACCAATCAGCCCACAAATAGCCTCCAATTTTAGTAGTGAATTCTCTTGACAAACACAATGCAAAATGATGTGGCAAGTCTATGACCGATATGTTTTGTAATACAGTCACGTTGGAGCATGCGTGTAATGTGGAGCTCAAAACCTTGATGACTCCAACTGTTGTTACTTTTGTCCCATCCAATTTCATTGCACCCTTGGAGATGACTTCGTATTGAAGACCCAACTGATTAGTTATCTTCTTCGACATGACTGAGCTACTTGCCCCCAAATCAATCATGTAATTATGTACCACTTTGTCCCCAATGATCAATGAAACATATAACGAAAGGGATTTATATTCTTACCTTGTTTTCCTCCATGGTTTCCTTCTGGCTAGGCTGAATCAGTAAGCACTTTCTGTTGCTAGTTAGGGGGGTGATTTAAGGTTGACCAATTGGCCATAGCAGCCTACAACAGGTCTCTCTATCCTGGGATAGCTAATGAATCCCACATTGATATGTTTACATTTGTTTTCTTCATCTGTTCAATGATGTTAAATGGGTATGAGCTATCTTTTTTCTGTCCCTTTCCTGGTACATTCTTCTCTTGAACCTGGGTCATTACAACTGGTGCCTAAGCGGGTTTAGGAGGTGACTTAGGCTGGATCTGTACATTGGAAATTGTACTTTTATTTCCAATACCTTATGGAGTAGTAGAGGTCTGTGGATTACCTAAGTTTGATGATTGTCCCTCTCTAATATTCCTTTTCATGGACCATGTATTGATATCTATACTTTAAGAAGGGGCTTAGTTAATTCCATAGAAATCTTCAACCTCTGAATTAACAAGCATGGTCTGACTTGGAGGTGTCTCCTTCTGGGTATCTTGCTGCTAATTTTCTTCTTGACTGGGATCTTAGGACACACCGGTGGCCTGTACCATCAAGGCCTAGTTAAGTGCACCATTGAAACACATTGACTAGTTGTCGGGCTGATTGCATGGGAAACACTGATCATATTCTTGAGCCATATTGTTTTCTATTAGAACCAAGGCCCTTGATGTTGAAGCTATGTTTAGATCATATGGTCGGAATTGCATAACAACTTGAGGTTTTCCTTGGTTTTGTCTTTGATTTACAACTTTGAGCTAGTTGTCTATTTTTTCGATATGGGGGTCTAGCCTAATATTGAGTTTGAGGTTGATATGTCGTAGAACTTCTAGCTTACTACCTTTTGATAGTCACTAGGTCATTCCATAGGTTATGTAGTTGTTTCATAACCTCTTTTATCTATTTTTAAGTGGTTGAAGATGAGGTGGAGGATTTAGCTGAACTCTTATTCCTTGGAGGTGGTATGGGAGCTAATGTGGGTGTTTGACTAGTGCTTGGAATTCCTAGTTCTTGATATAGTGGCATACATTGCCTAGGTGCTTGGTTTATAAACTTGAATTAAATAATTTTCAGCTCTAATGGAAATTTTATAGGCTAAAGGTAAGGATACACCTCCCATTGATTGAATCATTAAGGCAATATCAAAATTTAAAGCTCTAAGAAAGTATAGGAAAACATCTTCATCTGTGGGTCTCACGACCAATGGAATCCTATCCCATGTCGTTTGAAATATAAATTTGAAATATGTCAACTACTCATTAGGAGCCCTCTTGAGGGTTTTCAAATGTTCCAACAAGGATAGATTTTTTCCCTTCTCTCCAAATTGGTTACGAAGAGATCTACACATATGGTCCTAGTTCTGAATAGAGCATGTTGTTAGACTCTTGAACCATTGCAATGCCTTCCCCTTGAACGAAGAGGCTAACAATTTAACTACAATTTCATCTCAGTGATTTCATGAATTTTGTAGACATTTGCAATGTATTTAATGTGGTCACTAGGATTTTTCGGTTTCTCTCCATTGAAATATGGAATGATCTTTAATGCTATCACTGGGACTGGGTTTTATTCATTGAGAGTAATTGGGCTTATGCTAGTGAAGTTGACATAGGGGTTGGGTGGTGGATGTGCCATTATGATTGGCCTAAGAACCCTTTTTGATTTAAAGAGGGGACTACCAAGGGGGGTGTTGATAAGGTTCTATTTGGTGGAGATGGAGACCTTTGAGATATTCTTTCCCTTCTTCCTCCGTCTGAGGACAAGTGTAGATAAACACACAACCCTTCTTCTCTAGTTCTTGATCTAGTCCAAATCCTTCTCATGAATCTACCAACCCTGGGTTGTTAAAACTAGTGGAATCTGTCTATTTTGGAAACCATATGTGAAATCTCAGAGCTTCTTAAAAGATGAAAAAAGTTGTAACAAGTGCACATCAATCTTGCTGCAGTAAAAATGGAGACTTCTTGGTCCCACTGGGCGTGCTAAAATTGTTAGTGGAAAATCATAGCACCCTTGAATGTCTGTAACTCGGTGGGTTGAGAATATTAGTGTGATAGCATAACATGGAGCATCTCTCAAAGTGTGGGACTTTTGAAATCAAGAGAGCTCTACGGATGAAGGTTGGTTCCTATTCCTCTGTTTAGGTGCACACAAATAAATTGCATAGGATCTACTCTAAAACCTACTTTATCTTTCCAAGGAGAAAAATTTGAGAAGATGTGAGAAAATAAACCTGAGCTAACAAGGTGATGTAACAAAGGAATGTTAATCACCCATTTTGAAATTTTACACATACCATAGAAATGCAATACAACCACCATGCACATATAACCAAACTACAATGAGAGATCAAAAGATAAAAATGAACACATGAGAGGGTTAAGAATCATCCAAAAACATATATTATTGCTCCAAAGTTGATACAATACATTATAGTATCCAAGAGGAAAATATTTGTATAACAACTAGAATGGGAGGTTTGGAAACAAGGGAAGAAGCGAGGGTGAAAAACAAAAATGTTCAACCCTTTATAATGAGCCAAACTCGTTTTATAGATGCAGTAAAGAGAAGAAATAGAGAGGTATAAAACTTGATTTGAAGATCAGTTACAAGCCATTAATGCCCCTACAAAACTACCCACAATCTTTCAAGTCTCCCTCAATTATCTTCTTGGCGTGTTGAAGAAGGAAGAACGATGGATCAAATCAAATCTGATCTAGTTGTTGGATCAATCAAATCATATATTAATGGCATAAAGACATTTTTCCATTTTTCACCCACCTAACATTTTCAAAATTAAAGTTTCATATTTCCATGGGATAGACGAGGTTGAGATATTTCCAATGATGCTAAATTTTTTGGATTTCTGGTACTGGATCGGAAGATATGCCCATTTGAATATTTGAATTGAATATGTACAAAAAATGGCAGAAACACAGTTTAGCAGAACGAGTCCATGGGCCCAAAAATGAATTTTTTCCTTTTTTCAAAAAATACAAAAATGTAAAAAATGCCCCATAGCCCCACAATCCTACAATTTAATTTTGCCAAAAAACCATCTTCAGGCCTGCCGGTCTACATTTTCCATTTGAAAGAAAAGTCTTCCCTAGGCCCACTGGCCCACTTTGACTTGAAACATGGCCACCTGTAAGGCTGGCATGCATTTGGGACCCGTTTACCAATTCTACCTTTTTTATTTACACGAGGATGACATGTGGAGGCCTTCACCATCCCTTCCATACTTAGTTGATTTAAGCGGTCGTATCCACCCCCTTTTTGACTTTTGGACATGTGGAAGCTCAACGCTAGTTTGAGAGACTCACTTTTGGATTTACCTTTGAAGATACGTCGGGATGACATGTGGTGCTTTTTCGTGAGTCTGCGATACTTAGCTGATTCGGGCCAATGTATTTCTCGGACCCTAGACATGTGGAAACCTTGCACTCATTTGAGTCCCTGATTTGGGTCGTGCCTTTGAATTTTTGCTGATGAGACATGTGGAGACTTCAGCCAATTATTTATACTTAACCAATTTGGGCCTGCTACCATTTGACTTCTGTTGGACGCTGACCACATGGAGGGCTGGAACTAGTTTGAGTCTCCACCTTGGGCTCTAATTTTTGAAATTTCTCCAAGCTAACACATTGTTCTTTCCACTTGTTTGGAATTTTTAACACCCGACTCTATCCCTTTTGGAACCTGGAACACATGGAAGTTCCATGCTCATTTGAATCTATCTTTTGGGTTTAGCCCTTGGAGATGCACCGATGAGGCATGTGGAAGCGTCCATTGTCTCTTTCATACTTCGCCAATTCAGGCCCACTTTGAATCATTTGTTAAGCTTGAAGACTTTAATCCTCTCCCCATTTTCCTCCTTAGATCCTCTAGCCTCTTTTGGCATCATTTGGCCCTTCGCCAACTGTGCTACTTGATTGTAGAGCCCACCTGTAACATGTTTGTTAGATTTGAAATGTGGGCTCGTATGACGGAACCGTCCCTTAGATTTCTTCCTGCGCAGGGTCATGTTTGATCAATTTTTCTGGGGGTTCAAAATTGAGATAACACTTACCCATGCTAGTTCAACATCTGATATCCGTAGTTTTCCACATCCTTTAGTTTGAGAAAAAATGTGATTAGTAGCCGTGAAATAATGAAGATATCGACATTTGTTAAAAGAAACAAAATGGGTAACTAAGAGAAGAAGATCAAGGTCATGACCACCATCCTTTATTGAAATTAAAAGATAATAATTACTCTTGGCAAGAGGATTAGAGATACACCTTAGCATGAATTTCCTCACTTAGCATGATGTCACTGGTGAAATTTCCCTTGTCAAGAGGTTATTGGTAAATCATGAGCCTGTGGCCATTTACAAGAAGAGTCCTTTTGTTTCCATGGATCGATACCAGTCAAACAGAACTGTTATCGAACACTTTTTCAATCTAATATGGACCCAACCATCGTGTCTGTAACTTACCTTTAAATTGTTGATATTTAGAACCAAAGAGTAAGGCCAATTCCCCTTCATGAAACATCTTGGATTTGATATGAGCATCATGTCTGATCTTCTTATGATGTTGGAGAATTTTTATCTCTTACTGTGCTTCCATCCGCATTTCATCTAGTTCATTCAGCTGCATCACATGTTAATGTTGTGCTTCATACAAGTTTATGATGACTTCCAATGTTGTTCTCTAGGTGAGTAAATTCAACTCAATAGGTAACAGTGGATTCTTCCCGTGTATCAACTCATAGGGAGAAAAACTAGTAGTGGTTTTCCAAGTCATGTTATAGGCCCAAACTACCTCGGGAAGTTTTGGTACCCAATTTTTCTTGTCAGCACTAACCACTTTAGTGAGAATATTCTCAAGTTTTCTATTGGTGACTTCCACCTACCCATTAGATTTGGGGTGATATGGTGACGATTTCTGGTGCTTGATTTGGTAGATGTTGAGAAAATCTTAGATCAATTTTGACACAAATTAAGGACCTCGATCAGATAAAATGGCACTAGGGTCCCCAAATCACAGCAATACCTAATTGTATAGGAAATCAGCAAATGCATCCTCATTGGCAGATGCCAATGCTTGAACCTCAACCCATTTCGTAACATATTCCATACAGACTAAGAGGTATTCTTTTCCAAAATATGGAGGATCAAAATCTCCAACAAAATCAATTCCCCATTTCTCAAATGGTCCTAATACCAGCTAAGGATTAAGAGGAATTTCCATTGAGAGTGTAGACTTCCCCATTCTTTGACATGGATCACACTGCCACACATAATTCTTGATAGTCTTGTGGAGGGAAGGCCAATAGTACCCAACACCAAGAATTTTGTGAATTGTCCTTTTTACTCATTAATGTCTCCCTCATAGCTCATCATGACAAGCTCACAAGATGGCATATGCTTCAGTTTCCCAAATACACCTGCGAAGGACCATATCAGGAAAAAATTTGAACAACAAAATTTGGTGGCACTATTTTTAACCAACCTTCGTCTCTCTTTATGAGTAAAATAGGAAGGAAAATTCCCTATGGTTAAATAATTTGCAATATCTGGAAAGCATGGAGTTTGAGTTGATATAGCAAACAAATGTTCATCTATAAATTGATCCTAGACTGCCTCCTCATCACCTAAAACATTCAATCTCAAAAGAAAATTAGAAACAACATTAGATTTACCTGGCTTATCAATAATGGTTAGATTGAATTCCTATAACAAGAGTAACCATCTAGTTATCTGACCACCGATGACTGGTTTATTCATCAAATATCAGATGGTAAATTGGTCAATATAATTTTTTTTTTATACCTAATGATGTAATTTCAGAATTTATTCAAAGAATAAACAACAGCTAAAAACTCTTTTTCCATAGTGGTATAGTTCCTTTTCGTAGGATTCAGATTCTTACTAATAAAGTAAATGGCATACATGTGATCCTCTACATCTTTCTACCCAAGAACATCTCCCATAGATGTATTGTAGGCATCAGTGTGGATATGGAAAGGTTACCCCCAATCAGGACCTTGTAGGACTACGGTTGTGGTCAACTTTTCCTTAATAATATTGAAGGCTTGCTGACACTGAGGGAACCATTCAAAAACACAATATTTTGTCAACAATGAAAACATAGGTGTAAAAATTTAACTAATGTATTTAATGAATCACCAATTCTACCTTGCATGTCCAAGGAAACTTTTGATGTCATTATGATTTGTTGGTGTACGTAGCTGAGTGATGACTAAAATATTTGTGCGGTCTGTTGGTATCCAAATTTGTTCTCCTTTTCAGTCTGAGCAACACCATAGATATGACATGGAGCTTAAAGACAAATTAGACCATGTTCTAAGTCATTGGTAGTCAGGGATATGGTTTAGCTGACACCCAGGTTTGTGGAGAAATGGATAACACTCCAATAGGACTTGATCTTGTCCTACCTGTTTTAGGTTGTTCCTTGCAACCAAGGTAAGAGGACCTATTTTGTAACCTTGTAATGGTGAAGGAGATGAAGATGTCCTTCTCTTTGCTTGAAATTCTATGATGGAGGCCTTGATGAAAACATGATCAACACCCCAGATATGAACTCTCACAAGTTATCACTTCTCAAAACATGGGTATGTTCTCAAAACAAGGCAAAGGTTACTAGAGACATTAGAAATCCTGATCTGTTATGCATACTTTTGTAAATGGATTTTGATCTTCTGTGGGTATATAAATGCAAATCAGGGATAGTACATGATAGGATCTTTGTTGTTTAGATGAATTTTTGGTGGGGAATTGACAAGACAAACTAGGATAGATTAGATCTTTGACAATCTCTACAATACTTGAACAACTATAAGATGAAATGCCTCAAATAATCAAGATGTTATTTCAACCAGAAGAAGCACAAATGGAAGCCCAAGTTGCACTCTTCACATAACCTTTGAGAACTCACCACAAAATCTTGAAGTAAAGAATTCAATTAAACACAAAAATCCTTGATCAAACCACACCTAAGGTGCCCCCAAAGGCTTACATGCAATCTATGCAGTCAAGGAAGGTAAAGTGATTTTAAATTTGTTTTATCTCCTTATCAGATGAAGGACTCTTCTGAACATGAGATTGAAAATTCCACTAAACTATCAACAAGAAATGTAGATTCTGTGTGATTTATAAATACTTTCAATGCAAGATTGCAACAAGAACAAAGAAAACTATTTACAGGCATTCAAAAATGATAATAGACACCATATTGCCCAAACAAAACACATATTTAATTCAAAACTTGTTAGATTCAACAGCAGGGGAGAGTTACATGAAAAATCTCAGAGCTGTGTGATGGCTATACACTTGTAACCAACTCACATACATGAATTTCCAACACATGAGACATTAACCTGGTTCTTTGGTGGATTTCTCTGAAAAAGAGCTTTCTCTTAGAATTCACTCATGAGTTTCAACTCCCAACCCTTTACAATTTCTCCAAAATGCATTATATACCTCATGCCACCTTGGAGCCTTCTTTCCCAGCAAATAATATGCCATGGGATAAAGTTTGTTATAAAACAATCCTCATGATTCAATGAAAATGACACCAAATAGAAAAACATTCGCAGGTTGCCAGGTGTGCAGAAAAGATTAAATCATTACAAATATTTGGATCATTATCCATCCTGGAGGCATGTTTTTCATCATTGAGGCATACAAACACCTTTTACTCATCATTTTCACCTTTTTACCTTTTTAAATTACCTCTGCAACTTTTGATTTTGTCATTTCACGTGTTTTCTCGGGCTGAGTAAAAATTTATTACAAAAACACCTCAAATCAAAGAATTAAGCCATGAAAGTGATGCCAATGATCTTGGAAGGCCAAGACAACACAAAATCACTATAAATTTGATGAATTTTGATGCAAAATTCATGATTCTAAGCTTCCTTGAGGAAAAAATGGCGGCCAAAAATGAAAATGCACAGTTGCCCTTGATCCTCTACGTGTCAAACTATGATTGGGAACAAATTCGGGTTTATTTTTGACTTTTTGACATTTTAAAAAAAATGGAAAAATTGGACTTTTTCCCCCACTCCTCTACCTTTGAATTTTGGAGCTGACACGTGGCACATGGTGAGTCCCATTGAAATTGCGCTTCAATTTTACGTATTTTGACCTTTTTTGGAAATTGGGAAATTTTTCACTTTTTGCCCCATGGGCCCACACCTCTGATTTTTCCCTCGCCACGTGTCTCCTTGTGATTTGTTAGCGGGATAGCGCATCAAATTTTGATTTTGAGTCCTTTTGGCAAAAGGGAAAAATTTCCTTCCTGCCTCTGCTGGCCTGCTGACCCGCCTTGTCCTCTGGCATGCATCACTCGATGATTCACTTGCGGGCCTGCGACTTAAATTTTGATTTTAAGCCTTTTTGCCAAAAATGGGAAAAAATCCCCATTTCCCTCCGCGGAAGGCCGACCCGCTCTGCGCCACCGTGATGCCACGTGTCCTCTCTGATTGGAGTGGGGACAAAATTGGTTTTGAAACTTTATAGAATTAGAGCCAAAAACTCTTTAAGTCCTCCATCGACCTGCTCCTCTGCCCTTGGTCTTTTATGAACACGTGTCCTCTCGTGATTGGCTACAGGGTTTCGAGCCAAGTTTTGAATTTTTATTTTTTTGCAAAAGTAAAGTCTAAAAATTTCAAGGGAATCTGACCACCCGCCAACCCGCCTCGGCCAATGAAAACCCGCCACGTAGGCAAATTTGGAAATAAAAGGGTCCCTGGGCCTGAAAATGCCCCATGTGCTTGAAACTTTGAGGTGAAAAATGAAAAGTTAGAGCGCCTCCCCGCCTTTCCTCAGCCAATGCAAACCCGCCACATTGCCAATGCTTTCTGAGGATGAATTTGATGGGCAAATGACGGCACCTGTCTCACTGTCAAAATGTAAAAAAATCCTAGGGATGCCCTAAAATTGAATTTTTGCACCAAGGATGGAAAGATTTTCGATTTTGAATCAACTGAAGCATGATTTTACAACATTTTTGACCTTGGGATTGGATTTTCAAATACAAACAAGTATGAATTGATCAAGTTCAATTTTTTAACGATCTGGCAAAAGGAAAAATGACATAGCCCCTGAAATTGGAAAAACTAGGGCACAAAAGGGGCAAACTTGGAATATTCCTTTCAAATTAGGGCAAAACAACAAGTTTGTGAGAATTTTTAAAAGCATTTAACTGCAGGGTAAGAATTTTAGACCATCAATTCAAAGGGTAAAATATTTTTTGAGCAAATACAGATTTGGAAAATTGGGTAAGTTCAGCAAGTTGGGGGACAAAAAAGGGGTCATAAGTGGACGCCATATTGTAAATAACAACATAATATCAACTTGTAGGAATTATTAGCAATGCATACACTCAAACTTAGAAAAACTTATATCAATATGAATCATAGCATCCGGAATCTAGTTTCTAAACTACTCATTTTTTTTTCAAATGGACAAGTTTAGCTATATTAAACACTCAAAATTCAATGACTTGGTATTTTTTTTAAAATGCCTATAAGATTGTAGTCTGTTTGCCTGCGATTTGGTATGACCAAAAATTGATATATATATATATATATATATATATATATATATATATATATATATATATATATATATATACTTTGGTGAGAAGTTAGATGTTGCTATCTATCTTGGGATAGATTGTTGCATTTTGTATTTTTTGAGCAATATTTTATTTTTTATGATTTTTTCCGTGAAAGTGATTTGAAAACATAAAGAAAACAGACCACTTTCCGTTTGCCCGCCATAACTTCATCAAAAATATTGAAATCAAATAATTTTTTTTTTGAACATGTATCTAATTTCACCATGGTTGGGATGGTATAAGTTTTATCACATTCTGACAAGTGAAACAAAATTTGTAGTCTTAAACGTAGACAAAAACATTCACGGGAAAAAGTGTCTTAAAGACCTACTATTAGTAAAAAATTATAAAATGATATTTTTCCTATTCTATTCACTTTAAAATCAATATTTCTACAAAGACAATAGTCTCCCCTACACAATGGTACCATTTTTATGACATAGTTTTTACTTTTCGGCATGGTTCAAGTCCATGGAAGACTAAATTTGATGTTTTGATATTTTTGATGTAAAATTCAGGATTTGATGTCCACTTAATTGTCCCCCAACTTGCTGCAGTTACCCAATTAGGGAGATAAGCTCAAAAATGGCACCAACATCGGCTCTTACTTGGGGATGGGCACTCCCAATGAGTGCCATAAGGACAAAACGTAGACCAAGTGCCAAAATATCCATTGGGCAAAGGAGTCACGAGCCAAAATCACCAAAAACTAGCTGAAAACCTGACAAAAATGGCTGCCACACAGCAAGGCAAACCACAAAATTGACAAAACACCAAAAATAGAGTAAAAACCAAACATTACTCTGTGTACACGAGTTTTTCCATCTATAAGATGTGCATACCTCGAATTTGGGGATTAGTCCAAGAAATGCTTCAGATGCCTGCCATTAATAGGAAATTCAAGCAATTCCCCATCTAAATCTTTGAGAAAAAAGGTATGCTCACTAATTATGATATCAATGGAGTAAGGGCCCATCCATAATGCATCAAATTTTCCATGCTTGCCCTTGTCTTCATGCCTACTAGCCCACAGCAAGACTAGATCTTCAACATTGAAGGCTCTAGGAGTGACCTTCTTGTCAAACAATCTCTTCAATTTTTCCCAAAATCTGACATGCCTTTGATGGGACACTCTTCTCTCCTCATCAAGCTCAATAATCTGATTGATCCTTGATTCATATGGGCCAAGCTCTTGATCTTCCAACTATTGGGAAAATTGAAATGAAGATAATTGTAGGTGCAATGACAATAAAGTCTGAGTTCCATACACCAATTCAAATGGGCTTTTACCAGTAGCTCTTTTAGGAGTTATCCTATCAACCCAAACTGAAAAATTTCAATTGTTCACCCCATTTCTTCTTGTTTTGCTCCAAGGTTCTTCTAATGATCTTCAACAAATTCTTATTGCTGGACTCATCTTGTCCATTCCCTTGGGGGTTATAGTTTGAAGAATAAGTCAAATTGATTCCATATTCATTACACATTGCCATTAAAGGTTTGACTCTAAAGCACATGTCATTATCAACTACATTCTTGACTGGGACTCCAAATCTGCATATGATTTGATTCAACAAGAAGTCCATAACTATTTGGTGTGTTGCTTTCTTGGTGGGGATTGCCTCTACCCACTTTGTAAAGTAATTAATGGCTACAAGGATCCACTTATGGCCAGCACTAGAAGGATCTGAAATCTCACCAATGAAGTCCATCCCCCATTACTTAAAAGAAGCTTCAATTGATATAGGTTGTAAAGGAAGGGAGCCTAAAGCTTTCAATATTCCAAAGAAATGTTGGCAACTATCACATTTTCTAACCAGCTGGGTTGCATCTTTGAAGAGAGTAGGCCACCAATAACCAACTCTAAAAATCTTATATGCTGTTATTTTTCCAGTAAAGTGTCCTCCACAAACTCCCCCATGGAAATCAACAACTATCTTGGGAGCCTCATCTTCAGTTATGCATTTCAAAAGGACACCTTCAAGGTTCTTCCAAGCCAGCCCAAGGTCTGTGATGATATATTTTTGAGAAGCCAGCTTGAGGGCTCTTTTCTGATTTTTATTTAAATGATCAAGACAACAAAGGTGTATGAGGTAAAATATTACATCCTTGTACCACTCAGAACTTACCAATTTCCCAAGAATATATGCCCTTTCTTCTTCCACTTCATTGACTTCCACAGTTTGCAGGTTGCTCTCATCCATGAGCTTAAAAGACCGAAACCTCTTACTAGCTTTGTGGTTTGGATGTCCATATCACACTCCTGAAGTTTGTTCACCCATCTACATCTTTTACTTTAGATCTCCATTTCTGATAAGATGTCTTTTACCATGGTGTGGGGAGCATAAGCAACAACTTTTGAACTCAATATATAAGGCCTGAAAACTTTTTTTGCTTTCACTAAGGTGAATTCTTGTTTTTCCATTATTGTATACTTTAACTCAACAACTTGTAAAGCATTGCTAAAGAAGGTAATAGGCCTCTCAGCTCCATCCTCATCCTTTTGGAGCAAAACAGATGCAATAGTATTTTCAAAAGCAAAGGAGAAGATTTGGAAAGTCTTCTTGTAATTTGGAGCTGCCAAGACAGGTGCATGTTTGAGTGCCTCTTTGATTCCTTCAAAAGCTTGAATGGCAGCCTCCTCCCACCTGATAACTTGGTCCTTCTTTATCATGCTTGTGATAGGAAGAGTTAACTAAGAAAATTTGGAAAAAAAATGTTTTAATAAAATTAATTTGACCAAAGAAAGATTGGATGCCTTTCTTGGTTATTGGGATAGGTACTTTGCTGATTGCTTCCACTCTCTCAAGGTCTATCATAACACCATTTTTTGACACAATGTGACCAAACAGCTTGGCATTTTGCACACCAAAATGACACTTCTTTGGATTAAGAGAAATGCCATACTCCCTACATCTTATCAACATATTCTCCAAGTGGTGCAAATGATCATCTCTCTGCCTTGAAAACATAGTCACATCATCTTGGTAAACTACAATAAAGTCATTGATGTAACCAAAAAAAGCAACATCCATTTCTCTTTGAAAAGTGGCACCATCATTCATCAAACCAAAGGGCATCCTAGCAACAAAATATGTTCCCCAAGGAGTAGTGAATGTTGTCTTAAGTCTTTCTGATTCTTTGACATCCACTTGATTATATCTGGAGAAACCATCCAATGTAGAAAGTCTTTTAGACCCTGTCACAAGCTACAACATATTTTCCATATTTGGCAAGGGCTAGTTGTCCTTCATGGATGCTTTGTTTAGATTTCTAAAATCCACACAAATTATGATGTCTTTGTTCTTCTTTCTGACTGGCACAAGGTTTGCAACCCAAGATGAATATCTAGTGGGCTGAATAATACCTCCATCTCTCAACTTCTTTAACTCCTCTTGCATTTTCATGGAGAGAAGTGGATTAATTGGCCTTTGCCTCTATCTTAATGGTTTGGCATTTGTTTCAAGAGGAATATGATGCTGAAATAAATCTTCTCTCTATGCTTTCAACTCTGAATATGACCATGCAAGATAGTCCTGATATTTCTTTAACAGTTGAACATAAGATTGTTTGTCCTCTTTGTTTAGACTGCTACCCAACCAAAATTTTCTTGGTTTGTCCTTTGTTCCCAAGTCATGCTCTTCCACATCCCTTGAGGCAGACATTTTTCTATTTATGATGCAATCAACATTGTTAAAATTTGACTCAAGTGCAACAAGACCTCTAGGAATGGTGTTTATTTTCAATTAGATGATATATTTTCCAAACAAAGTCTCTCTTCCTTCAATCATACACATCATTGGTTCCCAATCAATATGCTGATCTACAAACTCACCTTGATTTTGAAAGAACATTTTCACTTGAGAATCATCATCAAACACTTGCCAATGATTGATGTTGTCAGGCACAACTAGCCTAGTCAACACTTCAACATTGTACTCACAATAAGGTGAAATAGTGCAAACTCCAAATATTGACCCCAACACTGCCAACTTGTCAGCAGCAACATTCAAACTTCTGTCATAGTGCATAATATTGAAGGAATAAAACATCTCAATTAGATCCCAAATTGCATGCTTGTACTGCTTCATCAGTTGATTTTTTGTAGCATACAATTTTCTTATTTGTTTGACAACTAGCTTTGAATCTCCCTTTGCAATGATGTCCTTGACACCATACTTCCATGTAATTCTCAGACCCAACAACAAGGCTTCATACTCAGCAATGTTGTTAGTACATTCAAAATTAAGCTTGAAGGAAAAAACAAATTCTTCCAAGCTAGGAGAAATCAAAATTACACCAGCACCATTTCCAAATTTGGAGCAAGCTCCATCAAATAGAAAGGTACAAGGAGAATGTAATTGTTCAAGGCACTTTGACTGATTCATTTTGTGTTCTTTTCCATCAGCAAAACCAATAAAACTATCAACATCAACATCAGCAAGCAACACCTCATAGGAAGCATTATTTGGATTCTTAATTAGATGTAACATTTTCTTTTCTCCATAGAGCTTGACAAGGTTTCCCTCAATGGGAATAGTAGCAAAAGACATGTCCATTTGGACACTCCCTCCAGCACTTGTAGCCCACTTTCTTGACAAAAGCATACCCCATTTGGCAGGGTAATCAACAATCACAACATCCAATTTTAAATTCCTCTTGGGATAAGATGCAAGCTGCACAACCAAACCTTTTACACAACCAACTACCGACACTTCTCTTGAGTCCATAGCAGTACACTTTTCATAGGCTGATATCACTTTGATATCCAACTCATTCATGACTTCTAGAGGCATGAAATTACATGATGCACCGGAATCAAACATACAATTGTGAAGTAGCATATCCTTTATAATCAAAGTTGTGAAAAATGGATCAATATTAAATTGGGAATCAACCAAAAATGTTCCCAAAAATACCTCAAGTGTCTCTCTAAGATATTCTACTGTTGGTGGTGTTTCAAGGTCAGCAATGAATTGAGGAGGAGTCTCAACCACATTTACATTTCTTCCTGGAGTGATCTTCTCTTCCTTCAACCCTAAGTACTCAAATGCTCTCTTCTTATGCTCAGGAATTCTAAGAAGCTCAATGATTGGAACACTCACTTTAATTTGGCTCAATACTTGGGCTATGTCATAGGGAACACTCTTTGGTAGGAAAACATTGGAAGGGAGAGAAGAAGATTCATTAGATGGCAAGGGATTCTTTAGATGGTAAGGGATTCTTGGCAGCTTGGGCATGAGGAGGACTACAATTTTTACTTGGGATAGTATAGCTTTTAGCAAGTGTTTCTTTCCTGGGAGCTTCTTTTGCAATGCTTGTGACCAAGGGTGTTTTAGGTTTGGCTTGAGGCCCAACTCCCTTTACAACTTTTCTTCTAGTATTATACTCTTTCTCTTGACAAACAACATCATTCATTAACAATTATCTATCTTCCTCTGAAGGGATACCACCATCATATTTCTTAATCATCAATGCTCTTAGGTATTCAAAGTCATTGTTAGGAATTTTAAATGCCTAAACTAAATCTACATCATGAGTATGAGGAAGAGAAAGAAGTAGTACCCGCTTTATGCAATCCCAAAAGGTTGCATCAGTCCTTGCACTCATTACCTCAGTATATGTTGCTCCTCCTTGTGAGCTTGAAGAACACCCCACCATGTAAATATCATCATCAGTACCATAATCATTATTAAATTCACCTTCTTTTGGTCTGCTTCACATAGAGGATGGGGTAGAAAACACCTATCACAACATTCAATATTAGCAACTTCTTCAACAGCAGCAACCCTAGCAGTTAAGGGATCAGGAAACACTCTTCCTTTACGTGCTTGAGGATATATATTTGCAAATCCAATAGGCCCTTTACCATCATTAAACCTCTACTCATTCCTATGGTGATTACCAAATCTATCATGTGCTTGCTGCCTAGGCTAGCCTTGTGAAGTATGTCGAATTCCCTTCTCACCTCTTGCCAAATTGTATGAGATTTCTTTGATAGCCCTTGCCAAAGTTTTCACAACCTCCTCTAAATCAGCACCTTTGCTAGCTTGAGGTTTTTCAGGGTTTATCAATTTTACACCATCCCTCTTAAGAGGTTTCCCAACAGCCTTGATATTATTTTCAATTTGAAGTGCCATGATGAAAGTTTGTCTTAGATTGGTTGGGTTCTTGTCTCTTAGGTAATAGGCTGCCTTTTTATCAAATGCATCTACATATTTGATTAAGCAAGATTCGTCACAAGGCCTCAAACCAACAGGCAGCCTTCTCAATTTTTTGTTAAACCTTGTGTTGAAGTCATGGAATGATTCATTAGGGTTCTTCTTGATATTCTCAAACTCAGATAAAAGAAATCTAGGATCAGTCTTGTCACCATATTGAAGCCTAAATGTATTTTTCATTTCAGTCCATGAATCAATATAATTATTAGGTAGAGCCTTGTTCCAATCCCTAGCATCCTCTTCTAGTGTATGAATAAACAATTTGACATACACATTATCAAACTCTATCTCAAAATCTTCCATTATATTATGAAAAAGTTTGAGATGTTGATCACCAGTAATAGCTTTGTTACCTTGGAATTTTGGCAACCTATTTCTGACATATTGTGGGACAACATTTGGGTAACCATCTATTCCTCTAAAATTTATAGGACCAAAGGTGTTGAAAACAAATGGAGGTCTAGGCTGAGCCATATTGTTTGGTGGGGGGTGATCTTGGAGGTGAAACAAGCTAATGAGGTGTGAGAGGTCTTTGGGGAATGGAATGAAAATTCAAGACAGATCTCTCTTAAGGGCTCTTCTTCTTGATGATCTCTAGAAAATTTAGAAAATACTGGAGCATATTTAGGAGAAAGCCTTTCAAATGCAGAAGAAGGTCCCTCCTCTGATGGGGAATTCAAATCAGCAATAGGGTTGTCTGAATTAGATCCACTTCAAGAAGAATTGCAGTCCTCAATAACAGGCCTACTCACTTTCAAACTCAACAATATGGATTTTTTTTTTTGCTAGTCAAGTCTCTAACAACCTTCCACATCTTTCTTCGCCTCTAGCTCTGAGTTTCTTGAATCTGTAAACAACTTCTTAACAGATTCCTTGATGAGGAGAGATCTTCTTCCTTCCATTTTTGCAGGGATTAACAACACAATTAGTAAATGACAGAAAAGTAAGACAACTGGTATTTTCAAGATAAAATCAGCATGGAGTCACCACTAAGGACTTTCACCTTAGTTGTGCAAATGCACTAAAGTAATCTGTCAAATGTTAGCTAGCACTGAAAACTTTGCAAAGCCTTATAAATCAAACCTTCTTCTTCTTAGATCTAATCAATCACAATACAACCAAAGTGTATGAACTGCTGGGAAATGGAAAAAGGGCAGACAAAACCTGAAACCCTTGTTTAAAAATTGCAGATCTGAAGCATAGAATGATATTTTAACAATGTAGCAGCTCAAAAACTTGAATACACAAATTCTCAAACTCTTCAAACACTCCAAAAACACCAAGAAATTCCAAGAAGTCCCCAACAACGGTTCCACTCGTGTTGGTATCCAAATTTGTTCTCCTTTTCAGTCTGAGCAACATCAGAGATATGGCATGAAGATTGAAGTTAGATTAGATCATGATGTGTTTTGTCATTTATAGCTGGGGATATGATCTAACTGGCACTCAGGTTTGTGGGAGAAACGGATAACACTCTAATAGGACTTGATCTTGTCTTAGCTATTTTAGGTTGTGCCTTACAACCAAGGTAAGAGGACCTATTTTGTAAGCCTTGTAATGGTGAAGGAGATGAAGATGTACTTCTCTTTGCTTGAAATTATATGATGGAGGCCTTGATGAAAACATGATCAACACCCTAGATCTGAACTCTCACAAGTTATCACTTCTCAGAACATGGGCATCTTCTCAAAACAAGGTAAAGGTTACTAGAGACATTGGAAATCCTGATCTGCTATACATACTTTTGCAAATGGATTTTGATCTTCTGTGGGTATAAAAATGAAAATCAAGGATAATGTACATGATAGGATCTTTGTTGTTTAGATGAATTTTTGGTGAGGGGATTGACAAGACAAACTAGGATAGATCAGATCTTTGACAATCTCTACAATACTTGAACAACTATTAGATGAAATGCCTCAAATAATCAAGATGTTCTTTCAACCAGAAGAGGCAGCAAATGGAAGCCCAGGTTGCACTCGTGACACAATCATTTGAGAACTCACCACAAAAGCTTGAAGTAAAGAACTCAATTAAACACAAAAATCCATGATCAAACCATGCCTAAGGTACCCTCTAAAGGCTTACAGGAAATCTCTGCAGTCAAGAAAGGTAAAGTGTTTTTTAATTTGTTTATCTCCTTATCAGATGAAGACTCTTCTGAAATATGAGATTGCAAATTCCACTAAACTATCAACCCAAAATGGAGATTCTGTGTGATTTCTAAATACTTTCAATGCAAGATTACAACAAGAATAAAGAAAACTATTTACAGGCATTCAAAAATGATAACTAACACCATATTGTCCAAATAAAACATAGATTTAATTCAAAACTTGTTAGATTCAACAGCAAGGGAGAGTTACATGAACAATATCAGAGCTATGTGATGGACTATACACTTGTAACCAACTCACATTACATGAATTTCCAACACATGAGACAGTAACCTGGTTCTTTGGTGGATTTCTCAGAAAACTGAGCTTTCTCTCAAAATTCACTCATGATTTTCAACTCCCAACCACTTTACAATTTCTCCAAAATGTATTATATACCTTATGCCACCTTGGAGCCTTCTTTCCCAAGCAAAGAATATGCCATGGGATCAAGTTTGTTACAAAACAATCCTCATGATTCAATGAAAATGACACCAAATAGAAAAATGTTCGCAGGTTGTCAGGTGTGCCAAAAAGATTAAATCATTCAAAATATCTGGATCATTATCCATCCTGGAGGTATGTTTTTCATCATTGAGGCATAAAAACACCTTTTAATCATCATTTTCACCTTTTTACCTTTTTAAATTAACTCTGTAACTTTTAATTTTGTCATTTCACGTGTTTCCTCGGGGATGAGTAAAAATTTATTACAAAAACACCTAAAATCAAAGAATTAAGCCATGAAAGTGATGTCAATGATCCTGGAAGGCCAAGACAACACAAAATCACTATAAATTTGATGAATTTTGATGTAAAATTTGTGATTCCAAGCTTCTTGGAGGAAAAAATGGCAGCCAAAAATGAAAATGCACAGTTGCCCTTGATCTGCTACATGTCAAACTATGATTGGGAACAAATTCGGGTTTATTTTTTGACTTTTTGAGATTTTTTGAAAAAATGGAAAAATTTGACTTTTTCCACTGCCCCTCTGCCTTCAAAATTTGGAGCTGACATGTGGCACATAGATGGGTCCCATTGAAATCACGCTTCAATTCTACGTGCATTTTGACCTTTTTTGGAGATTGGAAAAATTTTCACTTTTCACCTCGCGTAGGCTCTGCACCTCTGTTTTTTTCCCTCGCCACGTGTAGCTTCCTTGTGATTCGCTAGCTGGCCAGCGCATCAAATTTTGATTTTGAATCCTTTTAGAAAAAGGGAAAAATTTGCTTCCTGCCTCCACTGGCGTGCTGACCCATCTTGTCCTCTACCATGCATGTCATCTTGATGATTCACTTGCAGGACGGCGGGCTTAAATTTTGATTTTTACTCCCTTTTTCCCAAAAAGGGAGAAAATCCCCAGTTTCCCTCCACGGGACCCGCCTCCTACTCCGCCGCCATGATGCCACGTGTCCATCTCCTATGATTGCTAGCGGGGGCAAGTATCCCTGGTCTTCCCTGAAACCTTCCTATAGAATTAGAGGTAAAAACTCAAAACGTCCTCCATCGGCCCTTTCCTCTGCCCTTTTGGTCTTTTATGGACACGCGTCCTCTCGTGATTGGCTACGGGGTTTCGGGCCAAAGTTTTGACTTTTATCCATTTTGCACAAAAGTAAAGTCTAAAAATTTCAAAGGAATCTGACCACTCGCGCAACCCGCACTCAGCCAATGAAAACCTTCATGGCCACGTAGGCAAATTTGAAAAAAAAAAAGGGTTCTTCAGGCCCGAAAATGCCCCATTTGCTTGAACAAGGTGAGCTAAATGAAAGTTAGAGCATCCTCCACCACCCCGAATTTCCTCAGCCAATGCAAACTTGCCACATTTCCAATGCCTTCTGAGTATGAATTTGATGGGCAAATGACGCCCGTCTGACCGTCAAAACATAAAAAATTCCAGGGATGCCCTAGAATTGATTTTTTTCACCATGGACGGTAGATTTTTCGATTTTGAATCAACTGAAGCATGATTTTACAAAATTTTTGACCTTGGGATTGGATTTTCAAATTACAAACACGTATGAATTGATAAAATTCATTTTTTTACGATATGGAAAAGGGAAAAATGACATAGCCTGTGAAATTGGAAAAACTAGGGCAAAAAAGGGGAAAACTTGGAATATTCCTTTCAAATTAGAGCAAAACAACAAGTTTGTGAGCATTTTTAAAGCATTTCAACTGGAGGGGAAGAATTGCAGACCATCAACTCAAAGGGTGAAATGTTTTGAGAAAATACAGATTTGGAAAATATAGGGCAACATGGTGCAAGCTCAAAAACGGCACCAATAGGTTCAACCCATATACGTTTGGTAGAAAAATGGTGACCTAAGACAATTCCCTGATCCACCATAATCAGACATTTTTTATGACTCATGGACAGTTGGTGCTGCTCACATCTACTCAATAATTTCTCAAGGTTATGCAGAAGTTTTTCAAAAGTGGAGCCATGGACACTGAAATCATCCATGTAAACCTTAACATATTCATTCATAAGATTTGAAAAAATGGCCAAGGCTACTCTCTGAAATGTAGCATGTGCATTACAAATCCCAAAAGGTAAGAATTGATAAGAAAATGTACCCCAAGGGTAAGTAAAGGTGGTTTTATCCTTGTCAGCAGGTGCAAGACTTTATTTTGTTATACCCACTAAACCCATCCATGAAAGAAAAATATTCTTACCCAAGAGATTGTCTAGAACCTTGTCAATAAAAAGTGGGGGAAAATAATATTTCTTGGTGGTTTTTTTGAGTTCCCTAAAGTCAACGTAGATTATCCATTTTCTGTTTTTCTTAGGGACTATAAATAATGGTGAAACTGACTGACTATCAGATATAGGGTAGATGAAACCTACCTTTAGTAATATTTATATCTCATTTTTTACTATGTCTCTGAGCATTGGGTTAATTCGTTTTTGTGGATACCTTATGGGTTTAATATATTCAGTGTTGATATGGTGAGTACAGATTGTAGGATGAATTCATTTCATGTCAGTGTAATCCCAAGAAAACGAGTGGGAATGTTTCCTAAAAATCTCAAGAAACCTAGGCTATTGGTTGGCCTCCAAATTATTACCAATGGTCAATTTGTTTCCTATGCCAATAGAAACTTGTTTGGTATCTTTTAAAATGATGAGATATGTATTGGTGATTGAAGAATTCAATGAGAAAACATGGGGCTAAAGCATGTGCAAAATGGATACATTTTCAAGAGACAAAATCTTGGTCAGAGGACAATGGAAATCAAAGACTATGGATTATGTACTATAAGAATATATGTCCTTACAAGATTCATTAGGAGTATCACTTACCAAGGCTATAGTATTGGTCATGTCTAGAAAAAATGTGTCTACAGTCAGAGTTCTGACTTCTATAGCCACAATGTTGATTTCTGTAGTAACAAAGCCCTTTGCATCGGTCAATGTGTACGATTCAACAATTTCCGTCATATGGTTTTGCACTATAATGGTGGCCAAATAAGAAGAACTGATAGAATTAGTATTTGAATAATCCACCCATACATGTTCAAAAGCATACACATAAGGCTGGGTAGGAGGATATAATGAAATATGTTTAGATTTCTGCACATTTAGAATAGTGATTTTGCCCGATCTTCACTCAATATATGCAACAATAGTATCCAACCAAGGGTGTCCCAAGAGGACTGGCTAATCAAATTTCTAAGCTTTAGGCTATAAGACCTTGATATCAACAGGATACTCCAGGATTCAACGGTGACCATTATATCCTCAATCACACCATCTGGTACAACAATGGATTGATCTACTAATTGAAGAATGGTATTGGTAGACTGTAGTCCTATTAAGGACAAAAGATTGAACATATATGTTGTTATAACATTTATGGTAGCACCAAGATCCAAAAAAACCGTACATATTGACTAATTGTTTATACAAATGGTAATGACTGGACTCCCAAGATCCCCGTATTTTGGTTAAATAAGTGTGCCAGCAACAAGATCAGCCAAATTTCCTTCAACCATGATAGTCTTTGGGTATTTCTTCTTTCTCCCAGGTGTCTTTATACTCTCATTTCTAATGGTTTGGTTCAATTCTAGGATTTCCCTTATTGCTCGCAGAAGTGGGACCTCAATGTGCACCTTTTTTAACTCTTGAACTAGCGTTATTTCATCAATAATTCAAGTATCTTTTAGCTTCTCAGGAAAATGAGCTTTATGAGCATTTTGATTAGTTTCTACACTATTTTGAGTGTTGTATGTTTTTGGAGAAGGTGCATTTCCTTCAATTTCTTCAAGTATCTCGTCTTTATCAGTGTCTATAGGAATTTCCGTGATAACTATAGGAGGATTTAATGTTTTCCTAGACCTTAGTATCAGATTACCAATAGTATTAACTTGTATTGTATTACTTGGCCCTACTTCCTCAATTGAAGTAGTCTATTGGTTTTTTGGGTTTGATATAGGATGGGTTGGAAGTTGTGTTTGGGTTGCTTGTCCATGCTACCGATAATTTTTTGGTGGGGTCATTAAAGCTTGCTGTGGTTGCTAGAACCTCCGTTGTTGATTAATGTTCTATTATAGTGCCCACTGTTTGTTTTAGTTAGGATTCTACAAAGGTGCCCACTGTTGATTGTGTCATGGACTTATTAGATTTGGTGGTGTCCAACCCAGTTGAGTGTAGGGATTCATCGAAGCTGGTGGATGTGGATAAGTCATCCAATTTGATATTATCCACCAAGGTTGTCCCCAAGTAGGTTGAGGAGCATGACTGGGCCATGACATTCTCCAGGGGTTCTAAGTAGGTCGAGGGGAATATATAGCTTGATTATTTGGCCGTTAAAAAAATTTGACCTCTCCATCAGCTTAAGAGATAACATTCAGGAATCCTTTCAATTGTGATAACAAGGTGCAATTCTTAGTGTCGTGGTCAACAACTTCATAGATCAAACACATGTTGGTAACATCCAAAGGAAATTCTTGTAGGGGATGTCTCTTCTTACACTTAGGGAAATATATGTCCAAAGCTTCTTTGGAAGCATTGGTTTTGGCCTTAATCCCATCTATGGTTGAATTTAATTGTAACAAAATGTTTGTTTTAATGTTGTCCATTTTCTCCCAAATTTTAGAGGTACCTAGGGAAAGCTTGGATGTTTTTCTCTTCCTTATACCGCCTCGTGTTCTAGAGTAAATTTTACATAGCTTACTGATTTCTTCCATAGTAATTTTATGCACATCTCCTATTCACATAAGATGGAGGGAATCTTTAGTTTCCTCATTAAGTCATTTAAGGAAAATTATTTTAGTGATGTATGCATGTCACTCATAACTTCTCTGTCGATGAAGAAAAATAAATATATCCAGAAAATCCTCTATATTTTCATCCTCTTTTTTTCGTATTTGGAAGAACTCTTCTTTCCTATCCCTTCCCCTATATTATTCTTGGTATTTATCCAAAAAGGTTATCTCTATGGATTCCCAAGAATAAATGGAGTTAGAGGACAACCCCATGAACCATCTCATAGCAGATTCTTTGAGAGTGGAACGAAAGATTTCGATTTTTTGATTATTAGTTTTGTAGTCATAGGTTTGGCAAATAATTTTGAACTCAAACAAGAACTGATCAGGGTCTTCCATAGACATGCCTCAAAAAATAGGGAGGATGGATGGAGAGATTTTTTTCATGGGTGTGTCCTCATCCTCGTCCAAGACGATGAGATAAGTGAAGGTTCTACCTAAGGGTCGGTCTCCGTTGTTCCTATGGTCCCCCATTTCTAAGTGTCGGTTAGACAATGCAGGATGCTCAAAAATATTTCTAGGCATTGTGTTAGAGTCAGTGTCACCATCAGTTTTTCCTTCGTATATATTTTTTAAATATATTTGTGTGAGGTTGCGTGGTGTAAATCTCCCTTTTTCGTCCCGTGGTCTATGCATCAAGGTTGGTTATTAAAAAAAGGTGCAAGACTTCTACTGGTTGAATATATAAATTTTATTAACACCCATAGCATGTAAACTGATAAAAATGATGTGGTGTGCTATGGTGTCCTTGAAAACAGTGTCAAAAAATATGGGTTGTTATAATCTTCAATCATTTAACTAATTGATTCTTCTGTTTGTGTTATTATAAACCAGGGTTGTGGCCTAGGTGTTGGTGCTCAATTTAATTTCACCCTGTTTGTTCAAAACGTCTCAGTCCGCATGGTTGAAGTATTTTTTGTCTCCCTGTATGGATTTGTGAAACTCTTTTCCTTCACCAAAATGTCATTTTTCAGTCCTTTCCTTAGGTTGTGTATGATGTTGAGCCATGTATTGTTTATTGTTTCTCTATCCATGGGAAAGAATTTGTAATTTGGGCATGGATTAAGGGTTTCCCCTTCCTTCTATTTTTCCACAGTCATGTTTAACCTTGTCAAATTTTGTCCCAACATATCCATGGACACATGGTCCTTTCTGATTGGATGCGGCCCGATGGGTCTTTTTGGTGAAACTTGTCACTTTTTTCACATTTGTAAAAAATGTCAAATTGGTCCCGCGGACCCTGATAGTTTCTAGATTGGCTATTCAAACAATATAAAGTGGAAAGGAAAATTTCTTACTTTGACCCCAAAGATGGACACGTGGCCGTTTTTCAAGTTACAATAGCGGGGAGGCGGGTCGCCGAAGTATTTTCCATATATTTTGCCTTTTTGTGATGAAGGAACAAAGTTATGAAATGATCCACAACTCCCGTTAGGGCCCACATCAAATGTTATAAGTGGAAAGGATGGGTCACTGGGGCATTTTTGTGATTCTCAAGGCTTGCTTCAACTCAAAATAATTGTTCACAGGTGGAGGGCCTGCGCTCATTTGAGGATTCACCTCTTGGTTTGACCTTTGGAGTTATGCTCCAAGGAGATACATGTGGAGGTTTCCGCTGGCTCTGCCCATGACGCTTAGAATTTTCAACAACTGGTGCATACTTTGTCAGACCATACACACGTGGAGGGCCTGCACTCATTTGAGGATCAACCTCTAGGTGGTCCTTGCTGATTGGATGCAACCCGATGGGTCTTTTGGTGAAACATTGTCACTTTTTTCACATTTGTAAAAAAATGCCAAATTGGTCCCGTGGCCCTGATAGTTTCAGATTGGCTATTCAACAATATGAAGTGGGAGAGAAATTTCTTACTTTGACCCCAAAGATGGACTACGTGGATTTTTTCAAGTTAAAAGCGGGGAGGCGGGTCGCCGAAGTATTTTCCATATATTTTCCTTTTTGTAAGAAGGAACATAGTTATGAAATGATCCACAACTCCGTTAGGGACCACATCAAAAGTTATAAGTGGAAAGGAAGGTCACCGGGGCATTTTTGTGATTCTCGGGCTTACTTCAACTCAAAATATTTTCAACGTGGAGGGCCTACGCTCATTTAAGGATTCACCTCTCGTTTTGACCTTTGGAGCTGTGCCAAGGAGACATGTGGAGGTTTCTGCTGGCTCTGTCGATGCTTAGAATTTTCAACGACTGGTGCAACTTTGTCAGACCATGGACACATGGAGGGCCTGCACTCATTTGAGGATCAACCTCTAGGTCTTATCTTTACAGTTACACTAAGGAGACACATGGGGGATTCCACTGGCTCCTCTCTATACTTATACTTCTCAAACAAATTTATTAATCCTGGGACATGTGGAGGGCCCGCACCTATTTGGGGACCTGTCCTAAACTTTACTTTTGAAAGAGTGTTGAAGGGACACGTGGAGATTTCTACTGGATCCTCCCATACATTGATTTTTTTCAACTATCTGGTGCAACTTTGTCAGACCCTAGACATGTGGAAGGATTTTTCTTCTTTTGGAGTCCTTCTTTTGAGCTTCATACCAAAAAAGTGCCGAAGAGACACGTGGAAGATTCCGCTGGCCCTACCCATACTTAGAATTTTTAATGACCGAGGAGGACTTTCTCAGACCCTAGGCACGTGGCACCTTCCACTGGTCCTTAGAATATTTCAACAACTTTTCTGGGTTGAGACACGTGGTGAGCCTAGGATTGTTTGGGGTCTCTCGCTTTTGGGAACCATATCAAAAGTGTGCTGAAGAGACACGTGGAGGCTTCCGATGGCTCCTCTTTATACTGAGATTCTTTCAAAGTAGCCAAGGAAAAATTTCTTTGGCCCAGGGCACGTGGAGAGCCTGTGCTCATTTGAGGTCCTACCTATACAACTTCATCTTTGAAGTTACATGCCAAACAAACACTTGGAAGATTCCACTGGGTCTTTCCATACTCTAACTTTCGAACAACTGAAGCAATTATCTAGGGTCCTAAACATGTGGAAGGCTCACACTCATTTGGGAACCTGCCGTTGGACTTCACCTTTGTAGTTGTGCTAAGGAAACACATGGAGGTTTCCACTGACTCCTCTTTACACTTGGCTAACTCAGACTCACAGTGCATGAATGCAGGTATCCATGCGAGGGCACTCATTTCTCAAGGTGTATTCTCGAGGGTGAAAAGGATTGCTTGTTAGATCCAACCATATGGAGCCACCTGAAAATGATTAAAAAGGGGATTTCTCACATGACATAATGAAATAATGATTAAGAATACTGTCAAAAATTATGATATGGCATCCCAGTCATAGTCGAGGGTCTGAAGAAACGTGATCAGTTCATGATTTATCCACTGGCAGCTTTGGGTGTAAATTTGTTAAACATCACTTTCTGAGACAAATTTGTAACAAGACAAAGGATTCCTCAAATATTATTCTTTTTAGGGAGAAAATTTGGGATGAATGAGCAAGTGAAATGTATAAATGCAATGAGAATACTCTTGCAAATGGTCGGAGGATATTAACTTTTCTGAGAAAGTTTGAGAGAAACCATTTTCCCGAGAGGTCGTTTGAGAGACTAGTTCATTTCCCTGTGTTTTTAGATTCAATCACATCAAGTTGGTTACAAGTGTACAGCCTTTGACATTAGGCTCTGAGACTATTTAGGAAACTTTCCTCTGTCGATGAATTTTATGAACCTTGAATGACTCTATGTTGATCATGTGCATTATTTTGTTTGATTTTCTTACATAATGTTTTCAAAATATTTTTTCTTCTTCCTATTTCAATCTTATGTTAAAATATCTCTGAGTCACACATGATATCATCCATGTGCTAGTATTATGGAATTTTCAATTTCATTATGAGAAGAGCCTTCATCTGGTAATGAAATAAACAATTTAAAATCACTTTACTCTCACTATGTTGATAATGATTGTTATTAAGCCTATGAGTGTATCTTAGGCATGACTGAACTAGGATTTCTAGCATTTAATTGAGTCTTTAGCACGAGCCTTTGTGTTGAATTCTCGAAGAGTGTGTGAAACCATGTGTCTCTAGGCCTCCATTGATGCACACCTTTTGGTTGAAGGAATATCTTGGCTGTTCTGAAGCATTATGTCTGTGAGTTTTCCAATTTCTATAAAGGCTCTCAAAGATCTGGTATAATCCACTCTATCTTTCTTAATTTACCACCAATAAATTTCTCAAACAATGAATCCTACATGAACCACCCTTATTTGTACTATGTATCCACAAATGAAAAAAATCCATTTCCAAAGTATGCAGGGAAAATTAGGATTCATTTATTGTCTTTAGTAACCCAAACCTTTGTCCCAGATAACATCTCCACTCTCTAGTGTGACTTGTGAGAGTTATATTGTGCTATATTGATCATATTTCCTTAAGGTTCTCATTAAGATTATGTAAGGAAGGATCTCTCAATGTCCTTCACCTGACGCGGGTTACAGAACGGGTCCTCTCACCCTTGTTGAAGGCACAACCTAAAGTAGTGGGGGTAGATCAAACCCTTAGTGAGGTGTTATCCATTTCTCTGATGCCTGAGTGACAAAGAGTCAGAAGAATCTCATCCTTGGCTATAAAATGACTCATATCATGGTCCGTATATCTCTAAGCATCCTGCTAGTTTCGTGATGTTACACGGCCCTCACGGGAGAATCAATTTGGATACCAACACTGAATTGTAGCCATTTCTTGGGACTTATTTTTACAAATGTGTACACATACCAACCCTGGTAATGTTTCTTGCATGATTTGAAATACATATACATTGTTTAAACATCATCATTTTTTGAGATCTGTAAGATTTGTGCAAGATTACATGTCCTCCATTGTGCAGTATTTCCAATTTCTAGTGGTTATTGCACTAAATTTGCATCAATAGTGATCCAATTTGGGTAAAGCGAAGGTCAGATCTGTTAAGCTTTACAGAAATTAAGCATTGATAGACACTTGGTAAGTTACTTATAGTTCATCTTCACAACTAAGGTTCCCAATCCTTAGTGGTGACTTCATGTTGATATGAAATTTTGAATAATTACCATAGTGCCTTAACCTAGTGTCAAGTGACAATTTGTCACTCAATCTGATGTAAAGATGGAAGGAATAAGATATTTCTTCACTAGGGACCCTACTAGAAAGTTATTTCAGGGTCTCTAGGAAAAGCAAATTCAAAAGGAAAACAAGTCTGGAAAGTGGTTAGAGATCAAGAATCAAAAAAGGAGATATCAATCCTGAAGGGTGATCAATCTATGGCTGAATATTACCATACATCTTCAAGTGATTTTACACCAGGTAATCTTTATATAAATTTGAATTCTCCAGATGGAGAGGGGCCATCATTTGTATCTGAAAAGTGTGCTTCTCTATTTTCTAGTGATGTTTGAAAAAAAAACAAGGTTGATAGGGTTTTCCAAGAAGTTGGGTCATTAGAGAATAGCTATTGGATAAAATTTATATTCTATTCTCCAAAGACCCCTCATTCCCTATCATTTTGATTTCTCTTGTAAGATCACCACCTCAAACAAATATGGCCCAACCTCCACCTAGACCTCCTTTTTTGTCAACACTTTTGGACCTATAGATTTCAAAGGTATAAGATCGATATCCTAATATAGTGCCATAAGATGTCAGAAACCTAGGTTGCCAAAATTTCAAGGGTAATAATGCCATCACGAAGGTGACCACCATTTAACAACTCTTTGTCAATATGATGGAATATTTTGAAATTGAGTTTGAATACTTGTATGTAAAGTCCTGTTTATTCATACTCTTGAGGAGGATGCACATGACTGGTACAATCCTCTCTTTACCAGAAAATAATTCAATAGATTCATGGACCGAGATGAAAAATGTGCCTTTATATTATAATATGGGGATAAGATAGATGCCCAGGTTTAAACCTTTTACTGAATTTGAAAATATTAAGAAAAATCCAAATGAATTTGTTCATGACTTCAATACATAGGTTCAATAAGACCTTGAATAGGCTATGTAATCCTGAGGTCAAGTCGATAATTTCCTAGTTTGATAAAATATTATGATGCTTTTGATAGGGAAGGTTGCTTATTACTTGAGAGATAAGAACCCAGGAACATTGAGGCTAGTGATTTCACCATGGCCTTAAAAATAGAGAATAAACTGATAAAAATGAGTTGGAAAGCCTCCTAAGAGTGATGAAGGTGTTAAGTTGATTAATCCTAAAATATATCAATCAAGAAAAGCTATGGATCTGGAAGAGGTTGTAAAAAATATGGCTGGAGCACTCAAAGAAATATCCTATAAACTAGCCAAAGTAGAAAAAGGGATAGGAAACATTTCCTATGGTTGGAACAAGCCACACGGTCATGAGAGATCTGGAAATCATCCCAGAGGTGATCAGAAACCATATGATAGAGGGAAAGGGCTTTTGGGATCAGGAAATAAACAACCTCAACCCAAGAAGAATAAATTGGTTCCTTATCCTTTGACTATGAGGGTTGTTGTTGTGGAGGAGGCCAATGTTATTGAGTGGTGTGATAAGTATTTCTTACCATACTCCCCATGTGATTTAGATCAAGAAGTTGAGGAAGCTAATGATGATGAGATAGATGATGATGTGTGCATGATGGAATACCCTACAAACTTATGGACAGGGGAAACCTCAATGTGAATTGATAAGTGGTTTAACTACTGAAGATTTTTGGGATTGTGTCCATTGGGTATTGCCTGGTTTCCTCCCATTAATAATTTTGAAATTGATATGGTTAAAGAATTTTATCTTCCCAACCATGATTTTGAATACTTAAGGGATTTGATGATTAAAAATTATGATGGAGGGATCCCTTCCGAAGAGGACAGACAACTGTTGATGAATGGAGTAGTTGCTCAGGAGAAACAATATAACACCAGAAGTATGTTTTTCAAAGGGGGAGGGCCATAAGCCAAGCCAAAAGTTCCAATCCTTACCAGTATCTCTAATGAGACCTTTAAGAAAGATACATCTGGCAAAGGCCTAACTACCCTAAATAAAACTTGTGCTCCTACCCATAACTTAGACTCTGAAAAAAAACTCCTATTCTATCAGATGAAACTGTGAATCTCCCTCCTAACACTGCTCTACCCAAATATGTTCCTTGTGACATAGCCCAAATGTTTGAGTCAGATCAAGGTCACTACAATTTCCCATTGCAAACCCAATTACTCAGAATCCCTAAGCATAGGAAAATGGTATTTGAATATTTGGGATTTAAGGAAGAAAAGACTACTCAGGGAAAAAGTGTTAATAATATAGAGGTTGTTTCCATTATTGCAGAATCAGAACTACCACAAGCATTAGAGGAACTGGGTGAATCATTTGAGGTATATTTGGGAACTTCTATGTTTGAGTCTCAGCTTAATGTGGATCCATTTTTTACAACTTTGATTATTAAAGACAGGTTGGTGCATAACTGCATGTTTGATTCAAGAGCCTCATGTAATGTAATGCCCCTTGAGTTAATGAATGAGTTAGATATCAAGGTAACCTTTTGGGAAATAATACCTACCATGGATTCAAGAGAAGCGCGTAAGTAATTGGGTATGTCAAAGGGATTAGTAGTACAATTGGCAAGTTTTACCTAGGAAAGTGCTTAACCATGAATGTGGTTATTGTGAACTGATCCTGCCAAATGGGGGATGTTATTATCATAAAGTTTTCACAGCTAACATCTGGTGGAAGTGTCACAAATGGATATGTCATTATGTAACCATACCAATTCCAGGGGAACCTTGTGAAGTTACACGGTGAGAAGAAAATGTTGCATATTATTGAGGATACCATAACAATGCTTCTTATGAAGTATTAGTAGCATCACACATTTTATTCGGTAACTTCCGTGGGCTACATGATTGTACCCCAGCATAAAATTATGGACGGTCCTCTAAGCATCATCCTAACATAGAAGGTTGGTTCTCCTTGGACCCTGATGTTTGAATGGGCTTGTTCTAGATCTAGAAATGGTGTTGGTGTTGTTTTGATAAGAAGAAAAGAGGAGTTTAATTATAATTTATAATACTCAATTTTAAATATACAAACAATATTATTTATAGTATGAAGCACTGACTCTTGGGTTAAGGATTGCATGGAAATATGGTGTCAAGGACATTAATTGTTAAAGGATGATTCCAAGATCTTGGTGTCTACAAATAGTCCTAAAATGCACGTTGTATGCTACAAAGAATGCAAAGAATGAAATCATATAAGCAACAGTTTGGGACTTCACATTAAAATGTTTGATTCTTCAATATATTACATCATGATAGGAGCTATGTATAGCTTGTAGCAGACAAATTGACTCTAGTGTATTAGGCATCTATGTTTCAAAATTGTACTGAATGTCTCCCTATTGTGAATATGATATTGAAATATTGATCATTCGTCTTCCCTGTGCAATATCAAGCACTACAAGTGTTTGAAGATGATGCAGGTCTAAAGGTTTTACAGAATGAAGGGAAATTTTCTAATCAAAGTATGGACTGAACCAATGTTTGTGTAAATTATGGAAAAGAGACTTTTGTTTGGAAAAGACATTATCCAATTATTGAGGATACCAATACTATTCCCAGAGGTTTGGTTGCACTAGAATCAAATTTTGATAATGTTGATTGCATTATTAAAACACATGTTGACGGTCTCGAGAGATGTTGAAGAATATAACCTGGGCATAAGGTATGAGCCAAGGAGAATATGGCTAGGTAACAACTTACAGAGATAATATCTTCATATGTCTAATTGCTAAAAAAGTGTCGAGGACTGCTTTATTGGTCATATTCAAGCTGAAAGCATACCTAGGGAAGACCTTTTTCAACATAAATACCCCTGGAAGCTACGTGCAACAATCCTTTAAGGTTACATAGAGACCAATTAATCCCCTCCTTTCCTAAAAAATGTAATGTTAAGATTGAACAACTGTTAAGGGATGGAGGTGATTATATAGCTACAAGATACTCCTCATGGGTAGCAAATTGGTACCATTATGAAATGAAAAATGGGGATATAAGATTGTGTGTTGACATCTCATCTAAATTTAAATATTTCCTATCAATTAAAGACATATCCCTTGCCAAATATGGATAACATGTTATAAATTGTTACAGGTTCATAATACAGCTTATCTACATTGATGGTTTTTGCTAGGTATAACCAAGTGGTTGTGAAGCAATCTCCATTGGATTAAAATAGCTTTCACCAACTCCATGTTGCAGGAACTTATGTGTATCCCTACGCATCTTATATTGGTCTCCTCCAATGAGATGACGTGCAGGCATTTTCTCGAATAGAGCAATGGATGTATTTTTTCAGGAAAGTATTCATGACCCTCATTATTTTGCAAGTCCATTGCGTAAGATGTGACTAGGATATCTTCAAGAAAAATCAGCTGATTACCTGCATAGTTCATTTAGAAAATAACTCTTCATATTATAGTATCTTCTATATCTTTATGTGTATTTTCAAGAGTTTATACTTTTAGGTTCAAATGATCAGGTCCTAAGTTTCTCTTACCAAGCTTCACTATAACTAAAAAATCATGATTGACTCATGAAAAAGAATGGAATCCATTACATCAGATTCACCCTATGTAAAACCAAATTATTAAACAAGTAATTCAATGAAATATGATTGATATAAAAAATAAATTTTATCAGGAGATTTATTTCCAACTTTTCTGAATTGACTATCCCAATCACCGGTATGTTGAAGAAGGATCAGAGTAGAAGATGGGAAGAAGCAGTTATCTAAGCCTTCATTGGGATTAAGGAAACATTGAAAAAATGCCCCTGTTTTAGCAGCTTCTGATAATAAAAATTCTTTCCAAATGTTTTCCTTTGCCTCTGAGAATACCATTACATTTGTCTTATTACAGAAGGATGATGAAGGTGCTAAAAGGCCAATTGCTTTCTTAAGTAAAGCATTACAAGGGTCAGAGTTAAAGTATACTATCTTAGAGAAACATGTCTTTTCTTTGGTCAAAGCCACAAAAATCTTTAGGCCATATATTTTGAGCTCTAAGGTCATAGCTTATGTCCCCCATACCATGGTCAAGGATATCCTATCAGAGATGGAAATATCAAGTAAAATATGCTAATGGGAAAATAAATTGCAAGAATATGATATGGACATCCAAACTACAAATTTGGTTAGAGGATTGGGCCTAGCAAAACTAATTGCAGAAAATGACCTGCAAACAGTTGAGATAAATGATGTTGAAGAAGAAAAATTGAATATTCTTGAAAAAGTGACAAATTCTGAATGGTAGAAGAATATTATTTTTTATCTCAAACATCTACAATGCCCTAAGTATCTAATCAAGAATCAAAAGAGAGAACTTAAGTTAGCCTCCCAAAAGTACATCATCATCGATTAAGGGTTAGCTTAGAAGAACACTGAGGGAGTTCTTTTGAGATGTATCACTGAAGATGAAGCCCCAAAAATAATTGATGATTTCCATAGAGGAGTTTGTGGAGGGAACTTTTCTAGAAGAGTCACAGCCCATAAGATATTAAGGGTTGGTTAATAGTGGCCAACTCCTTTTAAAGATACAACTCTGCTGGTAAGAAATTGTGATAGTTGTCAACATTTTTCAAGAAGATTAAAAGCATCAGGATCCCTCCCTTTACAGCATCTATCAATTAAAGCCCCATTTAAGTAGTGGGGAATGGACTTCATTGGTGATATTTTATATTCTTTGAGTGTAGGCCACAAGTGGATATTAATGGCCACTGATTACTTCACCAAGTGGGTGGAGGCAATCCCTACCAAGAAATCTATCCACCAAATAGTTATGGACTTCATTATGAATAATCTAGTTTGTAGGTTTGAAATTCCTGTAAAGATATTTGCTGACAATACTATGAGTTTTTGAGCCAAACCTTTAGTAACCATGTGTCATGAGTATGGGATCAATTTAATATATGCTTAAAATTATAATCCCCAAGGTAATATATGCTTAAAATTATAATCCCCAAGGTAATGGACAAGTAGAATCAAGCAACAAGAATTTTTTTAAGATAATTAGAAGGACCTTGGAATCAAACAAACGAAAGTGGGGTGATCAATTGAAGTTTGTTGTTTGGGCTGGTAGAATTACTATTAAAAAATCTTGTTTGAATTGGTATATGGAACTCAAGCTCTACTTCCCCTGCATATGTAATTATATTCTTATGAATTTATCCAACAATTAGAGGACCGGGGAGGTCAATCCCTATGATGCTCGTATAAATCAAATTGTGGAATTGGATGAGAAGAGAAGAAAGTGCCACATAAGACATGTGAAGTTCAGGAGAAATTGAAGAAGCTATTTGATAAAAAGGTGAATCCAAGAGCTTTTAGTGTGGGAGATTTGGTGCTACTATGGGATAGTAGACATGAGGATAAGGGAAAGCATGGAAAGATTGATGCATTATGGATGGGCCCTTATTCTACTGACATTCAAATTTGAGAGCACACGTTTTTCCTAAAAGACTTAGATGGGGGATAGATTGAGTTACCTATTAATGGCAGGCACTCGAAACATTTCCTTGATTGATTTCTGAGAATGAAGACATGCACCATTATATAGTGTATAGTCTTTTGTTTTTGTTCTATTTTCATGTTTTTCTGTTTGGGTTTTTCTTGGTCCCTAGTGACCAATTTTTGTTGATTTCTCAGTTTATCTTGGGGGATTTGATTATTGTCTTTCTGCTTTGTAAGATTGTTCTTTGACTCTGTTACCCAATGGATTTTTGGCACATGGTCTGGTCTATTGTTCTTACGGAAATTTTAGGGAGTGCCCATCCCTGATTCGAGAGCCAATGTTGGTGCTCAATTTAATTTTGCTTTGTTTATTCAAAAATGTCTTAGTCCCCATGGTTGAAAGTATTTATTTATCTCCCTGTATTGATGCGTGAAATATTTCTCCTTCATTTGGTTTCCATTTGTCAGTCTTCTCCTTGGGTCATGGATCACTTTGAGTCTAGGTATTGTCCTTACCAGTTTCTTTGTCCATAAGAAAGAATTTGTAATTCGGGCATGAATTTAGGGTTTCCCCTTCCTTATATTTTTTCCCACAATCATGTTTTCCCTATCAAATTTATGTCCCCAACATCTATGGAATACATGGTCCTTTCTAATTGGATGCGGTACCTGTTGGGTCTTTTTGGTGAAACATATCATCTTTTGTCACATTTGTAAAAAAGGCCAAATTAGTCCTGTGGCCCCGATAGGTTTTGACTAGCTATTAAATAAATATGAAGCGGTAGGGAAAAATTCTTATTTTGACCCCAAAGAAGGACATGTGGTACATTTTTCAAGTTACAAGTGGGGAGACGAGTTGCTGGAGCATTTTGTAGATTTTTACCTTATTTTTGTACAAAGGCAGAGAAGTTATGAAATGATCTGACAACTCCGTCGGGGCCCACATCAAGAGTTAAAAGTAAAGAGGTGGGTTGTTGGGGCATTTTGAGACTCTCAGGCCCAATTCAACTCAAGTTTTGTCCATGTAAAGGGAATGCACTCATTTGAGACTTTTCACGTCTCGATTTGACCTTTTGAGTTGTGCCAAGGAGACACGTGGAGGTTTCTATTGGCCGTGCCCATACATGGAATTTTTTCTAGCGGTGAGTGTAACTTTATCAGACGAATGACACGTGGAGGGCCTGTGCTCATTTCAGGATCTGCCTTTGGGTCTTACCTTTACAGTTGTGCCAAGGAGACACGTGGAGGCTTCCACTGGATCCTCTATATACTTAGAATTTTCAAGTAACTTTCTAAGACCTGAGACATGTGGAAGGAACACATTTGTTTGGGAGTCCTTATTTTGAGCTTAATACCAAAAAAACACTAGAGAGACATGTGGAAGATTCTTCTGGCTCTTCCCACACTCATACTTTTCAACGGTAGATCAATATTTGTAAAACCATGGACATGTGGAGGGTCTCCGCTCATTTCAGGATCCGCATTTGGGTCTTACCTTTATAGTTGTGCCAAGGAGACACGTGAAGGATTTCGTTGGCTCCTCTCTATACTTAGACTTCTCAAGTAAATATCTAAGGCCTAGGACACGTGGAGGGCCCATGCATGTTTTGGGACCTTTCCTTGAACTTTACTTTTGAAAAAACACTGAAGGGAAATGTGGAGGTTTCCTCTAGATCTTCACATAGAATTTTTTTAACTATCTAGTGCAACATTTTCTAACCCTTGAAATGTGGAAAGCCCGTGATTTTTTGAGATTCCTTCTTTTGAGCTTCACACCAAAAAACCCCTAGAGTGACACATGGAAGATTCTACTAGCCCTACCCATACTTAGACTTTTTAATGGCCGAGAATGCTTTCTCGGATCCTAGGCACGTGGCACCTTCCACTAGTCCTTAGACTCTTTTGACAACTTTTCTGGGATGAGACATGTGCTGAGCCCGTGCGTTGTGGGGTCTCCTCTTTTGGGCACCATATCAAAAGTGCACTGAAGAGATATGTGGAGGCTTCTGTTGGATGCTCTCTATATTGAGACTCTTTCAAAGGCCAAGGGAAATTTCTTGGGCCCAGGGCATGTGGATAGCCTTCGCTCATTTGAGGTCCCTCCTCTAAACTTCATCTTTGAAGTTGCATCGAAAAAACATGTGGTAACTTCTACTGGGCCTTCCCATACTCTGAATTTTTCGCAACTGATGTAATTCTCTAGGGTTCTAAAAAAGTGGAAGGCCCGCACTCATTTAGGAACCTGCCTCTGGACTTTACCCTCTTAGTTATTCCAAGGAAACACGTGGAGCTTTTTGTTGACTCCTCTTTGCACTTGGCCGAATCGGACTAGTAGTGCACGAATGTAGGTATCCATGCGAGGGCACTCATTTCTCAAGGTGTATTCTTGAGGGTGAAAAGGATTTCTTTTCCGATCCAGCCATATGGAGCCACCTGAAAATGATTAAAAAGGGGATTTATCGAATAACAAAATGAAAGAATGATTAAGAATACTATCAAAAATTATGATATGGCATCCCAGTCATAGTTGAGGATCTGATAAATGTGACTAGTTCATGATTTATCCACCTGGCAGGTTTGGCTGTAAATTTTTTAAACATCACTTTTTGAGACAAAATTGTAACAAGCAAAGGATTCCTTCAATATTCTTCTTTTTGGGGGGAAAAATTGTGATGAATGAGCAAGTGAAATGTATAAACATAATGAGGATACTCTTGCAAATGGTCAGAGGTTAATTTTTTTGAGAAGGTTTGAGAGAAACCATTTTCTCAAGAGGCCTTCTGAGAGACTAGTTCATTTCCTTGTGTTATTGGATTCAATCACATCAAGGTGGTTACAAGTTTGACAAGGTCTAAAACTGTTTATGAATTTTCCCCTGCTGATGAATTTTTATGAACCTTGAATGACTATGTGTTGATCATGTGCATTATTTTTTCTAATTTCCTTTCAGAATGTTTTCAAAGTAGTTTTTCTTGTTCCTATTACAATATTATGTTAAAATCTCTCTGAGTCACACAAGATCTCATCCATGTGTTAGTATTGCGGCATTTACAGTTTCATTATGAGAAGAGCCTTCATTTGGTAATCAAATAAAAAATTTAAAATCACTTTAATCTCACTATGTTGATAAATATTGTTTCTAAGCCTATGAGTGTATCTTAGGTGTGACAAACCAGATATTCCTAGCATTTAATTGAGTCTTTAGAACGAGAATTTTTGTTCAATTCTTGCAGTGTGACAAATCATGAGAGTTAGATTGTGTTGTATTGATCACATTTCCTCAAGGTTCTCATTAATATTATTCAAGGAAGGATCTCACGATGTCCTTCACTGACGCGGGTTACAGAACGGGTCCTCTCACCTTCATTGAAGGCACAAAATAAAGTAGTGGGGCTAGATCAAATCCTCAGTGAGGTGCTATCCATCTATCTAACACCTGAGTGACAAAGAGTCAGACGAATCTTCATCCCCGGCTACAAAATGACTCATATCGTGGTATGTATGTCCCTAAGCATCCTTCAAGTTTCATGATGCTTCTCAGCCCCCGTAGGATAATCAATTTGGATACCAACACTAGGTTGTATGCAATGAAGCTTTATGTAGCCAGTTGTCTTGTTGGGGGGGTTATTGTGAGAATTTACTTAGTTGGTTACTAATCTACGGAATCTTAATATAAATCTATCGAATTCATTTTCTGTAAGGAAGTGAAGTTTAAAAGTTGGACTTCTAAATTAAATGAAAATGCACACATAGAATATGAAGTAATAGATTTAAATTGCACACTCATAACTAAAAATCAATAGACGTAAAAAAATATTGTAAGTTAAAATTTTTATAAAAGGAAACATATATTCTGAGTAGAAATTCCAATGGGAAAATAAAATACATTCAAACATAGATGGCATGAAATATAGTGAAATGTATAAGAAAACTAGATGTGCATGTCAGTGTAAACAACCTCTTGTCTCCTTCGTCGAGTGGGACCTTTCTCTCCCTCTGCATAGAGGAAATCTGTACAACTTTAAATCCTCAAAATGACACTTTATTATATCTATTCAAACATGTTCCATAACATATCCAATAAATGAAAAGAAGAGTTCTCTATATCACATGCTCCAAATTGCAAAGTATATAAAAATAATAGTTATTATAATGTTCTCAAGAAGGTTTCTTTATATAGACACAAAGAGTTACAAAATTATCCATAATAGGCGGCACTAAAATCTTCCACTAATCAACATTAACCATGACTCATAAATTCCTATGGGAATATTAGAAACAAGTCCCATACTTATCGGTTGATGGGTGGAAAAAGTCTCCTGCTCCAGCATTCCAGATTCAAACTCGGACCTCTTAATTGCATCGTCAATAAACGTTCATCATTTCCCTTCACGCATGATCACATTACCCTAACAAAGGAAAGGAAAATGCATCAAAATAGCTAAGATATAACTATACAAAGCATCCCTATACACTATAAAATCATATCTAAATGATAATTTATTAACCATAGGAATGAAATAAATGAGCCAAATAATGCACTCATCAGAGAGCATGAGTCTATGTTCAATGCCAAATTTATTAATTCCAACGAAGGATGGATCATGGATAATGTGCATGGATAAAAGGGTAATAAAAAGAAATACAATCAAGTATAGGTTCCCAATACCTCACCTTGATGAAATGATGGATGTGCTTCTTGGATCTAGGTATTTCACCAAGATTTATTATCGAAGTGGTTACCATCAGATTCCGATCAGATAAGGAGATGAGTAAAAAACATCATTAAACTAAGGGAATGGATTATACGATTGGTTTGTAATGTCATTCACGTTATCTAATGTGCGTAGCTATTTTATGAGGCTGATGAAGACTATGTCGTGGGAATATAATGGTAAGTTTGTTGTGGTTTATTTTGATGATATGTTGATTTTTAATAAAACTAAAGAAGAAAATTTGAGGCATGTAACACCCACAAAATTGACATTCTAAAACCACATTAATCATTAAACAATTATATAGAAATTTGTGGGATTTTTTTTGTTTTAAGAAAGTTGTAAGGGTGTCAAACTCTAATATACATTTAATTAATTCCTACCAGAAATGTTACATTTCATAGGCTAGATCGAGTCTAGATTATTAATTAAATATTCTTAATCCACTTTTTAAATCAATTTAATTATCATCACTAGATAAGTGTTCAATAATTCCTTTCACTAGGTAAAATATTTTCCCCCTTAGGAATTAACATTTATCTCACATTTAATCAACTCTTATCCATAGTTATCTTAGTTCTCTTAAACCATTTTCCTTAAATTCCAATTAAATAATTACTAAGACATGTTATGATAGTTACATAATTAAGTTAACAAACAACGGTATTAAATGGCCCCATTCACCCATTTACACGTACCTTTAAATTATCTAAAAACCCATAATATTTATTCTTACCTAACAATCGTAGGGTTGATTCTAAACCCTTTGATCAAATGAATTGTGTCCACTAGATCTTAGGGTTCCATACTAACCTTAACTATCCTTGTGAAATGTTATGAAACCTTTTTCTTTACCCTAGCCTCCTCATTTGGTCTCTTTTATTTTGTTTAAATTACAAGTTGGAGAGATGGAAGCCATAGGAGCAAGGAATTAAGAAGCCATCAATAAATTCACTAGAATCAAGCTTAACTTAGTTTATTTTGTAAATTTATTTTTGCAAAATCTTCCATTTGAAGATTGTAGAGGTTTCCACTCTAAATTTTTAGTTAGTAAATTATTTCCATTTTGAGGTTTCTATTTGGGGCAAACCCTACTTAATTTTTAATCTATGAGATTAAATGCCTTTAAATACCCATTTAAAGATTTACAAGTTTAGACAAATGAAATTATTCCCTTATGGCTTGCTAGTCATTTCCTCTACTAATTTATAGGCTTAAATTTTTAATTAAACCAAGTTTAAATTTGTAAAGACGCGGATTTTTATTGTTCCATTATGAGTGATGAAACTACCACTGAAATTAGGTCCACTATCCTGGGACCTCCGCCCTACCTCGATGACGATTCTCAAACTACCACCTTGCCTGATCGGTGGTTAAGAGACTACCATTCTACACAGGGCAGTAGTCCTGTTCTTCGAAAATAGAACCTTCAATTTTAAATTTTTTCAAAAAATTAAATTTTACTGGAGTATTTTAAAGATTATCCTTAGCTTGAATTTACATTCCTAAAGTCTCCAGTTGAAGGGTCTAACCATTTTTTTCATTCAGTGCTTTAAATTACTACATTTAAATATTTTTTATTTCTATAGTAACAAGGAACACAACAATAAGAACATTTTTATTTTCTTTCAAAAAAATTCTTTCAAGTTCAAGAGTAAGAAAGAAGCTTAACCCATTTCTAATATTATTGTTTTCGTTTCCACAAAAAATGCAATTTTTCAACATAATAACTTACTTAAAATTTCATTGTATCTTTCCATTTCTACTACAACCATTTGTTGAAGTAATTATGAACAACTTTATTCCACATTCAAATTTTCTAAGAATACATTATTAATGTTTTACACTTCTATGTTCTTCCTTCATTTTTACAAAAATACAAACACTTACAATAACAATGAACTTTCCTTTTTCTTTTCAACATGAATCATTTTATTACAATGCAAAGAGTTTCCTTTTTCAACAATGTATTGCAACTTACTGAAAAAAATATGCAATACAACATTTCTTTCGAATACAATACTACAAGCTTTCCAGCGTAAGTGGGAATAACAATAAATTTTTTCTTACAAAGAAGGATTTTTTTACTTCAAAAAATCTCCAACTGTAAATTATTCAATAAGATCTCCACCATTTCTTCACTTGATAAAAACAACAAAAATGTGGGAGAGGAAGAAGCTATCCTCTTGATTGGCACCCAAGCCCCAACAAAAATGCAATAAAATATGGATCCAACTCATGAAAACTACACAATGATTCAACATCACATTACAAGATTTCACAACCATATAACACACATTCAACAAAATAAAACAATTACAAGGATCCAATTTTCAAAATATGCAAGGCTTGAAATGTAAAGACAATGGAACAAGAATCTATGGGAAGATCACTTATGCCCCCCAATGGGATTAGATTCCCAACTCAAAACCCTGAAATATATATCTCATAACCCCTACACAAATCTTATGCCTCCCTCAAGATCCTCTTATGCCTCCCACATTCTCTTATGCATTCCTACAATCTCTTATTTCTCCCTCATAATAACCAAGTAATAAATGAAAGCATTTTCCTATCCAAGGTGGGGCACCCAACCTAACTCCCTCCCAAAACAAGAAATAAACTTTTATGCCTCTCTACATATAAAATACCCATAGCCTTATCCTACACCATAGTTAGGCATTGTACCCAATAACCCAACAAGCATATCACAACATTGAACAACATAAAAATATACACATATAAGTGAAAAGAAATAAAATAAGGGTGTAGTTCCTACTTTTCCATGGTAGAAATTTATTAATGAATCATCCTCCAAGCTCCTTCAAGCTCAATCCAACTCCAAAAATCTCTAAACTCAACAAGCATTCCAAAAATCTCCAATTCCAAAATTACAAGATCACAAATGAATGAAGTAAGCCCAAAATAATCAATTAAACTTACATATAAAAAAAGGAGAGAGGATGGTGAGGTGGCTCTATGTAGAATGGAACATCACTTATTTTCAAATCCACATCAAAATTCAAACCTCAACCCCAATTCACAATAAATTGGTGGTTGAGAGGAATGATAAGCCTATTTTGGCACTACAAGATTTGGATAAAGTGTTTGAAGTTGATTGTGACACATCACATGTGGGTATTGGTTGTATCTTAAGTCAAGGTGGGAATCCAATAACATTCTTTAGTATGAAACTAAATGAGGTAAGAAATAACTACTCTAATTAGTACCTAATCTTTACTTAGTGGCTAAGGAGTTTGTGTTATTCAAAGACCACATAACCTTGAAATATGTGAATACACAAAATAAGTTGAGTAGTAAGCATGAAAAGTGGATATAAGTTTTTTAGGGTTATAATTTTTTTCTAAAGCATATATCATGATAATATAACTAAGTTGGGAATGCATTGAGTAGGCGTGTGACTCTATTTACAACTATGAAGAATGGGGCTGTTGGTTTTGAAGCTATAAAGGATTTTCACTCTTCTGATGTTGATTTCAAGAATATTGTTGAAAGGTTAAGTAGTCCATTTTAAGATGATGCAGGTGATTTCAAGGATAATTACCTTTTATAGGATTGTTATCTATTTAAGGGGTGACAAATATATATTCCAGTTGGGTCTATGAGAGAGAATATAGTGAAAGCTCTGCATAGTGGAGGATTGGCTGGGCACTTTTTGGTAAGGATAAGACTATTTCTTTGGTAGAAGATAAATACTTTTGTCCAAAGATGAAAAGAGATGTGGTAAGATATGTGGAGAGGTTCAACATTTGACAAGTCTCAAAATTTCATGCACAACATACATGATTGTGTATGCCATTTCCTGTTCTCGAAGGGTTGTGGATAGATTTGAGTATGAATTTTATTTTTGGACTACTAAAAACAAAATGAGGTAATGATTCCATTTTCGTGGTTGTTAATAGGTTTTATAATATGGTGAATTTTATTGCATGCATGAAGACTACTGATGCGACAAGAGTAGAAGATTTGTTTTTTAGAGAAGTTGTTCACTAGCATGGTGTTCCAAAAACCATTAATTCAGATAGGGAGACAATTTTCTTAATTAATATATTCAGGACTTTATGGAATAAGTTGGGAACTAAACTACATTTCAGCAGTGCCTATCATCCTAAGACCGATGGGAAAACAAACATGGTAATTAGGAGCTTGGGAAACCTGTAAAGGTGCATAGTTGGGGAAAAGCTAAAACAATGGGACTTAGTATTACCACAAGCTGATTTTTCTTATAATAGCTTGGTAAACAGATCCAAAGGAAATTCTCCATTTTATATTATGTATGGGAGTAACGCAAATGGGGTGTTATATATGGTACAACTACCAATTTATGGCCGAGTTAGTGATGATGTAGAAGCATTTTCCGATCATATATAACAATTGGAGCAAGAGGTACAAAAGAAGTTGAACAATAGTAACGACAAGTATAAGGAAAAAAAAATGTGCACAGAAGGAGATAGGTGTTTATAGTCATTGATTTGGTTATGGTATAGCTTCCGAAATAAATGTTTCAAAAAGGAACCTATAACAAATTTAAGGACAAGAAGATTGGTCTGTGTAAAATAATATAAAAATAATAATAGTGCTTATGAGGTAGAATTGTCAGGAAATTTTAATATTTCTCCAGTGTTTAATGTTTCATATTTATATTCTTTTCATGGGAATATCAAGAAGGAAATGTTACTGAAGAAACATTGGATTGGAGGGAGAAGATTCCATTGAAGAAGAAATAAGAAGTGGCTCATATTTTAGACATGAAAATAGTGAACACCCGATCTGGGAAGTATAATAAATATTTGTTACATTGGAAAGGATTGAACAAGATGACAACATATGTGTCAAAGAGTCGGAAATTAAGAAGCTAGATAAAAATTAATGGAAGAAATTTGAAAAAGACAACTTGCAGGAGCTGGGTTTTTTTCAAGAAGGGGAGAATGATGTACTATTTTTAGGAGGAAATTAAAATGGTGATAACTTGTGCTCTGAGTGTCCATTTGAGTTTGTTGTTGTTAAATCACATATTTTGATGAGATGAACACATTGGTCAACCTGCCTCTCCATTTGAAATATGTTTTGGCACATTTCTAGGCCTAAATTCTATTAGTTGAAGGCCGAAAATTAGGATTTAAGTTGTGATTTGGTTTTTTCCTATATTAGGGAATTAATAAATTTTACTCTCTTGAATGCATAGTAGGTTAGAAATTTGGAAATTACTCTTAATTAGGCATGTCGAAAATTTGTGGTAGTTTCTGTGCCCGTACGAATAAACACGTGAACTTACTAAGAATAATAGGTTCTAGTAAATGACTAAAAAGAGTAAATTCCGCCACATAGAGTATATTTTGTTAGAGTTAATTAGAGTTTGATGGGAAAATTGAGTTGTGAGATGTTTTTCTGTTTATGAAGCATTGTAATCCATGATTGAATAATGAATAAAAATATTTATTCTTTTCAGTTCAAGAAATTTGTAGAGTAATTGAGTATGTGTTACGTTTGGCTACATTACCTCTTTACGCAAAATTTCTCCAAAATTTTGTTGTGGATAGTAATGCTTAAATTTTCAATCCAATTTAGTAGATCCCATGAACAGTTTTATTATGGACAATTAAATTTGTGAAAAAATCTACAAATTCAAAATTACAAAAATTGCAATGATTTTTGAAACATTACAATTTGTATAATTTCAAAAGTTTAGTGATTCCATAAATTTGTGTCCTCAAAACAATTATGTCATTAATCTACAATATTAGATTGAAAATTATTTTTTTAACATCCATAAGAAATTGTGGTAAAATAATTTCATAATTATGAATATTTGTGCAAAATTATACAATCATTTAAAATATCTGAAAATATTGTTAACATCAAAATTCTCTAAAATTGTAGTTAATGTATGAATTGTGAGTTTGGTTACTCTAATTTAAATATTTATAGATATTTCTATATTTATTGAATCATAGACATTGTCACATTATATTATTACAAAAAATTCCAAATACATTGTGTTGTGTTTTTTCAATTCAAACATTAAAGTTTTATTTTGATTACATTGATCACAATTTTAATTGAATAATATATTTCTAAAATATATAAATTATTATAATTTTAAAATCATGTTACAATTTTTAATAAAAAGTATAAAATATAAACTATAAATAAAGGTTATATTGTAAAATGGTTATACTTTGTTTTATAATAAAAAAATAATATATTTATTAAACTAAATAAATTATTTGAAAACATAGAATTAGGAAATAAAAACTTAATTTAAAGTAAATAGAAATAAATAATAAGCATTTCCCAACAAATTGCAATACAAAATAAAATAAAAATTAGAAATTGTAGATTAAGGGAAAAAGTCAAAACATATCGTACAACTTCTTCTTTGCAATACACTTTACAATCATTGTTCAAATTTGTTTGATAGTGTTAAATAGATTTCACAAAACCATCACTATTAAGATGTCTCTGATACAGTTAAATGGATATAATATTAAAATAATAGTTATTAAGTATATATTTATAAAAAGCTTATCTAAAAAATTAATCAAAATATATTTTGATGAATCCACAAAGAATAATTATCTATAACATAGATTCCATAAAATTGATCAAAATATAGATGGATGGATCCACCAAAATAATTATCCATTAAATAAATTCCATATTCACCTACTAAAAGCTTTCGATTTTGTTTTTCATTTGTATCTTTTCATGGAACACAGAAAAGATTCCATTTCCTTGTCGATAAATCTCCTAGGGAGCAAATCTTTCAGCTCTATCATCTACCTACAATGAATTTATGTGTCTTGTTGTAAGGATTATTTGAAATCACAAAATAAATTTTCAAAACACACTAATTTACACATTCAAATTCTTCTTGAGTTCATAATTTAATCATTTACTAAGTTTTTCTAAATCTATTTTACATATTAACTTTAGCATCCATGCCCATGATTTACTATATTTACTATACATTTTATTTTTAATTAATTTAGTCCTCTTTTTAGATCATTGTCTAAATAACCGTGCATGATAATACTGATTTATTAATCCAAAATAACAAGGGTTCACAACTTGGTCTAGCCCTCTTACGGGCCCCATTAACTAATTACCCATACATTTTGTTTAAATACCATTCCCATTAAATTGCCACCAAATTAAATTTGTAGGGACAATCCTCCACCCTTATATTAGATTAAAAAGAACCCTTTGATCTTAGGTTTTATAAAATTCCCTAAAAATCCTTATGATTTCTTTCTTATTCCATTTTTCCTTAATTTCTTTTCATTTGTTGCTTGTTGTTTTGCAGATTGAAGGAAAGTGTATGCCATGGAAACTTTATGGGAAACCATGAAGGAATTTTTTTCTAGTTTTGAAAATGGAAGGAACTCTTCCTCCATTCTTACCTATTTTTTAGTAACATTTTTCTCCTTTTGTTTTGCAGATCGAAATACCCATATTTGGGGTTACGGCCACAAATAAAAACATAGGATATATATATCTGTATAACTATTTATAAAATAATTTTTTTTTTGTAAAATGATTATCATGGTATTCATCCCCAACCAGGGTTTTGGTTTAAGGAGTGGGTTGTATTTTATCATAGTTGAGTTGTTGTGTATGAATGTTGTGTGGGGGGCGGCACCCCTGTAATTCCTTTTCTTTTACGTGAATGCAACATGGCCATTCGGCCCCAAATAAAAATACACTACCCCTTTTTCGAATATATAGGAAACCATTTATAATATAAAAAAATTTATTTAATATATGTACTCTATTAGTGCATTATATTTAATTATATGTAGGTGGATTTTTTTTATTTTTTTAAACTTCCCGATTATAATTTTACGTCATTTTGTTTGATATAAAAAATAAATTTAAATATATATATATATATATATATATATATACATCTATCATTTATAAATTTATATATGTTTATCCATTTAGTAGATTAAACTTCTTTTGAGAAAATTGCACAATTAAAAGGGAAAACAAATTTATTTCTTAATTAAGAGAACTAAGCGTGTACATTTTCCTTTGCAATATTATTTAAAATTTGGCTATAAGAGTTCATTTAAACTATAAATGCATCTATGAAAAGGAGGAATAAATATAATAATCAACTAATTATAACTTCCTTTTTCTTTCATAAAAAAGAATAAAAAACATTTGCAAGGGAGAAACAAGCATGTATTATCATTTATTTCCAATGCAAGAATACCATTTTCAAAATGAAGATACAATGCAAACTTTTGTTTAAATTCTAGATTTGAAAGAGTTCCATTTCTATTGAAATACAAATTACGAATTTCTTCATTCAATAAAATACATAGTTTGATAAATAAATATACAATAACTCATTTTAAAATACAAGTATTTACCAACCTTCGACTCGAAAGTGGACAAAAATGATAATATTTACAACAATGGGGTTCTTTCCTTGATGTTAGATATATATGTCTGCATCCCATGGACATATTGCAACTCCATAACATTTTCCCATCTTCATATAACAAAAAGGAAGGGGTAGTAGTCAATACTCTCCACCTAGCATATTCTAATTAGAGGGGAAGCTACCCTTCTCATTGGGCCCCGAGCTCCAACAATAATGCAATAAGGAACATTAAGAAACCATATGAACTCTTTACAAGACTTATACAATACATACACTCATGCGAAAAAATCTTACACACATACAAGAACAATAAAAATAATAACCATATACAATTTTCCAAAACATAAAGGATTAAAATCTAAGCCAAGAGAGAAGATAAATATGAGAACCACCTCCTTTTATCTCCTAAGTGAAATACAAGTTCCACCCAATAGAATCCATGTGCACATCACAAAAAACTCCAAATATTTACATATATATATATATATATGTATGTATGTATGTATGTATGTATGTATGTATCATTTTATCTCCCCATTTCCAATACAAAAATTGTATCAATATTATTCATTTCTCTCCCAATATGTGGAACACCCTAATCAAACCCCCCCAAAATACATGCCTCACATCTTCCTTTTCCATCCCCAGTGGTCCCATTTTACTTCTCCCCACACCTTCCTTACAGTTATACTACTGTAACTCCAAAAAAACAAAACCATTCATACCTTTTACAATACAACACACAACAAGTAAAATAAGATGTAATGGTATATATCCTACTGTTTATGTATAGTCATAGTACCCCTAAATGTCTACAACTAGATGGGTTGAAACTCTTAGTGTGATTGCATAACATTGATATTTTTCCAAAGTGTGGGAATTTGAAATCGAGAAAGCTCTTCGGATGAAGGTTGGTTCATATACCTCTTTTCAGATAAAAAATTTCAAATTATAGAGGATATACTTTAAATTCTACTCTAACTTGCCAAGGAGACAAGGTTTAGAAGATGTAAGAAAATAAACCTAAACTAACAAAGGTGATGCGACAAAGCAATGTTGAACACTTGGTTTTCCATTAAACACAAATCCTTAATAATATAAGACAATAATCATCCACATATAAGAAAAACTTCAACGAGAGATCATGAAGGAATAACGAACATAAGAGCAGGTTGAAATAATCCACAAACTTATTTTATTGCTCCAATAATTTTATATAGTCCATTATGATGGCCAAGACGCACAAAATTGCATTACAACTTGAATGGGAGGTTTGAACTCTAAAAATTTAGTTACAGATAAGAGAACAAGGGAGGGTGCAAAGAAGAATTGTCCAACCCTTTGAAAAATTCCCCTCCTTACAATATATAGAAAGAAAAATGAGAGAAGGAGATGAGAAAATTTGAATTCTTTCTTCAACCACCCCAAAATACATTGAATTTTCCTGCAACAATGATGGGTGTCACTAAAAAACCCATGCCTCCATGTACTATGCCTTATTGGAGAAGAAACGAACCCATACCTTCATTATTGTGGTAGGTGAGAAACCTTTGACACCCTCTAAAATGGCGAATTGTATTTTTTCATTTTGAAGATCTTAGTCTCACTAATTTTAAGATATGACACAAATTAAGAGGAAGTTTTTAAAGAGGAGAAAACACAAGTACTTCCTTTATCTTTTTAAGAAAGGATGCAAAAATTAGAAGGAAATAATGATGGGATAAGAGTTGATGTTTCAGAATATGGAGGTAGCCTAAAACCAAAGGAGTTGATAGATTGGTTAACTAGCAAGAGAAATTTATTTGAGTTGAAGGCTATGTTAGAGGAAAAGAAGGTAAAATTTGGATGCATGAAATTAAAAGGTCATGCTATGTTATAGTGGGATCATACAAAAAAGAAATTTTAATGAAATTGGAAAGAAAGAATTAGGAAATGGAGTAAGATGGAGAAGAAGCTGAAAGACAAATTTCTTCCTATAGATTATGCACAAACCCTTTATAGGAGGTTTCAGAATCACAGAAAAAACTTACAAACTGTGCAAGAATGCACAAATGAGTTATATAAGTTATCCATTCAAGTAGAGCATGAGAAAACTAAGGAACCAATTATTGCAAGGTATGTAAATGGATTAAAATTTTCTATTCAAGATGAGATAAGAATGGATCAGATAAAGAGCATGGAAGATGCCTATTAACTAGATTTAAGGGCTGAAGAAAAACAAAATCATCAAGGTTTTAGGAGGTCACCTGGAATGAATAGGGTGGCCTCATCCTCCTTTCAGGGATGAGATGGTTTCAGTCAAGGTACAGGAGAACAACCTTGTTAAGTGGAAAAGTAAGAAGATATAAAATGATATTTATCAAATCAACAAAGAGGTAGAAGATTTCCAAGGGGTAGAGGACATGCTGGCATCAGAGGATGAGAGGCTCCACGAAGACCATTTTTTTGCTACATATGTGCTGAAGAGGGTCATCAGAAACTTGAATACCCACATTATTACATACATAAAAAGAGGTAGACATACCCTCCAAGAGTAAATCTTGTTGAAGATAAACAAAAAAAAGTGAAACAAGACCTAGAAATTCCACTAGATGTTGGAGAAAATATGATGATAAAAAAGATGATGATTTCTCCAAGAAAGGATATCAAGGGGGACACATGGTTTCGTACAATTTTTTTCAAAACCATATGCAATTCAGGAGGAAAGTTATGCAATGTTATTATTGATGGTGGTAGTTGTGAGAACATGGTTTCAAATGAGATGGTTGAGAAACTAGGTCTCCATTATGAGAAGAATCATAACCCTTACCATATTGCATGGTTTAAGAAGGGTAATGAAGTTACTGTTGATAAGAGATGTTTAATAACTGTGTCTATTCGGAACATTTATAAGGATGGGATTTGGTGTAATGTTATTTTTATGGATGCATGTCATATACTGGTAGGAAGACCATTGCAATTTTATAGAAACATTATTCATCATGGGGGGAAGAATACATATAATTTTTGGAAGGACGACACAAAAATAGTTTTAGTACCTGTTAAGGAAGACAGAAAGGATGAAAATATTATTTTTTCTAAAGAATTTGTGAATGAGGCAAAGGAAACTGGGTTTTTCTATGCACTTGTCACAAATAAGGATTAGCTTACAAGTGCAAAAATACTAGTAGAGGCAACACAATTAATATTAGAATTTTCTCATGTTATTCCTTATGAAAGATCAGATGGGTTACAACCCAAAAGAGATATTCAACACCATATTAATTTGATCCTAGGGTCTTCACTCCCAAATCAAGCAGCTTATAGGATGATCCTGACATTCTATGTAGAATTGAATAAGCAAGTTTCAAATATCATAAAAAAGGGGGTAGTACGGGAGACCGTGGGTCCATGTGCAACTCTATCTTTATTAATTCCAAAGAAGGATGGCACATGGATAATGTCCACAGATAGCAAGGAAATCAATAAAAATACAATCAAGTATTGGTTCCCAATACCTCACCTTGATGATATGATGTATGTGTTTACTGGATGTAGGTATTTCACCAAGATGTATCTTCAAAGTGGTTACCATCAAATTTAGATCAGGTAAGGAAAGGAGTCAAAATAATCATTCAATCCAATGATTGGATTATATGAGTGGTTTGTAATGCCATCCGGGTCATCTAATGCACCTAGATATTTTATGAGGATAAGGAACACTATGTCATGGGTGTATAATGGTAAGTTTGTTGTGGTTTATTTTTATGATATCTTTATGTTCAGTAAAACTAAAGAATAAAAGTTGAGGCATGTAACTCTCACAAAAATGAATTTCTAAAACAACATTAATCCTTAATCAACTATTTAGAAATTTGTGGAATATTTTTTCTGTTTTAAACAGTTTGCAAGGGTGTCGAACCCTAATATACTTATAATTAATTCCTACAAAAAATGTTACATTTTATAAGCTATATCCAGTTTAGATTATTAATTAAATATTCTTAATCTATTTCTAAAATAAATTTAATTATCATCACTAGATAAGTGTTCAATAATTCCTTTCAATAGGTTAAATAGTTTCCCCCTTAGCAATTAACATTCAACTCAACTTTAATAAAATCTTATCTATAGTTATCTTAGTTATCTTAAATAATTTTCCTTAAAGTTCATTTAAATAATTACTAAGACATGTTAGGAGAGTTACATAGTTAAGTTAACAAATAAGGGTATTAAATGTCCCCATTCACCCATTTACACATACCTGTAAATTATCCAAAAACCCATAATATTTATACTTACCTTACAATTATAGGGTTGATTTTCAATCCTTGGAACAAATGAATTATGGCCACTAGATCTTAGGGTTCCATACTAACCTTAACTATCCCTATTAAATCTTATTAAACATTTTTCTTTTCCCTAGCCTCCTCATTTGGTTTCTTTTCTTTTGTTTAATTTGTAGGTTGGAGAGATGGAAGTTGTAGGAGCAAGGAAGGAAGAAGCGAAGAAGAAATTAACTAGAATCAAGCTTAACTTAGTTTATTTTATAAATTTATTTGTGCAAAATTTTCCATTTGAAGATTGTAGAGGTTTCCACTCTAAATTTGGAGTTGTTAGTAAGTTACTTCCATTTTGAGGTTTCTATTTAGTCCAAACCCTACTTAATTTTTAATGTATGAGATTGAATTCCTTTAAATACTCATTTAAATATTTACAAGTTTATAACAATGAGTTTAAATTTGCAAAGACGTGGATTTGTATTCGTCTGCCATCAGTGATGAAACTATCACCCAAAGTAGGTCGGTGGTCAATGGAACACCAACCTACCTAGCTGAACATTAAAAAAACGCCACCTTACCTAAGAAGTAGTTCAAAGACTGTCACTTTGCATAGGGTGTCAGTCTTGTTCTTCAAAAACAGAACATTCATTTCTGATTTTTTTCAAAAAAAAAATTACTGGAGTGTTTTAAAGATTATCCTTAGCTTGAATTTACATTCCTAAAGTCTCCAGTTGAAGGGTCTAAGCATTTTTTCATTCCATGCTTGAAATTACTACATTTAAATATTTTATATTTCTATAGTAACAAGGAAAACAACAACAAGAACATTTTTATCTTCTTTCAATAATAATTCTTTCAATTTCAAGAGTAATAAAGAAGCTTAACCAATTACTAATATTATTGTTTTCCTTTCCACAAAAAATGCAAATTTTCAACATTATAACTTAAAATTTCATTGTATCTTCCCATTTCTACTACAGCCATTTTTTAAGTAACTACAAATGAATTTATTCCACATTCAAATTTTCTAAGAATACATTATCAATGTTTTACACTTCTATGTTCTTCCTTCATTTTTACAAAAATACAAACACTTACAATAAAAATGAACTCTCCTTTTTATTTTGAGCATGACTCATTCTTTTACAATGAAAAGAGTTTTCTTTTTCAACAATGTATTACAACTTAATGAACAAAATATACAATATAACATTTCTTTCAAATACAATACTACAAGTCTTACAAAGTAGGATTTATTGACTTCACAAAATCTCCAAGTGTAAATTATTCAATAAGAGCTCCACCATTTCTTCAATAAGAGAGGAAACACTCTCCACCCAACCAATATTCCGATGAAAAGAATAAGCTATCCTCCTCATTGGAACACAAGCCTCAACCAAAATGCAATAAAAGATGGATAAAACTCATGGTAACTACACAATACTTCAACATCTCATTACAAGATTTCACAACCATATAACACACATTCAACACAAGAAAACAATCACAAGGATGTAATTGTCAAAACACACAAGGTGTGAAATGTAAACCCAATAGAGCAAGGATCTATGGGAATATCACTTATGCCTCCTAATGGGATTAGGTTTCCACCTTAAAACCTTCAAATATATATCTCAAAACCCCTAAACAACTCTTATGCCTCCCTCAATATCCTCTTATGCCTCCCACATTCTCTTATTTCTCCCTACAATCTCTTATGTCTCCATCATAAGAACAAAGTAAGAAATGCAATTATTTTCCTATCCAAGGTGGGCACCCAATCCAACCCAACCCAACCAAAATCCCTATCAAAACATGAAATAAACTCTTATTCCTCCCTACATATAAAATCCCTATAGCCTTCTCCTACAATATAGATGGGAATTCTACCCAAGAACCCAAAATGCATTCCAAAAAATTCAACAACATAAAAATATACACATATAAGAGAAAAAAAATAAAACAAAGGTGTAATTTATACTTTTCCATAGTAGTTCTTGATCAATGGATCACCCTCCAATCTCCTTAAAGAGAAATCCAACTCCAACAAGCGCTAAAATCAACAAGCACTCAAAAAATCTGCAACTCCAAAATTACAAGAGCACAAATGAATGAAGTAAAACCGTAACAAACAATTAAACTTGCATATATATAAAAGGAGAGAGGAGGGTGAGGTTGATCCATGTAGGATATCACATCACTTATCCTCAAATCCACATAAGAAGTCAAACCTTAACCCCAACTCAAAATAAAAATACACCGCCCCTTTTTCGAATATATAGGAAAACATTTATAATATAAAAAAACTTATTTAATATATGTACTCTATTAGTGCATTATATATAATTATATGTAGGTGGCTTTTTTTTACTTGTTTAAAATTCCCAATTATAAGTTTAAGTGGTTTTCTTTGATATAATAATTACATTTAAATATATATAAATATACATCTATCATTTATAAATATATATATTTACTTATATATGTCTATCCATTTTGTAGATTAAATTTCTTTTGAGAGAATTGCAAAATTAAAAGGGAAAAAAAAATTCTTTGTTAATTAAGAGAACTAAGTGTGTACATTTTCCTTTGCAATATTATTTAAAATTTGGCTATAAGAGTTCATTTAAACTATAAATGCATCTATGAAAAGGAGGAATAAATATAATAATCAACTAAGTATAGATTCTTTTTTCTTTCATAAACAAGAATAAAAACATTTAAAAGGGAGAAACATGCATGTATTATCATGCATTTCCAATGCAAGAATACCATTTTCAAAATGAAGATACAATGCTAAATTTTGTTTAAATTCTAGATTTGAAAGAGTTCCATTTCTATTAAAATAACAATTACAAATTTCTTCATTCAATACAATACATATTTTGATAAATAAATATACAAGAACTTATTTTAAAAAACAAGTATTTACAAGTCTTCCACTGAAAAGTGGAAAAAACATGATAATATTTACAACAATGGGGTTCTTTGCTTGATGTCAGATATATATGTCTGCATCACATGCACATCTTGTAACTCTATAACATTTTTCCCATCTTCATATCACAACAAGAAGGAAGGGGTAGTAGTCAATGCTCTCCAGCCAACCTATTCTAATAATAGGGGAAGCCACCCTTCTCATTTAGCCCCAAGCCCCAACAATAAAGTAATAAGGAACATTAAGCAACCATGTGAACTCTTTACAATATTTTTACAATACATAGACTCATGCCAAAAAATATTACACACGTACAAGAATAATAAAAATAATAACAACAATATACAATTTTTCCAAACACAAAGGATTAAAATCTAAGCCAAGGGAGAAGAGAAATATAATAACCACCTCTTTTTACCTCCTGAGTGAAATAGGGGTTCCACACAATAGAATCCATGTGCACATCACAAAACATTCCAGATATTTACATACATACATACATACATACATACATACATACATACATACATACATACATACATATATGTGTGTGTGTGTGTGTGTGTGTGTGTGTGTGTGTGTGTGTGTGTGTGTGTCCTTTTATCTCCCTATTTCCAATACAAAAAGTGTAGCAATATTATCCATTTATCTCCAATATGTGGAACACCCTATTCACACTCCCCCCGAAATGCATGCCTAAAAATTCAATTTTCCATCCCCAATGGTCCCATTTTAATTCTCCCCACACCTTCCTTAAGGCCATACTTTCCTAACTCCATAAAAACACAACCATTCATATATTTTACAATACAATACACCAAAAGTAAAATAAGATGCAATGGTATACACCCTACTGGTAATCACAACACCCCTGAATGTATGCAACTCGATTGTTTGAAACTCTCAGTGTGATTGAATAATACAGAGATTTTCCTAAAGTGTAGGAATTTTAAATCAGGAAATATATTTGGATGAAGGTTGGTTCCTATTCCTCTATTCATATGCACAAATTAAAATTATAGAGGATCTAATCTAAAATCTACTCTAACTTTCCAAGGAGATAGGGTTAATAAGATTCAAGAAAATAAACCTAAACTAAGAAAGGTGATGCACCAAAGGAATGTTGAACACTTGGTTTTCCATTAAACACAAACCATTAAAAATGTAATACAATAAACATGCACAAATAATTAAAATCGCAATGAGAGATCAAGAAGCTGCAACGAGTGTAAGAGATAGTTGAAATCATCCACAAACTTATTTTATTGCTCCAGAAATTTGATAGAGTCCATTACAATGACCAAGAGGGAAAAAAAAGCATTACAACTTGAATGGGAGGTTTAAAATCCACAAATATACTTATAGATAAGATAAGATGGGAGGATGCAAAGAAAAATTTTCCACCCCTTTGAAAAATTACCCTCCTTACAATATATAGAAAGCAAAATGAGAGAAGGATATGAGAAGAATTAAAATTATTGATTCAACCACCCTAGGATGCATTGAATTTGCCTGCAACAATGATGGCTACATCTACAAAACCCATGCCTCCATGTACTACGCCTTGTTGGAGAAGAAAGGAACCCATACCTTCATTATTGTTGTAGGTGAGAAACCTAGCACAACCTCTAAAATGGCAATCTGTATTTTTTCCATTTGAAGAACTTAGTCTCACTAATTTGAAGATATGACACAAATAAAGAGGAAGTTTTTGAAGAGGAGGAAACACAAGGACCTCCGTTATCTTTTGAAGAAAGGATGATGCCAACATTATAAGGAAATTATGATGCTATAAGAGTTGATGTTTCAGAATATGGAGGTAGCCTAAAACCAGAGGAGTTGATAGACTAGTTAACTAGCATGAGAAATGTTTTTGAGTGGAAGGCTATGTTAGATGAAAACAAGGTAAAATTTGGATCCACGAAATTAAAAGGTCATGCTATGTTATGGTGGGATCATACAAAATAAGAGTAGTTAAGAAATTAGAAAGAAAGAATTAGGATATGGAGTAAGATGGAGAACAAGCTGAAAGACAATAATCTCCCTATGGATTATGCACAAAACCATTACAAGAGGTTTTAGAATCTTAGAAACAACTTACAAAACATGCAAAAATACGCAGATGAGTTATATAAGTTATCCATTCGTGTAGAGCATGAGGAAACTGAGGACCAAATTATTGTAAGGTGTGTAAATGGTTTAAAATTTTCTATTCAAGATGAAATAAGCATATATATGATAAAGAACATGAAAGATGCCTATAAAATAGCTTTAAAGGTTGTAGAAAAACAAAATCATCAAGGTTTTAGGAGGTCACCTAGAATGCAGAGGGGGGGCTCATTCTCCTTTTGAGGAGGAGATGATTTTAGTTACAAGACAAGACAAGATTTCGCAAATCAGCAAAGAGGTAGAGTATTTCAAAGGGGTAGAGGATATGTTGGCAGTAGAGGATGAGAGGCTCCACGAAGACCATTTTTTTGCTACAGATGTTGTGAAGAGGGTCATCAGACACTTGAATTCCCACATTATTACATACATAAAAATAGGCAGGCATACCCTCCAGGGGTAAATCTTGTTGAAGCTAAACAAAAATAAGATAAACAAGACCTAGAAATTCCACCATATGTTGGTAAAAATATGATAATAAAAAGGACGATGATTTCTCCAAGAAAGGATAACAAGGGGGATGCATGGCTATGTACAAATATTTTTAGAACAAGATTCACTTTAGGAGGAAAGGTATGCAATTTTATTATTGATGGTGGTAGTTGTGAGAGCATGGTTTCAAATGAGATGTTTTAGAAACTAGGTCTGCATTATGAGAAGAATCATAACCCTTACCATATTGCATGGTTTAAGAAGGGTAATGAAGTTAGTGTTGATAAGAGATATTTAATAATTTTTTCTATTGGGAAAACTTATAAGGATGAGATTTTGTGTAATGTTATTCTTATGGATGCATGTCATATCCTAGTATGAAGACCATGGCAATTTTCTAGAAACGTTATTCATGATGGGGGGAAGAATACATATAATTTCTGAAGGACAACACATAAATAGTTTTATTACTTATTAAGGAAGACATAAAGGATGAAAATATGCTTTCTACTAAAGAATTTGTGAAGGAGGCAAAGGCAACTCAGTTTCTCTATGCACTGGTCACAAATAAGGATGAACCTACAAGTGTAAAAATACTAGTAGAGGTGACATAATTAATATTAGAATTTTCTCATGTTATTCCTTATGAACGAATAGATGGGTTACCACCCAAACGAGATATTCAACACCATATTAATTTGATCCTAGCATCTTCACTCCCAAATTAAGCAGCTTATAGGGTCAGTCTGAAAATGCATGTTGAATTGAATAACTAAGTTTCAAATCTCATAAGAAAGGGAGTAGTAAGGGATAGCATGAATCTGTGTGCAACTCTAGATTTTTTAATTCCAAAGAAGGATGGAACATGGATAATGTGCACAGATAGTAGAGAAATCAATAAAAATATAATAAAATAGAGGTTCCCAATACCTTGCCTTGATGATATGATAGATGTGCTTGTTGGATCTAGGTATTTCACTTAGATTGATCTTTTAAGTGGTTATCATCAGATTTAAATCAGATAAGGAGATGAGTAAAAAACATCATTCAAGTCAGGGAATGGATTATATGATTGGTTTTTAATTCCATTCGGGTTATCTAATGCGCTTAGCTATTTTATGAGGATGATGAACATGATGTCATGGGAGTATAATGGTAAGTTTTTTGTGGTTTATTTTGATGATATATTGATTTTCAATAAAACTAAAGAAGAATATTTGAGGCATGTAACACCCATAAAAACAATGTTCTAAAACCACATTAATCCTTAAACAATTACCAGGAAAGATGTGGATTTTTTTTAAAACAGGTTGCAAGGGTGTCTAACCCTAATATACGTGTAATTAATTCCTACCAGAAATGTTTCATTTCATGGGCTATATCCATTCTAGATTATTAATTAAATATTCTTAATCCATTTCTAAAATCAATGTAATTATCATCACTAGATTAGTGATCAATAATTCCTTTCACTAGGTTAAATAATTTCCCCCATAGGAATTAACATTCAACTCAAATTTAATCAACTCTTATCGATAGTTATCCTAGTTGTCTTAAATAATTTGCATTAAAGTCTATTTAAATAATTTTTTAAGGCATGTTAGGACAGTGACATAGTTAATTTAACAAACAAGGGTATTAAATGGCCTAATTCAACCATTTACACATACCTTTAAATTATCTAAAAACCCATAATATTTATTCTTACCTAACAATTTTACGGTTTATTCTCAACCCTTGGATCAAATGATTTGTGGCCACAAGATCTTAGGGTTCCATACTAACCTTAAATATCCCTATGAAATCTTATTAAACTTTTTTCTTTTCCCTAGCCTCCTCATTTGGTCTCTTTTCTTTTGTTTAATTTGTAGGTTGGAGAGATGGAAGCCATAAGAGCAAGGAATTAAGAAACCATGAAGAAATTCAATAGAATAAAGATTAACTTAGTTTATATTATAAATTTATTTGTGCAAAATCTTCCATTTTAAGATCACAGAGGTTTCAACTCTAAATTTGGAGTTTTTAGTAAGTTATTTCCATTTTGAGGTTTCTATTTGGGTCAAACCCTACGTAATTTTTAATCTATGAGATTGAATGTCTTTAAATACCCATTTAAATATTTACAAGTTTAGAACAATGAATTTATGCCCTTATGGATTTCTAGTTATTTCCTCTATAGATTTGTAGGCTTATATTTGTAATTAAACCAAGTTTAAATTTACAAAGGCACGGATTTCTATTTTTCCACCGTCAATGATCAAAATTCCGCCAAAAGTAATTCGGAAGTCCTAGGACCATTGCCCTACCTGGATGATGATTCAAAAAACATCACCTTTCCTGAGTGGCGGTTTAGAGACCACCACCCTGCATAGGGCGGCAGTCCTGTTCTTCGAAAACAAAACCTTCATTTCTGAATTTTTTTAAAAAAAAAATTTTACTTCCATTTGAAGGGTGTAACCATTTTTTCATTCCATGCTTGAAATTACTACACTTAAATATTTTCTATTTCTATAGTAGCAAGCAACACAGCATCAAGAACATTTTTATCTTCTTTACAAAAAATACTTCTTTCAAGTTCAAGAGTAATAAAGAAGATTAACCCATTCCTAATATTATTGTTTTTCTTTCCACAACAAATGCAATTTTTCAACATAATAACTTAATTAAAATTTCATTGCATCTTTCCATTTCTAGTACAACCATTTTTTGAAGTAACTACAAAAAAATTTATTCCACATTCTGATTTGATAAGAATACATTATTAATGTTTTACACTTCTATGTTTATCCTTCATTTTTACAAAAATATAAATACGTACAATAACAATTAAATTTCCTTTTTCTTTTGAGCATGGCTCATTCTCTTACAATTCAAAGAGTTTCATTTTTCAATAATGTATTATAACTTAATGAACGAAATATACAATACAACATTTCTTTCAAATACAATACTACAAGTCTTCCACTGTAAGTCGGAAAAACAAGAAAGGTGTTCTTAAAAAGAAGGATTTCCTGACTTCACAAAAGATCCAAGTTCCAATTATTAAATAAGATCTCCACCATTTCTTCACTTGATCACGACAACAAAAATTGATAGGAAAAACTCTCCAAGAAAACAAATATTCCAATGAGAAGGAGAAACTATCCTCCTCATTGGCACCCGAGACCCAACCAAAATGCAATAAAAGATGGATCCAACTCATGAAAACCACACAATCCTTCAACATCACATTATAGGATTTCACAACGATATAACACACATTAAACACAAGAAAACAATCACAAGGATGCAAGTTTAAAAATACACAAGGCTTGAAATGTAAAGCCAATGGAAGCTTGATCGATGCGAAGATCATTTATGCCTCCCAATGGGATTAGGTTCCCACCTTAAAACCCTAAAATATATATCTCAAAACCCCTACACAACTCTTATGCCTCCCACATTCTCTTATTCCTCCCTACAATCTCTTATGTCTCCCTCATAAGAACCAGGTAAGAAATGCAAGTATTTTACTATCCAAGGTGGCACACCTAACCCAACTTCCTCCCAAAACATGAATTAAACTCTTATTCCTCCCTACATATAAAATCCCCATAGCCTTCTCTTCCACCATAGTTAGGCATTCTACCCAAGAACCCGTCAAGCATACCAAAACATTCAACAACATAAAAATATACACATATAAAAGAAAAAAAATAAAACAAGGGTGTAGTTCCTATTTTTCCATGGTAGAACTTGATAAATGAATCACCCTCAAATCTCTTTCAAGATAAATCCAACTCTAAAAAGCTCTAAACTCAACAAGAACTCCAAAACTCTCCAACTCCAAAATTACAAGAGCACAAATGAATGAAGTAATCCCCAAACAAACAATTAAACTTGCATATATAGAAAAATGAGTGAGGAGGGTGAGGTGGCTTCATGTAGGATACCCCATCACTTATCCTCAAATCCACATCAAAATTCAAACCTCAACCCCAATGCACAACAAATTGGTGGTTGAGAGGAATTACAAGCCTATTACACACACAATCTAAACATACACCCTCTAAGGAAAAAAATAAAATCCATGTAAGAAAAGTGCAATAAATGTCACTTTTTCTCCTACAAAATACATAATGGGGTTTAATTTTGACCCCCAAATCCATAGGTAGGGTTGGTATAACAAATTAAGAGGTGTTGGACAAGCTTAGCTCGTCCCACAAGCCTCCAAAAATGGCCCTTAATCCCAAATCTGAAGTTCTAAGGTAAGGTAGAGTTTATAACACTCGAAGTCACATAAACTCAACTTAGTATTACACAGTCCAAAAGAACAATAACTCTAATAAATGACTCCATTTGTTACATCCTCAAATCACTTAATAAACATAATTAAATTAATTAATAAAGCACATTAATCAACAATGATTAAATAAATTACATCACAAATTAAGTCACGAACTATACAATTAAATAAAAGAAAAGGAAAGAATTACACACATGTCCATGGTCAAAATTGGAGGTCATCCCCCCAATGGGGACCCCCTAGAAAATTAAAACACAAAAAACACAACACAAGTTGTCATGGTGACCTTCGTTGTATCCATCTAGTATTCTTTTGTGGTTGGTATCTAATCCCACTTTTGATTATTGTGATATTATCACCTACAAAATCACACAATACCTCCTTCGGCCTCATGGCCGATAAAAACATCAAAGATAAATATACGCACATAAATAAATAACCATCCACATATAGATAACTCATCATTTCTACTATCATTGCTATCATTTGTCTAATATTTTAAACAACATCTCAATTCTATATTTTATCAATATCAAAAAGATTAGGAGATTAATTTAAAACCTAAATCCTAGTCAACACGACGATAATCCCAATTATTTGTAATATGTGTGCTAACAACACATCATCATCATCAATGTAAAATGTCTCTCTATATCTCTAAGAAGCCACACAAATCAAACTATGAATAAAAGTCCATCAATATTTAGAATATCTCTACCATCTAACATCATTTTAAACCAATATAGAACAATAACATCCATGTCTAAAGTCAAAAGTAATCAAAATACTACAAGGCATTTGAGGGTGATATTTGAAGTGTTAAGGAAAGAGAATCTCTATGCCAATTTGAAGAAGTACACATTTACACAAGAGAGTTCGGTATTTTTCGGTTTTATTATTTCACCAGATGGGGTACATATGGATTAAGAAAAGATAAAAACAATTATTGAATGGCTGATTCCATAGAGTATAGAAAAGGTAAGAAGATTTCATGGTTTAGCTACATTTTACTGAAAGTTTATTTAAAAATTTAGTAGTATTCTAGAACCTATAAAAGATTGCAAAAAAGGAAGGGTGTTATTGTGGAAAAACGTGACTGAGGATAGCTCTAAGTTCTTGAAGAAGAAGGAGATAGAAACACCTATTTTGGCACTACAATATTTTGATAAAGTGTTTGAAGGTGATTTTGAAGCATCACACGTGGGTATTGGTTCTATCTTAAGTCAAGGAGGGAAGCCGATAAAATTCTTTGGTAAGAAACTAAATGAGGTAAGAAAGAACTACTCTACTTAGTGCCTAAGGATTTTGTTTTATTCAAAGACCACATCGCCCTGAAATACGTGAATACACAAAATAAGTTGAATAATAGGCATGAACAGTGGATATCAGTTTTACAGGGTTATAATTTTTTTCTAAAGCATAAATCATGAAAATAGAACCAAGTTTCAGATGCATTGAGTAGGCGTGTGACTCTATTTACAACTATGGAGAATGAGTTGTTTGGTTTTGAAGCTATAAATGAATTTTACTCTTCTGATGTTGATTTCAAGAATATTGTTGAAAGTTTAAGTAGTCCATTTTTAGATGATGCAGGTGATTTCTAGGATGATTACCTTTTGTAGGATTTCTATCTATTTAAGGGGTGACAACTATGTATTCAAGATGGGTCTATGAGAGAGAATAAATTGAAAGATCTGCATAGCGGAGGATTGGCTGGGCACTTTGGTAAGGATAAATACTATTGGCCAAAGATGAAAAGAGATGTGGTAACATATGTGGAGAGGTTCAAAATTTTCTAAGTCTCAAAATTTCATGCACAGAATACATTATTGTATATGCCATTTCTTGTTCCCGAAGGGCTATGGATAGATTTGATCATGGATTTTGTTTTTGGACTACCAAAAACACAATGAGGTAAGGATTGAATTTTCATGGTTGTTAATAGGTTTTCTAATATGGTTAATTTTATTTCATGCATGAAGACTAGTGATACGAAAACAGTAGTGGATTTATTTTTCATAGAAGTTGTTCACTTGCATGGTGTTCCAAAAATCATTAATTTAGATAGGGAGACAATTTTATTAAGTAATTTCTTCATGAATTTATGGAAGAAGTTTGGAAATAAACTACATTTAATAAGTGCTTATCATCCTCAGACTGATGGGAAAGTAGAGGTGGTAATTAGGAGTTTGGGAAACCTGTAAAGGTGCATAGTTGGGGAAAATACAAAACAATGGGATATAGCATTACCACAAGCTAATTTTTCTTATAATATCTCAGTAAACAGATCCACAGGAAATTTTCCATTTTGTATTATGTATGGGAGTAATCCAAACGGGGTGTTAGATTCGGTACAACTACCAATTGATGGACACGTTAGTGATGATGCAAAAGCGTTTGCCGATCATATATAACAATTCGAGGAAGAAGTATGAAAGAAGCTGCAGAATAGTAATGAAAAGTATAATGAAATAAAGGTTATGGTATATTTTTGGAAAGAAAGGTTTCAAAAAGGAACCTATAGTAAATTAAAGTGCAAGAAGATCAGTTCCTGTAAAATTATAAAAAAAAATGATAATGCTTATGAGGTAGAATTGCCATGAAATTTTGATATTTCTCCAATGTTCAATGTTTCATATTTATATGTTTTTCATGGGGAAGTCAAGAAGGAAATGTTACTAAAGAAACATTGTATTGGAGGCAGCAGATTCCATTGAAGAAGAAAGAAGAAGTGGCTCATATTTTAGATAAGAAAACATTGAACACACGATATGGGAAATACAATAAATATTTGGTACATTGGAACAAGAGGACAACACATGGGTCAAATAGTGGGAAATTAAGAAGCTAGATAAAAATAAATGGATCAAATTTGAAAAAGACAACTTGCAGGAGATGGATTTTTTTCAAGCAAGGGAGAATGATGCAATATATCTAGGAGGAACTTAAAATGGTCATAACTTGTGCTCCAAGCATCCATTTGAGTTCTTTTTTTTACCAAATGTTTGGATGAGATTAACACATTGATTAACCTTCCTTTCTAGATGAAATATGTTTTGGCACATTTTCGGGCTCAAATTCTGCCATCAGAAGGCCGAAAATTATGATTTAAGTTGTAATTTTGTTTTTTCCTATATTAGGGCATTAGTAAATTTTAGTCTCTTGAATGCATTGTAGGTTAGAAAGTTTGAAATATCTCTTAATTAGGCATGTATAAGATGTGTGGCAGTCTCTGTTCCCGTATGAATAAGCATGTGAACTTACTAAGAATAACAAGTTCTACTAAATGACTAAAAATAGTAAACTCCACGACATAGAGTAGATTTTGTAAGAGTTAGTTACATTTTGATGGGAAACTTGAGTTGTGAGTTGTTTTTCTGTTTATGAAGCATTATAATCCATGATTGAATATTGAATAATAAGATTTATTCTTTTGAGTTTAAGAAATTTGCAGAGTAATTGAGTACGTGTTACATTTGGCTACATTACCTATTTACCCAAAATTTCTCCAGAATTTTGGTGTGGATAATAATGCTTAAATTTTAAATCGAATTTAGTAGATCCCATGAACAATTTTATCATGGACAATTAAATTTGTGAAAAATTCTACAAATTCAAAATTATAGAAATTGCAATGATTTTCGAAACATTACAATTTGTATAATTTCAAAATTTTAGTGATTCTATAATTTTGTGTCCTTGAAAAAATTGTGTCATTAATCTACAATATTATATTGACAATTAATTTTTTACCATCCATAAAAAATTTTGGTAAAATAATTTCATAATTATGAATATTTGGGCAAAATTATACAATCATTTAAAATCTTTGAAAATATTAACATCTAAATTCTCTAAAATGGTAGTTAATATATGAATTGTGAGTTTGGTTACTCTAATTTAAACATTTATATATATTTCTATATTTATTGAATGATAGACATTGTCACATTCTATTATTATGAAAAATGCCGAAGATATTATGTTATGTTTTTTCAATTCAAACATTAAAGTTTTATTCTGATTGCATTTATCACAATTTTAATTGAATAATATATTTCTAAAATAACTAAATTATTATAATTTTAAAATCATGTTACAAGTTTTAATAAAACATATACAATATAAATTATAAATAAAGGTTACATTCTAAAATGGTTATACTTTGTTTTTCTTTAAAGTATAATAAAAAATTAATATATTTATTAAACTAAATAAATTACTTGAAAACATAGAATTAGGAAATAAAAAATTAATTTAAAGTAAATAGAAACAATTAATAAGCATTTCCCAAAAAATTGCATATGATTATAGAAAAATACCATCACCTCCAAAAACACATAAGATAGTGAACAATTCTTAGAAAATTTAGAGAAAATTGAGAGAAATAATGTAATTTTATACTTTTAAACTAGAAAATAAAAATATAAAAAAAAACAAAGGTAATTTAAAAAAAAAATAATATGGAGGAATTTTTTATACTAATGAAATCTGAAAATACAAAATAAAATAAAAATTATAAATCATAGATTAAGGGAAAAAGTCAAAACATATCGTAAAACTTATTCTTTCTAATACACTTTACAATCGTTGTTCAAATTTGTTTAATAGTGTTAAATAAATTCACAAAACCATCATTATTAAGATGTCTCTGATATAGTTAAATGGATATAATATTAAAATAATACTTATTAAGTATATATTTATAAAAAAAATATGAAAAATTAATCAAAATATATCTTGATGGATCCATAAATAATAATTATCCATAACAGAGATTCCATAAAATTAATCAAAATATCTATGGATGGATCCAAAAAAAAAATTATCCATTACATAAATTCCATTTTCACCTACAAAAACCTTTCCATTTTGTTTTTCATTTGTATCTTTGCATGGAACATAGAAAACATTCCATTTCCTTCTCAATAAATCTCCCAAAGAGCAATTATTTAAGCTCTATCATCTACCTGCAATGAAATTATGTGTCCTATTTTAAGGATTATTTTAAATTGCCAAATAAATATTAAAAATGTTGCATTGCAAAAGGAAGATGGGATGGTTACAAAAATATATGTACAATATATATTTGCAAACACCCTTTACTTCTGGATTTTCTATCCTTATGAACAACACAAAATGCTTCTCGCTCAATCCTATACTATAACCCATAATTGACAGACATTGTTGGATAAATCATACACCTTATAACGCTTGCTAAATCCATGCACAAAAACCAAGACAAAACTCATCAATTAATTAGGAAAATTACTGTTAATGTTTTTAAACAAGGTCTCAAGGGTGATGAACATTACTTGTGATCAAATAATTCTACATTTAGTAATTCTTACACATTCATAAGGTAATCGAAATTAAATTAATAATTAATTATTATTATTTTAATTCTAAAAGAATTTCATAATCCTACCCTCTTCTAGGGTTCCGCTTAATTTTTATTTAAATCATAACTACTTTAATCACATTAATTTACCCATTCAAATTCTTCTTGACTTCATAATTTAATCATTTCCTAAGTTGGTCTAAATCTATTTCATATATTAACTTTAACATCCATACCCATCATTTACTATATTTACTATACATTTTATTTTTAATTAATTTAATCCCCTTTTTAAATCATTGTCTAAATAACCATGCATGATAATATTGATTTATTACTCCAAAATAACAAGGGTTCACACCTTCGTCTAACCATCTTAGGGGCCCCATTAACGAATTACACAAACATTTTATTTAAATACCATTCCCATGAAAATGCCACCGACTTAAATTCTTAGGGACAATCCTTCACCCTTAGATTAGATTAAAAATAACCCTTTGATCTTAGGTTTTCTAAAATGCCCTAAAAATCCTTATGATTTATTTATTATTCCCTTTTTCCCTTAATTTCTTTTCATTTTTTGCTTGTTGTTTTGCAGATTGAAGGAGAGTGAAGGCCATGACAACATGAGGGGAAACCACAAAGGAATTTTGTTCTAGTTTTGCAAATGGAAGGAACTCTTCCTCCATTTTTACTATTGATATTAGGGTTGTAGAATGTGTTTTTCTCCCTTTTTTGTTTTTTTTATTTATACATTTATTTACATTGATCATATACCCACAGACGTTTTGTATTTGTGTATATACACACACACATATATACCTCATTTTTATTAACATTTTTCTCCTCTTTTTTTCACAGATTGAAATACGCGTATTTGGGGTTGTAGCCACGGATAAAACCACATGATATATATATTTATAAAATTGTTTTTTTTTCCATAAAATGATTATCAGGGTATTCAGCCCGAACCAAGGTTTTTTTAAGGAGTGGGTTGAATTTTATCATAGTTGAGTTGATGTGTATGAATGTGTGTTGGGGGATGGCACCCCTTTAATTTATTTTCAATTATGTGAATGCAACTTGGCCATTTTGCCCCAAATAAAAATACACCTCCCCTTTTTCCAATATATAGGAAAACGTTTATAATATAAAATAAACTTATTTAATATATGTACTCTATTAGTGCATTATATATAATTATATGTAGGTGGCTTTTTTTATTTGTTTAAAATTCCCAATTATAAGTTCAAATGGTTTTGTTTGATATAACAAGTACATTTAAATATATATAAATATACATCTATCATTTATAAATATATATATTTACTTATATATGTCTATCCATTTAGTAGATTAAATTTCTTTTGAGAGAATTGCATGATTAAAAGGGAATTTTTTTTTTCTTAATTAAGAGAAGTAAGTGTGTAAATTTTCCAAAAAGTCATATCTTTTGCAAATTCGAGCTCTAAGTGAAAAGTTATGGCCAACTGAAAGTCAAGGTGTCATTCTGTAAAAATAGAAAACTACTGATCTTCCTTCTTTGGAGTCCAAAATGCATGCATCCTCTAAAATACAAAGATTCAGACTTTCAGACATTTCCATTTCGGATATTGAAACACTACTCATCCTTCTTGGGCGCGTGAAAAATCTGAAACTCTGAAACTCGAAAGTCCAAAATTTCAGACTTTCAGACATTTTGACTTCCGATTTTGGGTTATTTTTCATCCTTCAAATTTCCTCGAGAGTTCGGAAACCCTGAAATAAAAAGTTCTGAAACTCTGAAACCTGACAGTTCCACCGCATTGACCTCGAAACCTTCATTTACTTCCAAAATATGAACCCTTTCAGGAATCAGACTTTCAGGGTTTTAGACATTTTTTTTCCACTTTTCCTATTTTTCCACTGAAGAATCCGAAACTCCAAATTCTACACCTCTGAAACTCTGAAATGTGAAAGTCTAAAATTTTGGAGTTTCAGAGTTTCATATTTTGAGCTTTCGCTCACTTTTTTTATTTTTTCCCATCGAGATCACTGAAACTCTGAAACCCAAAATTTTTAAATTTCAGACTTTCAGAATTTCAAACTTTGGGATTTCAGAGTTTGTTGATCTCTTTTCACTCACTGAATTCTCTGAAATGCTGAAATGCTCCACCTATGAGGTACACCTTTTTTTGACTTCAGAGCTTCTTCTTTCCGAAAATTCTCTGTAATTTTCTCATCCTGTTTAATTTTATTCGCTCAAATTCAAAAATGCAAGACTCCATGACTAAATCAACTCTGTCATTTCCACTGTGTGTAATTTTTTGTTTGCCCAATTTTTCCCGAGGGGAAAAATTGAATAGTACCTACCTTTCCATAATAACATCCACAATCTTCAAGCACAACTTGAACCTTCATCCAATCCCAACTAAATCCCCATATTCAAGCTCCATAAACTCCAAAACAAGAAGACCAAGCAAATTCCCCAAATTGTGCAAGTCTGTAGTGAGAACAAATAATCCCCAAAACTCCAAATCAACCACAATAAATAGAAAAAGAGGGGAGGATGGTGAGGTGGCTCCACGTAGGATGCCACATCACTTCTCATAAAATCCACCTCACTTGGTCGGTAAAAATTATTAAGACTAATAAATAGGTAAGGTGAGAATATAACAACTTCTTTCGATGCAAATAAATACTCCATACCTCTAAGGACATCATTAAAATAGATTTTAATAAAGTGCAATTAATTAGTTATTTACTCTTGTAAAACACATAATGAGGCTTAATTTTGACCTCTTATATCATAGCTATAATTTGTAGGTGAATTTAAGAGGCACGTGACAAGCTTAGCCTATCCCACAAGCCTTCAAAAGTGGATCCAAAGTCAAATTTATGGATTTCAAGGATGGGTTGAGTACACAACATCAAACTCAATAAAAATCATCTCGAATCAAAATATCACAAGGACTATCTACCCAAGTTAAATGCCCATTTGTCACATCTCAATTCAACTTAATCGATTAATTAACTAAACAAGGGCATAATAATAAGCAATAATAAAGTGAAGACACATAAAAATAAATAAATCACATACTAAACAAAATAAAATAATAAAAACAGGGAAAATCAACACATAAACCCATGGTCACATTTGAGGTCACCCCCAATGGGGACCTTGAATAAACTCAAAGTTTCCAAGGTGACCTTTTTTCCAATATCTGATATTCCATCATTATTAGTCTCCTAGCCTCTTTTTTTTTAATTTTGATATAATTTCCTTCAACGGGTCAAAGAATACCCCTTCAAACTCAAGTCCATATCAAATAAATCAAGAAACAAAATATACATAAAAATCATCCAATAACATCATACATGCAGCTATATCATCATCATCAAAATTAGGAATTTCTATCAAGTATTTGTAATTTCTTAACATTTCAATTCTACTGTAATCAATAATTTACAATCATCAATAATATAATTCAAATTTTATAATAAGCATGAAATTATCTATATCTAATGTAACTCCTAAGTAATGGATAAACTCAATAACATATCTTCAATCCCTAATATCATTATATTGTTAGCAGTTCACAACATCCAGGAGATCGCATGATTAGTCTAATAATCTAAATATAATCAATACGTAAAGAATCCAAATGTTAGTATATAAAAAAATAACAATTCTAGATCATCATCATATCCTTAAATGTTCATCAAAGTCCACAATACATCCATACAGTTCAAAGTAAAAGTTAGAAAAAAATAACAATCATGATGTCCCTCATATCTAGCAACATGATAACTAAAATATAATAATAATTTCCATGTCTCTAATCAATAGAAATAAAAATCATAGTGAAATAAGTGTCAAAGAGGAGTGGGAATTAAGTCCCCCTCCCCTTAGACTGAAAGGAATGATAAGAAGATTGTTCCAAGCCACGATCTCAGATGATAATAGCACACCACATTATATTTGCAAAGCAGAAGAGTTAAAATACCATATATGGAAATCCGTCATAATCCATAATGCTCAATACATTACAATAGAATGACTTGAATTATTCAATAAGAAAGATGTAAATATAGGAGGAGGGAAGTGCAACTACTACCTAAATCAGTGGTGAAGAACTCCCACTAACTGATAATGGTATTTAAGTTAACTCCAAAAGACTAGTAAGCTAGCTTCACATAACTGAGAAGCTAACTCAACACAACTAGTAAGCTAACTCCACACAACTAGTACACCTAAGAAAGCTAACCCAACAAGTGTAGGGTTAACACAAGTGTAAGAATTATCCTAATAAATAAATAAAAGGATAAATAATAACCTACACTAACATAGACTTGACTTCCTCCTGGAAGTCACGGAAAGAGGTAGGGAAACAAGGCATACAAACCTTCATAATACTCTCTACGAGGTTAACCAAGTTACAACAAAATAAATTTAAACAATAAATTGTCGATGGAATACCAATGATTGAAAACTAAGGTCCAATAATAATAGGAAAATTCATGTACACAATGTGTCTATGTAGCCACACATGGATATAAAACATGGTAAATAAGGATGATAAGACTTTCACTTAGGTTAAATTACACTTCCAAGTTTGTTAATCTAGATAACGTTAATAAATACCAATCAAGAATTTTAATTTTGCAAGAGAGACCACACCTTCTTAGAGAGTTAAAAAATTCAGGGCCACACAAAGCGATGCTTACTAAACAAGGGAAACTTAGAAGAACTCAGTTAAATTGTCATGGTAACACTAAGCATACTCCTGGCCTCAATTTTTCCATAACTTGAAATTGGTACCCAAATAACGTAACACAAAACCAAAAATATCAATTTAGAAACCAAATCAATTAGACAATATTTATATTATTTATGATAGATAATATTTTCTCATACTATTATATAAACACAAAAGATACCATTCACTCTATATAAAAAACAAAAAAATTAATTTTATGTGAATGATAACTCAAAATAATCTTAAAGTGATCATACCTTAATATTATAACACATAGGAATACTTAAGCGAGCTATAAAAAAAGCAACAAGTGAGGTCTAACTAATAATTTACGGGAGCATCACACCAAACATTCTTCTTAAAACTTATGAAAAAATCTTGTACCTTCTTTTCCTACAGGATAAGGGGGACAACATCATGGTTCCTAGAAAGGAAGGAGGAATTAAAAATTCCTCCATATCCTTAACATATGTTGCCTAATATTGCCACTAAGCCTAGGTCATTAACGACCTATTCCAGCACAATAAGGGTGCCTCTCTTAAAACTGAATATATATACTCACTCCTAAAGACCACAAACATACACCTGTTGATTATAAGAGAAAAAAGGGGTACGAAGGTTTAAAAGGATCCATCAAGGAGGATTACACACATTTATGTTCAAGAGAGTAAACATGGCTAAAACACATCACTATAAAAAAGGTACTCCATTTTTCAAGGTATGCAGATATATGTAAAGGTTCAAGTATTTGTAATTTTTGGGAAGATAGAAATAAGGCCCACGAAAATGGACATGACAATTATTCCATTCTAACAAGGTGGTACAATCCTTATGCATATTTCTAAAAATTTCATACTAACCAATGAGAGGTCAAGAAATTACCTAGCATATAATTTTGTTATAAACATTATACATATGTTTATTGTTTGATATGACAAGAGGGGTATAATCATTTTATTATCATGGATTCAAATTTAGAGTTCATTACGAGATTCACACTAATTTTTATACTTGTCTAGCATTGAAACAACTTATTCTTTTACGATTTATAATTCTAGTATTATATCAGATAGTAATTGTCGTAAAAGGTCATGATACTTTTACAATGATAACTTAATATATGCTATATTAAGGATAGATATATATTGGATACATTTTTATAATATTTCAATATTATTTGTATCACTACAAGATATTACAGTGTAAAAGAGGTTAAATAATCATATAATAGCTCAAGGTAATATTTCAATTAGATCAACCATTCAAATCATGTTCTTTACAAGTTTTAGGGCATGCGATAACAATTTTATACAATCGAGGTTATTTATTTATACATTCTACTCGTGTTCAATCCCATAAAATTATCTGTTCCATATTCTAAATTATAAAACACAAGTTATAGTTACATTTTATAAACATATTTCTTATGAATCATCTAATTAATTCCTTCCTTATATTATGATATACCGTATTTATGTCATTAATGGTTATCATTAATGTTGGCAAGATATCTCATCATTCTATAAGGGCGGAAAAATATAAATTTTACTTCTAGGGAAAGTATAAAATGTTTCTTACTATTGTTCACATAGTTTTATTTCTTTTATTAAACTATCAGGTTAGATTAAGGAACCATCTCCTTAATGTACCAATTTACTAATTAAGTATCCAAATTCCAACCTCACAAATAGAATACTAACATTCTCATGTTTATCACATTACTAGTTGAATTTTAATGAGTAGCAAGATCCTACCTTATGACATTATTAATTTTATAGAAATAAGAGGTCATTAACCAAAATGGAACACACCAAGTTTACAAGAGTTTTTCCTCAATATTTACATGCATCGCCAATGCATTCCAAGTGAGCCTCCAAAATTATCAATAATATCTATGATGGAGGCACACATTAAGAAGTTATAAATTTACTTTTACTAATTTGAGGAGTTTAAATAAATATGAGAGAAGAAACAATGTTTGTGGTCTAAACCACAAATAATTTCACTATATAAGAGAGAGAGTTTCCAAACAAAACTTATACCTCCACAAGATACCATCAACCAAGAAATCAATATGACTAGGGTAAAAATTACACCATAGACACCATACTTCTTCACCAAGAGCTCATTAAAATATTATGGGGGAAGTCAAAATATTTACTCAAAACATTGCCTATAAGGCCAAAATTTATAGCCTTGGATGAAGGAGGATGACATGACATAGAAAAGGTCAAAAAATTAAGACCTATAAAACCAAAATCTCTACCCAAATGCATCCATATCTGTCTAAACATAAAATCGATACTAATAGGTTATAGTATGATATACCTTAAAAAACTTAAGAGATTAAGACAAGATGGTTCTATCTATGGGTCAAAAAAACTAAAATAAGCACCTTGTTATAGGAACTAAAGTATTTTCATATTCACCCCAAGGTATTTATAGTTCAAAACATGGGTATTTTATAAAATAGAACAAATAAATTAGGTTAATACTCCAGTATGCCCATCGGTGCATCATCATATCCAAAGTGTAGTGCCCACTTCACTTTGACACCTTTTGATACTGATCTTGATACTGTTGATTACATTATGGACATTATTATGGTTTTGATTTAGTATGATGTTAGATTTTGGACCATGGATTATTGTTGATCTTGATTTAGTTATGATGCATGATGATTATTAGAGACACTTCATATGTGGATGATGCTAAACTATTTTACATGGATAATTTATGAATGTTGTTCGGACATGTGATTTTTTGATATTGTGAGTAGACCTAGAAAATGGACATTACATGATGATGATATAGTTGTTGATATAAATTGTAAGTGATATTGTTGATTGCCTTGATGTTGTTGTGATTCATATGTACAGATGATTTTATGATTATATTTATATCATGTTGGATGTTCTGATATGGCGACGAGGCCAAAGGAGGTATTTGTGTTTTGCAGGCTAAACTATCACAACAAACATTGGGGGATTGGAGACCAACCACATTGGAATTTTAGACGATTTCAACAAGGTCACCATGGCAACTAGTTTTGTTTGTGTGTGTGTTTGTTAGTGTTAGGGATTCCTATGGGGGGAATTACCTTTGAATGTGACCAATGGGGTTTATGTATTTTATGAATGTGGTTTATTTTATTAATGTTAGCATGTGTTTATTTTGTGGTTCTTTTTCCCTTTTTCATTAGTTATTAAATGTTGTGTTATTGTTATGAATAATCATGTTGTTAAAGTAAACAAATCAAAATGTCATAAGAAAGTAATTAGTGAAGTGGTTAGATTTTGTATTAAATGTTGTAATTATGTGTAAGTGACCTTGTAAGTGATGTGTAAGTTTACTTATGAATGTGAAACACTCACCTTCTTGAAAATTCGAATTTTTCCTTGGAGGATGATTTTGGAGACTTATACAACAAGTAAAACTTGTCCCATATCTCTTAATTTTATTTACCAACCATACTTATGGTTGGAGGGTTGAATTTAGACCTTCTTTATGAAATTTGATATGACTAATTGTAACTTTTAATTGCACTCTTCTTACATTTTGTTAAATTCAATCCTTATGAGGTTTGGGATTTTTGGAGTGTGTAAGTTTATTGTCATATTATTCACCCACCTCTTTATTATAACTTGGAGAATGAATTTGACTTTTTTCTTGGAGTTGATGATGTGTGATGTGGTATCCTACATGGATCCATCTTATCCTCTTCTCTTCCCTCTTCTATAAAATTAAAAATGCTTGATTTGTTCTGGGTTGTTGAACATTTTGCATACTTTTTTTTGGGAGAATTTCTGCTATGTGGAGCCCTTGATTTTGGAAGGAGATTGGAGACCCTTGCATGCTTGTTGGTTTTTAATTTTGCACTGTATTTTGGCATTGGAAAGATTGTTATTTTGGAACTTAGAAAACTCCTTCATGGAGAGGTAAGAGCTTGGATCTTGAAATACTCTTTTTCTTTATGAATGTACATGTTATTGTGTGAATGTTTTAGCATGTGTGTGGGTTGTTTGGGTAGACTGCCTGGGAATGGTGTAGGAGAAGACTATGGCGAATCCATGTGGGGGGCATAACGGAATACCGGTGGCATCAAGATTCTTATGGAGGGAGTTGGGATAGGGTTTCTACCTTGGAAAAGAAATGGAATTGCATTTCTTACTTTGTGGGGGGGCATAAGGAAATTTGTGGGGGCATAAGGAGGGATTATGGGGGGCATAAGGATATATAGGAGATAATTTATATTGGTGGCTTGTTTCAGGTGGATACCCAATTCCCATTGGGAGGAAAACGTAGCTTCCCCCATAGTTCCTTGTTCCTTTGGCTTGCTTGATGGATCCTTAGTATTGTTTGTATGTTTTACTATAGTTGTAAAATACATTCTGTTTTGAACTGTTTTTAAAATGTGAAAATGTTGCATGTGTGTTTTTGGAAGCCTTTGTTTCCATGGGTTGAATCACATCCTCTATTACATTATGGTTGGGGCTCAGGGGCCAATGAATAAGGATGTCTTATCCTCTTCATTGGATGTATTTTTTGGGTGGAGAGCGTTGCCTTTCCCCTGCCTTTGTTGTGATCTAAAAGGAAAAATTCAGGCAACTGTTCTAGAGCAGAGGAGAAAGACAATTTGAGAGTTCCTTGTGAAATGAAATCTCATTATAACCCTTTCCACTTTGAAGTGGATGATCTCGATTTTATTTTTAATGGAAGGATACTTTGTATTGAGTTATGAAAGTTGTAAATTCGAAATGTGAAAGATATATATACTCTATTTTGTTCATTTGAAAGAAAGAAATTAACATTTGTTATTTGAGTTCAAGAAATTGAAGAATGTAAAGTTGTATATTTCAAATCAAGATTGCACTACTGTTATCAATTTACATTGTTGTTTTGAAATTGATCATCAAATTTTGATTTGAAATCTCTGTTTGGAAAATTGAAATGAGGAATACGTATGAAGGAAATATATAGGTAACTTTTTTCTTTTGAAATATGTTAACATTGGAAATCAAACTTTGTATTTTGGCTCTTAAATGGTTTGATTAAGTCACTTAAATGTATAATACTGGAATGGAAATGAATCTCCATACTTGGAAGGTGAAAAATTATAAATAAATCCTTTAGAAATTGATCTTTGTTTTGTATTTCATCCTAGAAAATAATTTTTTAAAAATGAACAGTTTAAACCTTTAATTCAAGAAATAAAAATAAAACATTAAAATTGAACATGTTATTATGTAAATGAACTCATTTTGGGCTAGAAAACTTAAGGAAATATGTCAAAACTTTGAAAAATTGGGCTCAAACCGTTTTGTAGTCGTTTTCTATCAAGAAATGGAAATGTTAAAATTGCAAATCATTTAGACAAATTGAACCTTGAATCCTTCCTTAAATCGATTTAGGAACAATCCTCCATATCTATTTGACATGTTGGGAGAGGAGGGAGACCAAATTGAACAGATCTAACAAGGTAAAATTTACCATCTCACTCTATATAAGCCCCGCTGGTCATTTTCTTAAAATAAACCACGTAAAGTTTATCAAAATATAAAATTAATGATCTCTATACAAGGAGGACATTGAGAGATTTCTAGAAAGTCCTTGTTTTCCCAAAACCAAGCTCTCTATCAAAAGTTATGATCTTCTGAAGTTTTCTTCACTTGGCGTTAAATTTTGAGAAAAATTTCCTTGGCAGGCCCGTGGCCCGAATTTTTCCCTTTGGACTTAGAGAAAATTTTGGGGAAAAATTTCACACTTTTCACCTCCACTCCATCATCCCACAACCAATCAAAATCTGCCACATGGCCTTGCGAGGCAATTGCAAAGGCATGGAATCCATTTTGACCTTAGCGTTTTAGAAATTTTTTGGGAAATTTTTCTAATTTTCCTCCATCTCCACACTGACCCACAACCAATCAGGTGCTATCACATGGCATCACGGGGCGCTGACGGAGAAGTGGGTGTTCTTGAAAACTTAAGCTTTTAAACCTTTTTGGTATAATTTCTCAAATCTCTCCATCGACCTGATGACCCGTAGCAAATAAAATCATGACACGTGGTGGAACCTGGGAGCAGCGGAGGTGCGCGTGGATTTTAACCCCTTGCATTGTTAAACTTGAAAGTCCTAAAGTTGAATGTGTCCCCATAAGTATGTTTTCCCCACGCCAATTAGAGCCTGATGTGTGTCCTCTTCGGGCTTGTGGGCACGTGGAGGCAAATCATGATTTTCCCCTCCACTCCATCATCCCATAACCAGTCAAAAGCTGCCACATGGCCTTGCGAGGCAACGATAGAGGCATGGAATCCATTTTGACCTTAGCGTTTTAGAAATTTTTTGGGAAATTTTTCTAATTTTCCTCCGTCTCCCCACTGACCCACAACCAATCAGGTGCTATCACATGGCATCACGGGGCGCTGACGGAGAAGTGGGTGTGCTTGAAAACTTAAGCTTTTAAACATTTTTGGCATAATTTCTCAAATCTCTCCACCGAACTGATGACCCGTAGCAAATAAAATCATGAAACGTGGTGGAACCTGGGAGAAGTGGAGGCACGCGTGGATTTTAACCCCTTGCATTGTTAAACTTGAAAGTCCTAAAGTCGAATGTGTCCCCATAAGTATGTTTTCCCCACGCCAATCAGAGCTTGATGCGTGTCCTCTTCGGGCTTGCAGGCACGTGGAGGCAAATCATGATTTTTCCTTGAAAAGGGAAAAAGTGCCAAAAATCTTCCCCACTCCGCTGACCCACGTAGGGGAAAATTTCCCCCCCTAGGCCTGCAGGCTCGCCCTTGGGGAAAATTTTCACCCCAAGGCCCGCCGGCCCATAACTTGAGTTTTATGAGGACTTAGGAGGACTTCTTTATATCATTGGAAATATGAGGAAATTTCCTATCCAATGGGAGTAATTTAGGAAAAATTTGAATACATTAAGTATGAGAAAAAACAAGTTGGAACTTTAATCCTGTTAGAGAACGGGTATGGAGAGGAATTTTTCCCTCTGAACCATATTAAGGCTTCTAACCCTAAATTTTTTACCTTATGACCTCTAATAATTATTAATAAAATGAAAATACATTCTAGTAGATTTTAATCATTACAGAACCTGTTAGGGACAATTTTTGCCTTATAACATAGTTGTAGACACTCTTAACAAAAAAAAATTATTCCATAATTTTCCTAACTAATCGTAGGTTGTTTTTGGGTCTCAAGTGGGTTGTTTTAATGGGCATTACACTTGGTATCAAAGTAGTGGTTCAAAAGCTTGGACCATTGGGTGCACTAGAAAACTTGAGACATGAAATTTAAGACTTAGCACACTTTTAAATCTAGAAAACATTTTAGTTTGGAATTTTCACATTTTAGTAAACATGGAAATTGAGTAAGACCTAGAATAAGAAACTAAATCTCATTTTGTTCTGTGTAGGAGGAAAAGACAAGATGAGGATCCTTTTCACATATAATTAGGATTACCACCACCAGATCATGTTGTAGCAGCAATCCTACCCCATATTTTGTAGACTCTTCAGGATGTTAATGCCACTCTACGCAGAGGATCAATAAGAGGACATGCAACCAGACATGACAAAGTCCCTTCCATTGAGGGCTAGGTATCTTGTGGATCCAACAAGGAGCATAAAGGAGAGAACTTTCATGCAAAGTTAGTCAGGGAGGATTCACCATAGAGGGGACAGGGTGACCGATTTTCAAAGCATAGAGAGAGGTTTCAGAGCCCTAGGCTTAGGGATGAGCATACAGAGAGGCCTAGAAGCACTTAGACCACAGCTACAGATCACATCAGGGAGATCCTGAAGCTTCAACCATCACATTATTCTATTGACACAAGTGGATTTTAGATAGAGGCCTTGTTAGTGAGCTTGAATGGATTCTTCAAGCTCTGTACTTGTTCTAGAAACACGTAAGCTCATGTTGCGATCCATCTTCTAAAGGATAGAATTGGTGTCTGGTGGAGGACAAAGGAGTAGAAGCTCCATGTTGATTTTGAGATAATTACCTAGGAGATGTTTGAGGAGTGTTTCCAGAGCATATAATTTCCACAGAGGTTCATATAATAGAGGATCAATGAGTTCCATGACCTTCGACAGGCATCTCTTTCAGTAGCAGAGTATGAGATTAGGTTTTTGGATCTACTCCAATATGTTGAGTACATGCAGGATGAGTAGGTGTGGATCCATAGGTTCATCTGGGGCCTGAACCTGGACATCGAAGGTGTGGTTCAAATCCACTACCCATATAATTTAGCAGAAGTTTTTGAGAAGGCCCACATAGCAGAGGAGACTCAGGGGAAGACCCAGTAGGCTAGAGACCAAGTTTTGAGCCGCATACATAATATGTAGCACAGTAGATCAAGGGGGTCAGCTCCTCCTCCTCGTGGTGGCCAAATTTCTTCACAATCATCAAATAAACCTTAACAGTAGCAGTCCTACCCATCTTATAGACCTCCACAAAGAGTTGATGCACAGAGAGGTCAGAGTATGGGGCCTCCTCCTAGGGGTCCCATCAGGACATAGGGTGGAACTAGAGCTCTGTTAGCAGGAGCTCACCAGTAGAGGCCATAGCAGACCACTGCTGGATCATTGGGATCAATAGCAAAAAATTCCAGAGCACCTACCGGAGGTGCTACTCATTGGAGAGGATCAGGTGGTTGTTTTGGTTGTGGAGTTGTAGGAAATTTTGGGAGAGACTACCCTCAGAACCCTAATAAGGGTAAGACACAGATCTCAGAGCCAACTAATGGTTACATGGGACACAACCACAGGATTTATGTAGTAGTTGAGAACCACCAGGCTGAGCCTCAGAGTAGAGTCATTGAGACTATAGGTAGCATTGGTGGTATTCCTACCTCTATATTGTTTGATTCTGGTTCTTCTGACTCTTTCATTGCACCATCTTTAGTAGAGTGATGCAGGCTAGTGGCAGTTAGGTAGGGTCATAGTTGGGATGTTGAGATGGATTCTAGAGCCAAGATCTCTATAGACTCCTTTGTTAAGGAGTGTGTGGTTGATTTGGGACCTTTCACCACTACCTCGAATCTTCGTATCCTTCCTTTGGGATCTTATGGAGTCATCTTGGGTATGGATTGGTTATCTACACACATGGCCAGAGTGGATTGTTACCACAATATTATATCTTGTGCGGATGATTTGGGAGTTGTATAAGTGATTTTAGGGGTCAGGAGACCGGTTTCTATTCGCACCATTTGTACTATGTAGCTTAAGTAGTGTGTACAATGGGGTTACCATATGTATGTTGTTACAGTTAGTAACATATTAGATGATGGGTCTAGTGGACCATCGCTAGACGATCACCCCATTTTGAGAGAGTTTACAGATGTCTTTCTAGGGGAGCTACCACGGTTACCACCCCCACTTGAGATTAATTTTCATATATACCTAGTTCTGAGAGAAAAACCTATCTCACGAGAATCTTATCGGATGACCACTCCAGAGCTTTGTGAGCTCAAGTTACAGCTTGAGGGCCTTTTAGAGAAAGGCCTTATCCATCCTTGTGAAGAAGAAGGATGGATCCTTGTGGTTGTGTATTGATTACCGTTAGCTGAGTAAGGTAACGATCAAGAATCATTATCCCCCTTTTCGTATTGATGACTTGTTTGATCAAATGAAATGAGCCACATTTTTCTTTAAGATTTATCTTAAGTCAGGCTATCATCAGTTGAGGATTACAGAGATGGATATTCATAAGACCGCTTTTCGTATGAGATATGGGCACTATGAGTTCACAGTGGTGCCTTTTGGTTTAACTAATGCCACCACAATGTTTATGAGTTTGATGAATGGGGTATTCAGGACCTTCTTAGATCACTTCATGCTCATGTTCCTTGATGACATTTTAATTTAATCATGTATGCGTGAGGAGAATGAGGGGCACCTTCGTCAGGTTCTTTAGTGTCTTTAGGAGTAGGAACTTGGAGAAGTGTGCATTCTTTCATATCGAGGTGCAGTATTTGGGTCACATCATTTCTGGGGAAGATATCGTGGTTGATCCTTCCAAGATTAGATTCATTATGGATTGGCCAACACCCACCACTTGATGGAGGCGCATAGCTTTGTGGGATTAGCAGGGTACAACCAGAGATTTGTTTAGGACTTCTCTCAGATTACACACCCCATCACTTCCCTTCAGAGGAAAGGCAATAAGTTTGTTTGGTATGACATATGTGAGTACGCCTTCAGTACACTGAAGGAATATCTCACTACAACACCTATTCTTGTAGTGTCAGATCCACAATGTGATTTTTTCATTTTCACGAATGCTTTTTTGGCAGGCCTTGGAGGTGTGCTGATGCAAGAGGGAAAAGTTATATATTTTAAGTCTCACAAACTCAAGGATTATGAGCTTAATCAACCGACTCAAGATCTTGAGCTTACGGTAGATTTGCATGCCTTAGTTTGATGGAGGAACTTTCTTCTTGGTAGGAGATTCACACTCAGGACAGATCACCTGAGTGTTGATTTACATTTCCAGCTTCCTATCTAGATGAGTGTATGAGTAATCAAGAAACACAAGACGACGTTGGGTATATAAGGGTTTAGTACCTTAGAGATGGAGATGGATGATATGGGCATAAAGAAAGAAGATATATGATATCAAGAATCTAGATCTGCAAAATTTAAACTAGATAACATTAGAACACAACTATTCAGTGGTTGCCCAGAAATTTCCGGTTCCAATAGTATTTTATACTCCCTTAGAGGATGTCAACCCCCATGTTAGACAAGATAATATTACGTCTTTAACAGTAGTAAAAATTACAAGTAACTAGAATAACAAGAGTACTCAGCTTATGTCACATTATGAAATAAACTCGGGCATCAAGATGGAAAGATAAGAGACACTGTCAAAGCTTTCTCCTTCTTCTATGTCTTCTATCCTAGGTCGTTTAAAAATATCCATCTCCTTAATATGGGGGGAAAACCCAATATTTATAGCTTAGATATGAGACTAAAATGCAGGTTAGATGATACCAAGGGTATAGTAAAGTAACCTGAGTTACGGATGTGATGTGATCAATGTTGGTCCAAAAATTTGACTTATTAGGCAATGTGGGGGACATGATTTGAATGCGGGGTGAAATAAATATTTCATTTTAAAAAGAAGGTGTCAGATGGGTGCATTATGAATGAAATAATTTGTGAGATATGGGGGATGATGCCAAAAATTGAATTATCAAATGGATCCATATGGAGTCCAATTGATAATTCAATTTAAGAGAAATAACTCTTTTTAAAAAAAAGAGTGTCGGAGATATGCATTATGAATTAAATAATTTGTGAGAGATGGTGGATGATGCCAAAGATTGAATTATCAAATGGGTCCATATGGAGGCCATTGATAATTCAATTTAAGAGAAAGAACTCTTATTTTAAAAAATAGTGTCGGAGATATATGCGTTATGAATTAAATAATTTGTGAGAGATGGGGGATGATGCCGAAAATTGAATCATCAAATGGGTCCCATATGGAGCCCATTGATAATTCAATTTAAGATTAAAGAACTCTATTTTTAAAAAAAGAGTGTCGAGAGATATGCATTATGAATGAAATAATTTTTGAGAGATGGGGCATGATGCCAAAAATTGAATTATCAAATGGGTACATATGGAGCCCTTTGATAATTCAATTTAAGAGAAAAGAACTCTTTTCAACAAAACGAGTGTCAGAGATATGCATTATGAATTAAATAATTTGTGATAGATGGGGGATGATGCCAAAAATTGAATTATCAAATGGGTCCATATGGAATCCATTGATAATCAATCAAGTATTGTGAAACAAATAGATTGGATTTTATTTAATTTAAGATAAAGAGAAGAAGGGATGGAAATTACATGAATATAAGATGTTCGGGAGTTTGCTATACCAAAAATAGGTGTTTACATTTGCCCCTTTTTGTTGAGTAGTTTGTCAATATCATGCCCACGAGAGGAAAATACAAAAAGGGTTACATGAATGATGTGTCCAAGGATAGATTAATACATGACCAAAAGGCAAGATGCCCCAAGCAAAAAAGAGATCAAAATAAATAAAAACTAGTATGGCAGTGACTCCAATATCACATTCGTAGAGGACAATTACGGTCTCAACGGAGAGACAGATGTCAATGTTCTACAAACCAGTGAGTGGGTGAAGACCACTGTAGTATGGATGTAAAACCAAGATGACCATTGGGTCATAGGAAAACATCAAAATATGTGCAACTAAATGTGAAAAGATGTGCACAATCCTTTTTCTACGAGGAATCATGCAAAAAAATCATGTGTCCATAAAAGGGATGTGGATGAAGATAATGATGCCCTAACACAGGGCATGGGAAGGACACAAAGTGAGTTATATATATTGATAATTATATGGATGAAAAGACACCCCAACATAAGCCATAGATAGAATAATCATAAAAGTGGACAAGATGAGAAAATAAGATAGAAAAACGAGATAAAATTCCGTAAAAGGGTAATAAATATGATGGAAATCATGTTTCATAAGAAAGATGTATAAGTGTTAGCAAATTAGAAGGCTAAGAAAACAAAGAAGTATCATTTATTTTGTAATTTTCATAGAGATACTTGTGCGATAAAACAAAAGTAGAACAAATATTCAAGGAAGAGAATAAGATTAGATAGGAGATGGCCGTTATGGTATCTTCCAAGACAAAAATGTCAAAAGAAGATGGGAAGAGATTCTTAGAAATGGATATGATGATGTCACCTGCAAGAGGACTGATGAAGATAAAGGATATGTGACAAGGTTCTCAAAAAGAGAAGAGGTCAATGTGGCAAAGAGAAGAACAAGAACGGTAATGAAAGGGATAGATGATGATACATAAATGGAGAAACATCGGCATTGAATGTGAATACCAAATGTAAGGGATGTTAAGAAAGAGAAAAGGGAATAGACATGATGATTGGTTGATTATGATAAGAGAAAGACAGATTGCATATGAAGATGACAAGGATATGGAATAGAGGGACGAAGATACAGAAGAGGAGAAAATAAAGAGTGAAAGGGGAGGAAGAAGATAACAAAGAAGGATTAGAAAGAAGGACAAACAAAGAGAATACAAGAAAAGAATAGAGTAGAGGATGAAACCATGAAAAAGGGACAGAGTTATTTAAAACAAAATATGTGATGAAGATTGGAGCTAGAGGAAAATAGGGAGGTAATGGAAAACGAAAGAGATGATCGAGAAAAGAAAATTGAAGGAAACAGACCAAAGTGAGGAAATCGAAGGCAAAGAATATGGAACTGACCTCATGGAAATGCATGTGAATGATGAGATGATGAAGGAAATGGAATAAGACTGAAGAGTCATGTTTTCAATGAGGAAGTAAGGAGGAAGTGTGAGGTAAAACGGAGAAGAAAGATGGTATAGAGGAAGTAAAATAAGATGAAGATCAGAAAGGAGGAGAAGACAACGAAGAAAATTATGTCTGAAGGAAGTGAACCAAGAATGAAGATATTTGGTAAAGAATGGGAAGCATAAGGAACATAAAGAGAAACTTTAGGGAAGGAATGACATTGATTGGAAAAGAAACGCAGATGCATGAGATGAGGATATGCTAATGACGAAATAAAATAGAGAGAAGGTGTATGATGAAGACAGTGAAGAAATTGGCAAGGAAGAATGGAAGATAGAGAGGTGGCGAGGAAAAATAAAGGATGGGATAGGAGAGGCAATGCCAGTGAATGGATGTTAGGAGAAATCCACCGATAATGATTAGTAGGAAAAGATGGGAAAAAATCTAATACAAGGGAGAAAGTAAATGAAGAATGGTTGGAGGAACGCTAATGAAGGGATGTTAGGAGAATTCCTTTGATAATGATCAGAGGACATAGAGGAAGGAAGGAAGGAAGATAGAATGGAGGAGGTCAAAGAAAAGGATTCAAGGTTGTGCAGAATGGGGATGAGTGATTTTTAGGATAAGTCCACCGATAATTACTGAGCACGTAAATGGAAGGATATGATATGTGGGGAGAAGTCCACCAATATAGAATGTTAGGATAAGATTGATGACAATGACATGTAAGTATGGGGGTAGATATGTGGGATAACTCTAGAAGATAGAGTGAAAAGAGTAAATAAAAGGAGGGATAACAATGTGTAGGAAGGTGAAGATGAGGAGAGGATGTAGTGGATGAGAATGAATGAGATACAAATGAAGAAACAATAAATGAAATGAATGCAAAAGTAATGGTTAAGTAAGATTACCTAGCGATGGATGATTGGAGATGAAAAAGAGACTACTAGGAAGTGGTGTTTGCGAGAATGAAAGAGGAGGTGAGAGGATGTGATGATGGGGAATGCTCGAGAAATTTTAGATGGAGAGAATGTGGGGTAGTGGGGGAGTGGAGGATGACATATCATGCTTACAGAGAGACTCGTAAGTAAGATCACCATTCTGCAGGAGGATTTAAGTAAGATCACCAAACTGGCAGTGATGATATGGAAGGAGAAAAACAACATTTTATTGGATGCAGGTGTAGAAGGGTTGATTGGAATAGATGAGTACGATGAGAGGCAGGATACAGAAGATGAGGAAGAGATGATGGGAAATGGAAAGGATCATACGATACCAACCATTCTTAAGATAAACTCTTAAGTAATATTTCCCTATAATGGGGATGGTTAAGTAGGATCACCAAATTTGAGAAGAAGAATAATGATGAAAATACTGAGCAGTGTATACCAAAATGGAACAAGAGATGAAAGGAGGGTGATAACAATGTGATAGCAAGGAAATAGAGGAGTGTGACATGAATGTATGGAGGAACATATGTAGTGTAGAGGGAGAGTGTAAGGGTAATCCTTAACTAGGATTCCCACATTGTGGTAGTGATGATGTAAGAGTGTTAAGTGGAAAAGGAGGAGTGGAAAGACGTTTGTGGTGATGATTGTCGTCTGTTGAAAGGAGAAAATGTTGGAGAATCTTCTTACAGCGGGATGGATCTAAGGAAGAAGATATACCTTAACTAAGGTTCTCTAGCTATATGGATGGTTAAGCAAAATTGTCGAAGCTAAAAACAAAAGAGTAGTAGAGAAACTCAAGAGGAAAGACAAGTAAGATGTTCCTGGCATCATACAAGGGGGCAGAAAGGTGAGGAGGATGATGTGGAGACAAATGGTAATGAGTGAACATGAAGAGCGAGGAGAAATGGATCAAATATGTTGTTGAACATATTGAGAGATAAGGAGCTGCAGGATAACAAACTTACCTTGAGAAGGATCCTCAAGTAGGATTCGCAAACTGTAATGGTGATCAAGTAGAATTTGTAAACTGAAAAGTGTGTTTGTAAACACATTCATAGAGATGATGAATAGATGTAGATATTCATAGTGTGAAATTTGATGTGATTTTCATAAAAGATGATTTGGATGAGATGAATGGAACATAGCTATAGTAAGGGCATACAAGGAAACTATGTTTTGAACTAGATTGGATATAAACAAGAAAAGGATACCACTCAAAGCATTGCACTTGTAGCCAATAGAAGGTGTTAATACATAACCAATGATAGTTAGTTATGCCAAAATATCATGAGAGAAATATGGATGAAGGATACTCATACTCCTAATATATGACATTGACAAAGGGATCAAAGATGTAACTTGTATGCGGGAAGAGGGATCTTCAAAGGTGGTGCTCCTTTAATCTATTCCCCAGCTCTGGGAAAGGGAAAGAACAAAAGTAGAACGCTTATCAATGTGGGAAGCTTTCAAAAAATGTTGATAAAAGGAAGGTTGATCAATGCAAAAAACCTTCTAGATGCCATAATAACAGAGTAGCCATCCTTCGAGGGTATGGTCTAATTTACACATAATATTGATGGCAAAAATAATATGATAGCCTTCCTTCAAGGGATTGGTATATTTCTTTGTATTTTTCTTGGATTTTGATTTGTATACTTTTCTTTTGTTTTTATTTTTTTTGTATGAACAACTATCCTTCAAGGGATCCGTCTATTTTTTATAACTTTGATTTTACTTTTGACATACTTGAGTTTGAGCTTCACATGGGGGAGAGCTAGGAATAGCTAAGTAAACCACTTAAAAAGGGGATAAGGAATGTAAAAGATACACCCTGGACCCTTCGCATGGCTGAAATAGGACGAATGAGAAGACGTAATGGATGTAATGGTTATAGGATCTCATCAAATTAGTGAAGGTGGACTCACATAAGTCATATTATTATAATGATAAATGGAAGGGGCTAACGAATGGCAGAACAATCTAAAGATGTAACTGAGTTCTCATTGCTAAATATGCTAACAGTAGATTGGTCGCAAGTGCAATGCATTAAGAGGTTCCATTTCTGGTTTTACCACCATGAGAGGGAAGACATTGAAGTTGTAATAAGATGAGATGATAGACAAATAAGGAAATAAAAATAGCATATGAAAACAATGGTGGATTTAGATGAAAATGAATGATGATGCCCCAACAGAGACATAAACATATATGGACAATCATGGCCTCAAAGGAGGGCTTTATGTCAATAAACAGTGTCCCAAAAGAGACACACATATAGCCACAATGGTGGACTTCGAAATTAGATGGTGCCCCAGAAGAGACACATATATAGCCACAATAGTGAACTTCGACAAAATTTTCCCTCAACAGAAGGAGGGACATGGCCTCAAAGGAGGGCTTCAATGAAAAAGATGATACTCCCAAAAGGAGCATAAAAAGAACAAATATGGCCTCAAAGGAGGACTTAGAATGAGATGAGAATTTGGATATAATTAATTTAAATTGAATTGATGTGAATAAGGTAGATAAAACAATGTCAAAGAGTGAAGTCTCCTAGTAACAAGGGAGTTGTACGGACGAGATGCTCAAGGGCGAGGGAAAATTGTTTCCCCAATGGGTTAAATGTGAAGTAGGTAAAGGATTTCGAAAGAGTTTAGATGAGATTGTTTTAGATTTTGATGGGGTAAATGATCAAAGACCACAAATGTGTTTAGAAAGATAAGCGGAATTGATGAACAATGGCGGGCATTCCTTAGGAGGAATGACATGTGCTAGATGAATATTAAGGGATGATGTGGATGGAGGGATCATGGGAGATCTAATAGATCGGATATGGATTGGATTCAAGGTGGATGAAGAAGGAACTTTCCCTTAAATAAGGAAATCATCTTTCTCAATAAGGTTGTGGATGATTGACTGAAAGGCCTTATAATGTTTGATGTCATGATCTGGGGTATGATGATAAGCACAACTACAATTGGGATTGAACCATGATGGATTAGGACCATATGGATTGAATACTTTAATAGGACGAAGTTTGAAGGTAGATGTTTGAGTTAAATGTCGAAATATATTTGTGTAAGACCCCATTGAAGTGTCATGGGGAAGGTAACTCTTATGGGTTTTGATAGGATGTCTCAGCTTGGTGATAGGAGAAGATGTAGATGTAGATTGGATGGGTGAATTTCATGTTTTGGAGGAAAAATAAAATTTTGCTGAAGGATGGTATTGTTTGGATGTGGATTGATTGTTGAGAAGAGGGAAAACTTTAATTTTTCCTTGGATGCACAAGGGAGTGTCGGGGATGTTTTCCCCAAGCCTTAGACTTCGACTGAGAAGATTTAACTCTAACAGGGATGGCAATAATTTCAACCGGAGGATCTGATAGTGGTGGTGTGGTTATCAATGGAGAAACTGTTCTGAAACAAGATGAATATGTTAATGAAGATATAGGTGTTTGTATGATGCAATTAATGATATCTATGTGAGACATGGATTGTTTCGATTTGGGCATGGAAAGACATGATTTTTTAGAGGGAGAAGGTAAAACATCTTTATTTGATCGAGGTGGATGTGTTGGTTCAATATGTGATTCAATGGGTATATTTGGTACGCTTGCATATCAAAAGGATTTGATTGATGTGATAGGAGGATTGGGTAAAGAATATTGGGGTAGACTGGGTGATGTGGCCATGGGAAAGGTTTTCAAGGGAGAGCTAGGTGGATTTGTTGATATGATAGGTATAGGGGTAGCTAAGATAGATAAAGATGTAGGCATTTTTGGAATCTATGGAGACATGAGTGATGTGATAATTGATGGAGTAAACCTTATAGGTATGGGTAATGTAACAAATGTAAGAGCATTTTTGGGCATAGAAGTAGAAGAGACTGTTTGTTTCATTGAGATAGATATGGGTGAAGAAATAGATAGGAGAGATTTAGGGATATGTGGGGATATGAGTGGGGCCTAAATAAGTGTTGAAGATGAATCTAATGTGGTAGATTTGGGTGTATTTGAAAAGGTAGAAATGGATTATATAGTTGAATTTTATGTAGATGTGGAAAGGATAGTAGAAGGTACAGGTTTAGGATAGGTAGTGAAAATTGATGTAGGTGTAACTAATTATAAATAAGGGATGGGAATAATGTCCTTTATGGGAACATGCAAAGTTGGTGACAATATGGGATCTTGATTGACAGTTTCAACCATACAAGCGCTTGATAATTGAGATGTAAAGGGGGTGGCGTGATTCGTTGGTGGTTGATTAGTCTATGTAATGGAGGTATCAATTTGGATATCCCCTTTATTTACAAGTTATTGGACATGATTTTTTAAGGAATGACATCTCTCAATTTCGTGACCTTTGACTCGATGATATTTACAAAAGTGGGCCTCGTGATACCAAATAGGCTTGGCTTGTGAGTTGTCTATGGGTCGTATGGGAGGATGTTGGATAGATTTTACACTCATCAACTTATAAAATATGGAACTATATGATTCTCCTAAAGGAGTGTAGTTGGTTGTTGATTAAGGAGATCGTTGCTGAGACCATGTGCTTGGTGTAGATAGGGATAAGGGTTCAATGACAACAGTGTTGGCCAAAGTCTTGAACTCGTCATTATGTGTGAATACTTTAGTGAATTTATTATTTGATTTAGTTGAACTTAATTTAAGATGACCCTGCTCAATGGCACAGGTTTCAAGCTTACGAGCCATTTTAAAAGCTTCATCAAAGGTTCAGAATGATTGGATCTGAAAAGTGGATGACATATGTTTGTCACACAAACGCGAGAATAATTCGATGATTTTGGTTTGTAGGATAGTGAAGGATAATTGATTTATAACAGCATGCCATCGTGCGATGAAGTCGGCGATGGGCTCATTTTCATACTGTCGAATGGTATATAGATCAGTGATAGTGGTCTTGCATGCGATATTGATAGAAAAGTGTTATATGAACAATTGTGCAAGTAGAGTGAAAGAGAATATGGAATGTTGTGGGATAATGTTGTACCAGTCCAACATGGGACCAGACAAAGACATGGGGAAAGTGTGAAGAAGTAAATCATGATCATGTGCAATAAGACAACATGTGTGTTTAAATGCGAGGATATGTTGTTGGGGATCTTCTTTATTATTGAACTTATCAAATACAATAAGTTTCCAATGAGGGGGATAGGGTTTGATTGAGACCAATGGATGAATGGGTTCATTACATATGTGTTCATAGGATAAGGTGTTCTTGGGTTGTACTGTAAGGGTTTCTAAACTAAAAAACCGATATATTAAGGCATGAATTGCATTAGTCAAGGTATTATAAGGTTGAGATTGGATTGGCTTTGTGGTTTTAAAAGTAGTTTGATAAGGCAAATTATGTGTTTGTGGGTGTGTGGGTATTTGGTGAAGCATCTGATAAGGTGGTTGATAAGTTTATGGATAGGATGTTGACGGAATGGTTTGATAAGAAAAATGATTAATTTGTGGATATGTAGGTGTTTGGGGAGTTGTTTGGTAACGATGAACATGTGTCATGGGTTGAGATTGTTGCATAGGTTGACTTTGAATAATAGGAATATGGTGTGTTCGTTGAAGTTGGGTAGGTTGTTGTGGTAGATGATAAGTAGGGATATGAGTGTTAAGGGTTTGAGACTGTTGGAGCATAGGATGGATAGGAATGTAGGTATTCAAAGACTGAGATTGTTTGATGGGCATACTAGTGGTGGATGAAATAGATTTGAAAAAATGGGATGTGGCTGGAATGTGATACACCAATTGAGGATATTGGGAGGATTGAGAGATTGTAGTGGATTTTTGGAGTAATAAGTCATACATGGGGTTAAGAGGATATTTGAGTGTATCTAGAGGAGAAGGAGATGGTGTTACGATCGATTTAGGAATACTAGCTTGACGAGAGATATAAGGGTTGGTTTCAAGGTGGGGAGAATTTTGTATGACGTGGTTCTCATGAGGTGAGACCATGGAGACTGAAGATTCAGTGAATGAAGGCATGGTTTTGAGTTTAGAATCCTGTTGAGTGAGATCATCAGAGGAAGTACCTTTATTAGATAAAGTAGATTGGTGTTTTGTATTTATTTGGGAGAGAGAGAAAATAGGTGTGAAATAGAGAAACATATGTTATGTATGTTGTTGACAAACAAATCAAGAAAAATATTTTTTAGCATCATGATTAATTTGAGATGTAAGGTAAAATGGATAATGAAGGTTCCTAAAGAAATCTAAGGTTGGTTTCAGGTAGTTATGGATTGGGAGATGTCTGAGATAGTTTCCTGTTGGGTGTTTAAGTCCCAATCAGTTAACCAAGTGAAAAGAATGTTTTGATGTGTTAATTATGTTTGTGCAGCTTCAGGTAGTGTATGATAAGTGAAATGCAGAGAGTTTAATTTTTTTAGTTAGGCTATGTGATCATGTAGGATGCAGAAGGTTTGTTTTAGACCAAAATGAAATGTGACGTTCGATGTATACAAATACTCAGGAAAGGGAAAGTTTGATGTAGAAAAGAGAAAATAGATAAAAATGATGAATACATGGAGAATCGCTTATCGGTGTTATGTGATTGTACTTGATGATGGTGTTTTAGAAGTGCCAGTTAGTCCAGGTACCCTGAAATGGCACTGTTTATGTTTGCAGATAAGGTCGGTAAAATTATTTTGTGCTGTGTGTTTGATTTAAACATTGGTCTTTGACAGCGTAATGTTCTTGTTGTGAGGTTATAGACATTATCCTGCAAGAAGATTATAAGTGCTATTAGTTAAGGTAGTTAAAAAAAATGAATTTATAAATTTTACAAATGGCATCGTCGTAAATAAATAAAAATAAAATAATTAATTAATCTAATTAATTAACAAAATTGTAGTTTAATGTTCCTATTTCATTTAAGTAAATAAGTGACGAAAATTAAACGATAGACTATAAAATAATAAAAAGGAAGTAATTGAGTTGAAAAGATAAACTAGATTAATGAAATAATTGCTTTTATCAAATCTAAACTAATAAAGTGATATGCCTTATAAAAGCTTCAACTAATAAAATGACATGACTAAAGAAAAATGCCAACTACTAAAATGATATGACTAAAAAACCCGACTAATAAAATGATATGACTAAAAATCCCAACTAATAAAATGACAGATTCATCAAACCTACCTAAAGGATGAGTGAATTAAAATTGGTGGGTCATACCACACATGGACACAACTTTTTACATGTGTGATGATATAAATCAAATCACATGACAAAGAGAATTAAATGGGACATTTACAATTAATTGACATTTCATGGATGTGGATTACATTTCAATATTGAATGACATTTTTTTTCATAATTTAATCCTAATTTCTTTCATAATTTTTTATTTTATTATAACTTAATTCAATGTTATTTCATAACGTTTTTTTTAATTGTTATTTTTAAATAAATCAATATTGTCTATTATGTTTTAAAATAAATAACTATAGATTATTATATTTGAAACAAGTAACCATATATTAGTATGCTTTGAAATGCGAGATTTATACAAAATTAGAAATTAAGATCTAGATGAATATATAGACATATTTTGTTAGGTCAAAGCAAAGGCCATTGAAAGGAAAATAAAAGAAAAATATATATCTATTATACAACTAAGATCACAAATAAAAGAAAGACAATAAGATTAGTTTCCGAATTTGTTCCCCATGCGAGTAGAACTTAACATATGAATTTTATTTTATTTTATTTGAGTATGATTATGTATTAATAATAAAGCTAAACTTGAAACTAAATACCAAGCTAGTTAAACACAAGAAGAGTAGTTACCTTGAAGGAGAAACAAACCTCTGATACAGATGAAGATAACACCAAATCTTGCAAAAACGTGAGTCCAAAAGATGAAATATTTATCAAAGATATTTGAAAACTACGACATAGGAGAACCGGTATATTTATAATACCTACACGAGATGAATAAAGTAACAAAACAAATGAAATGGTCAAATCTTGGATCTGGTCCCACCTGGCATACAAAATATTGATCTGCATTTCGATCTTCCTATCCAGATGAGTGTACGAGTAATCAAGAAACACGAGAACACATTGTGTATACAAGGGCCTAGTACCTTAGAGATGGAGATGAATGATATGGGCACAAAGAAAATAGATATATGATATAGAGAAGCTAGATCTGCAAAATTTAAACTAGTTAAGATTAGAACACAATATGTGGGGGTTTCCTGGACAGTGTTGGTTCTAAGAGGATTCAACTTCCTTGGAGGATGTCAACCCCCGTGTTAGACAAGATAATAATAGATATTGAACAGTACTAAAAACAACAACTAGAATAACAAGAGTACTCAGATTATGTCATGTTATGAAATGAACTGGGCATCAAGATGGCAAGATAAGAGACACTATCAGAGCTTTGTCCTTCCTCTAAGTCTTTTGTCCTGGGTCCTGAAAAAATATCCCTCTCCTAAATATGGGGGAAAAACCCCATAGTTATAGCTTAGATATGAGACTAAACTGCAAGTTAGATGATACTCAAGGTATAGTAAAATAACCTGAGTCAGGGATGTGATGTGATCAATGTGGGTCCCATAATTTGACTTATTAGGCAAAGTGGGGGACATGATTTGAATGGGGGATGAAATAAAGATTTCATTTTAAAAATAAGGTGTCGGATGGGTGCATTATGAATTAAATAATTAGTGATAAATGGGGGATGATGCCAAAAATTGAATTATCAAATGGGTCCATATGGAGCCCATTGATAATTCAATTTAAGAGACATAACTCTTTTTAAAAAAAAGAGTGTCGGAGATATGCATTATGAATTAAATAATTTGTGAGAGATGGGGGATGATGCCAAAAATTGAATTATCAAATGGGTCCATATGGAGCCTATTGATAATTCAATTTAAGAGAAAAAAATCTTTTTAAAAAAAGAGTGTCAGAGATATGCATTATGAATTAAATAATTTGTGATAGATGGGGGATGATTCCAAAAATTTAATTATCACATGGGTTCATATGGAGCCCATTGATAATCAATAAAATAATGTGAAAAAATAGATAGGATTTTATTTAATTTAACATAAAGAGAAGCGGGATGGAATTTTTATGAACATAAGATGTTGGGAGGGTGCTATACTGAAAATATGTGTCTACACTGAGTCTTCACCATCTTTTCATGCAGCCTAATATCAACGATCATCAGCGGCGTTGGATGGAGTTTCTTTGTGAGTATGATATGGAGATAGAGAATGTGAAGGGGAAGGAGAATGTGGTGGAAAACCCTCTCAGTAGATGGAAACATATGGCTATGGCCACCTCAGTGAGCACATATTTGTGGAGCAAGATTCTTTAGCAGCTTTTACATTGTAGTTCGAGCCAAGATTGAGTCTCATAGACCCCTCGAGGGGAAGTTTGAAGGTTTTTCTTTAGAGGCAGATGGTCTTCTCATGCATAGAGGCCAAATTTATGTTTCCAGAGGCACATCATGCACCCTATTTAGCCCATCCTAGGGTGAAGAAGATACATGCCACCTCGAGACAATTATATCATTGGAGAGGACTTCAGAGAGACATGGCCCAGTTGGTGTCATGACGTTTAGAGTTCTAGAGAGTTAAGGCCGAGCATCAGCATCCAGATGGCCTTCTCTTTCCTCATGCTATACCGGAATGGAAGTGGGACACTATTTCCATGGATTTCATTGTTGGACTACCGATGTTGAAATATCACCATGACGCCATCATGGTCACAGTTGATAAATTGAAAAAAGTGCCTCACTTTTCTCTGGTGAAGACCACTTATATAGCTATAGTAGTGGCATGGGTATATTTGGATGATTTCATTAGGTTACACGGGATTCCATGGAAGATCATTAGTGACCGCGATCCTTTGTACACTTCCCATTTTTGGACTACCATGCAACATGCCCTCAGTATGAAGATCAATTTCAGCACAACATATCACCCTGAGACAGATGGACAGACAAAGAGGGTGAATCAGATTTTATAGGACATGCTCATGATACATGTGATGGATCACCAGTCTAGATGTAAGGAGTACCTATACTTGGTGGAGTTTGCCTACAATAATGGTTTTTAGATTTCTATAGGCATGGTTCCTTTTCAGGCTTTGTATGGTAGAAAGTACAAGACACCTCTTAGCTGGGACAAGCTAGAGGATAGGGTTTCTCTTGGACCAGCTTTGTTGTAGGACATGGAACAGTAGGTGGTATTAATCAGACAGAGACTACAGGAGACATAGGACAGATATAAGAAGTATGTAGATCAGCATAGAACCAACCATAGTTTTGAAGTGGGCATGAAGGTTTTCCTTCATGTTAGCCCACATAAGAGCCCTATCCATTATGGAAAAGGTTCTAAGTTAGCTCCTAGATTCATTGGTCCTATTGAGATCTTGGAGCGTATCAGCCCTTTGGCCTATCGTCTAGCGTTTCCACCTAGCTTATCTCGCATACATGATGTGTTTCACGTTTCAGTTCTTAGGAGATATATTACAGATCATTCTCATGTGCTAGATTAAACCTCATTGCAGGTGTAGGATCAGAGGTAGGTGATGGTGGAGCCTATCCACATTATAGATTGCAGGACCCTGGGCCTTCGAGGCAGAGAGATTGATTAGGTTCGAGTGTAGTGGGATAGATATGAAGAGATTGCAGCTACATGGGATAATGTTACATTATTGCGGGTTCAGTTTCTACATTTTTTGCAATGGCTTCCAGGAGGAAGTCGATTCTAGGGGGAGGGGGATGCAGTGCCCACTTCACCTTTTGATACTTATCTTGATACTATTGATTACATTATGGACATTATTATAGTTTTGATTTAGTATGATGTTAGATGTTGGACCATGGATTATTGTTGATCTTGATTTAGTTATGATGCATAATTATTATTAGAGACACTTCATAGGTGGATGATGATATACTATTTGACATGGATATATTCTTAATGTTGTTCAGACATGTGATTTTTGGATATTGTGAGTAGACCTAGAAAATGGACATTACATGATGATGATATAGTTGTTGATATAAATTGTAAGTGATATTTTTGATTTCCTTGATGTTGTTGTGATTCATATGTATAGATGATTTTGTGATTATATTTATATCATGTTGGATGTTCTAATATGGCCATGAGGCTGAAGGAGGTATTTTTGTTTTACAGGTTAAACTATCACAACAAACATCGAGGGATTGGAGACCAACCACATTCAAATTCTAGATGAATTCAACAAGGTCACCATGGAAACTATATTTGTTTGTGTGTGTGTTTGTTAGTGTTAGGGATTCCCATGGGGGGAATTACCTTTGAATGTGACTAAGGGGCTTTATGTATTTTATTAATGTGGTTTCTTTTATTAATGTTTGCATGTGTTCATTTTTTTGTGCTCGTACCCTTTTTCATTAGTTATTAAATGTTGTGTTATTGTTGTGAATAATCATGTTGTTAAAGTAAACAAATCAATATATGTCATAAGAAATTAATTAGTGAAGTGGTTTGGTTTTGTATTAAATGTTGTAAGTATGTGTAAGTGATGTGTAAGTGTACTTCTGAGTGTGAAAAACTCCACCTTCTTGGAAATTTGAATTTGTCCTTGGAGGCTTATGGGACATGTAAAACTTGTCTCATACCTCTTAATTTTATTTACCAACCATACCTATGGATGGAGGGTTGAATTTAAACCTTATTTATGCATTTTGATATGACTAATTATAAGTTTTAATTGCACTCTTCTTACATTTTATTAAATTCAGTCCTTATGGGGTGTGGGCTTTTCAGAGTGTGTAAGTTTTTTGTCATATTATTCACCCACATCTTTATTGTACATTGGAGAATTAATTTGAATTGTGTTGGGGTTGAGGATGTCTGATGTGGCATCCTACAGGGATCCACATCATCCTTTTCTTTTCCCTCTTCTATAAAATGAAAAATCCTTGCTTTGTTTTGGGTTGTTTAACATTTTGCATACTTCCTTTTTAGGTTAATTTTTGTTGTGTAGAGGCCTTACTTTTGGAAGGAGATTGGATACCCTTGCATGATTATTGGTTGTTAATTTTGGACTGTATTTTGGCATTGGAAAGCTTTCTATTTTGGAACTTAGAAAAATCCTTCATGGAGAGGTAAGATCTTGGCTATTGAAATACTCTTTTTTTTTTTATGAATGTACATTTTATTGTGTGAATGTTTTAGCATGTGTGTGGGATGTTTGGGTAGACTGCCTAGGAATGGTGTAGGAGAAGGCTATGGGGAATCCATGTCGGGGGGCATAAGGGAATTCCAGTGTCATCAGAATTCTTGTGGAGGGAGTTGGGATTGGGTTTTTACCATGGAAAAGAAATGGCATTGTATTTCTTACTTTGTGTGGGGCATAAGGAGGGATTGTGGGGGGCATAAGGATATATGGGAGATATTTTATATTGGCGGTATTTTTACAGGTGGATACCCAATTCCCATTGGGAGGCATAAGTATCTTCCCCCATAGTTGCTTGCTCCTTTGGCTTGCTTGATGGAGCCTTAGTATTGTTTGTATGTTTTAATGTAGTTGTAAACTAAAATCTGTTTGGAACTAGTTTTAAAATGTGAAAATGTTGCATGTGTGTTTGTGGAAGCCTTTGTTTCCATGGGTTAAATCACATCCTCTATTGTATTATGGTTGGGGCTTGGGGGCCAATGAAGAAGGATGGACTCTCCTCTTCATTGGATGTCTTGGTTGGGTGGAGAGCGTTGCCTTTCCCTGCCTTTCTTGTGATCTGAAAGGAGAAATTCATGCTGTTGTTCTAGAGTAGAGGAGAAAGACATTTTGACAGTTCCTTATGAAATGAAATCTCATTGTAACCCTTCCCACTTTGAAGTGGATGATTTGTATTTTATTTGTAATGGAAGGATACTTTTTATTGAGTTATAAAAGTTATAAATTTGAAATGTGAAAGATATATATACTTTGTTCTATTCATTTGAAAGAAAGAAATTGAAATTTGTTATTTGAATTCAAGAAATTGAAGAATGTAAAGTTGTATATTTGAAATCAATAAAATATTGCACTAACTTTATCAATTTACATTGTTATATTGAAATTGATCATCAAATTGTGATTTTAAATCTCTGTTTGGAAAATTGAAATGAGGAATACGTATGAAAGAAATATATATGTAACTCTGTTATTTTGAAATATGTTAACATTGGAAATCAGACTTTGTATTTTGGCTCTTAAATGGTTTGATTAAATCACTTAAATGTATTATACTAGAATGGAAATGAATCTCCGTACTTGGAATGTGAAAAAAGATAAATAAATCCTTTAGAAATTGATCTTTGTTTTGTATTTCATCCTGGCAAATAATTTATCTTAAATGAACAGTTTGAACCTGAAATTAAAGAAATAAAAATGAGACATTAAAATTTAACATGCTATGACGTAAATGAGCTCAATTTGGGCTAAAAAACTTACAGAAATATGTCAAAACTTAGGAAAATAGGGCTCAAACTGTTTTGCAGTCATTTTCTGTCAAGAAACGGAAATGTTCAAATTACAAATCATTTAGACAAATTGAACTTTGAATCCTTCCTTAAATCCATTTAGGAACAATCCTCCATGTTTATTTGACATGTTGGGAGAGGAGGGAGACAAAATTGAACAGATCTAACAAGTTAAAATTTACCATCTCACTTTATATAAGCCTACACAACATTTTCTTAAAATTGATCGCTTCAAATATATAAAAATATAAAATTAATAATATATATGCAAAGAGGACATCAAGATATTTCCAGAAAGTCCTCTTTTTCCCAAAACTGAGCTCTCTATCAAAATTTATGGCCTTCTAAAGGTTTCTTCACTTGGCGTTAAATTTTGGGAAAATTTTCCTTAGCAAGCCCGAGGCCCGAATTTTTCCCTTGGGACTTAGAGAAAAATTTTGGGAAAAATTTCCAACTTTTCCCCTCTGCTCTGTCATGCCAAAGCCAATCATAAGCTACCGCGTGGCCTTGCAAGGCAGCGGCGGAGGCACAGAATCCGTTTTGACCTTAGCATTTTACAAATTTTTCGGGAAATTTTTCTAATTTTCCTCTACCTCCCTGCCGACCCGACCCGATAACCTGGAACAAATAAAATCATGACACGTGGCGGAACCTGGGAGTAGTGGAGGTGCACGTGGATTTTAACCCCTTGCGTTTTTAAACCTAAAATTCTTAAATTGGAATGTGTCCCCACAAGTCCATTTTCCCCGCACCAATCAGAGCTTGACATGTGTCCTCTTCAGGCCCACGGGCGCACATAGGAAAATCACGATTTTTCCCCAAAAAGGGAAAAAGCACCAAAAAATTTCTCCCCTAGGCCCGCAGGCCCGCCCTTGGGGAAAATTTTCACCCCATGGCCCGCCAGCCCATAACTTGAGTTTTATGGGGAGTTCGGAGGACTTCTTTATATCATTGGAAAGGTGAGGAAATTTACTATCCAATTGAATTAATTAAGAAATTTTTTTGAACATGTTAAGTATGAGAAAAATAAATTTGGAAATTTAATCCTATTAGAGAATGGGTATGGTGAGGAATTTTTCCCCCTGAACCTAATTGAGGCTTCTAACCATAAATTTTGGACCTTGTGACCTCTAATAATTATTAATAAAAGGAAAATATACTCTAGTAGATTTTAATTGTTCCAGAACCTGTTAGGGACAAATGTTGCCTTGTAACATGGTTGTAGACACTCTTAACAAAAAAATTTATTCCATAATTTTCCTAACTAATCCTAGGTTGTTCTTGGGTCTCAAGTGGGTTTTTTTAACGGGTATTACACCAAGAGCACACCATCCACTAGAACCTATATTTATCCAAGAGTAAATACGTCCCTTAAAAAATACCTAAATCCATATTAAATGTCACATCTATCCTAATGATGAAAAAACTCATACTAGCATGCAAGAAGAAACATAATCAATGTCAAAACAATTAAGTATACTACACAACACAGAGAAACCTTTCCTCATGAAAATTTTAGTAATTAGAGGGTTACTCCAAGGTCGTAAGTACACAAGTTTCCATCACTCCAAAACAAAAGGCTTGATATAAAGCACCTAGGATGAAAATCAAAACACCTAGGGTGTATCCCACAAAGTGAGAGAACATAACACAAACATAATAGAACAACCTTGTCAACAGACAAGAAGAAAATAATCTAACATTCTTGATGACATTTAGCTAAGTAGTATTTGAGACAAATAAGTTCTGAGTTTCCAAACAAAGTTAAAATCCAAGAAATCTCGGAAATCAAATAAAATGGCTGAGTAGTCATATTTCAATCGTAAAAAAATATCGTAATAAGAAAAAAATAATTAAAAGAGCATAATAGATTCTCAACAAATAATTTGAATCAAATTGTTGTCCTTGATAAGAGAATTTAAGGTTACAAATGTAAAACACATGAAATATCCACATAACAATCACCTCATAACCCTTCGTGGCCACCGGTAGGGGTGCTTTATATCACGCTCACATATAAGAATATACATACAAACTAGATACAATATGATATCATGCCATAATATTTACTCTCTTATGTGTATATTAAGTCCGCATATCGATTAACATCACCAATATCTATAGCCACTAATAAACCAAATTTGGGCAGCAACTTCACTTTTACAGGTGAGGCAACTTCCAGGAGTCATAGATTTTGTACCATATCTTGGATTTACCCCATTCAAAATGCATCAAAAATATTATGAAGTGTAGAATGTGGTGAAGGGGTGTGAATTTTTTTTCAAAAAGTTTTTTTTATCTCTCAAAAGTGCACCCAGGTTGAGGGATAACAACAAGGGTTCTAAGCATGCTTCTCTCCCTCACTTCTGTAGATATAACGGAAGCACCTCAGGTTTGTGGGTATACCTAATATTGAGGTGAGTATCTGGTATCAAAGTTGGTTCCTTATTGATGTATCCTAAGCTATTTTTTGGGTTTTTTTGAGTTTTAAGGGTAATAAATATTGTTGTAACTAAAATTGAAATGGGGTGAAATTGAAATGTACAATAATTTGAGTATAAATTAGAGAAGCATGAACCAATGGGTTTTAGTTTTATCCTAAAGAAAACACTTATGTGTTGAGGGATAAATCACAACAACATAATAACTAACATCCAAACTAAGACTGTATAGAAACACCAATTTTATAGCAAGGTAAGATAATTAATTTAGGTAATAAACATTCGCAACAACTAATAAGATATATAAATCACTAAAAATAATTGGAAAGGAAGTAATTGGTTCTCATTCAAGGGAAAAACTTATAAAAAATATGCTTTTGCACTCTTACATCCAAAAAGTCCTCTTTGGGCCTTGCTAGTGCACAAAATATATAGCAAAAATACTTCACCAAAACCCTCCTAAAAATTAATGTTGTTTGTACTCACCCATCCATGTTAATTTTAGCCTTTATCATGAATAAATAAAGGAATAAAAATAACCATGTAGTTTACAATGAGGTATTAATAACAATAGTTACAAAATTACACTTTAGTCAAAGTGTAGTTGAATGCTCTATTTTTAATACAATACATAACTTGGGTGAATAAATTAACTAATAATATATCTTTGTTGTTGTGGAAGTCTCCTCCAATGTAAGTGCATGCTCTTTTTCCTTTTGTGCATTATGTGACACCTGTGTATTCATCCATTTGCAAGGGTATTTATGTCTTCTTCTCAGTTTTGTCCTTTTATGAAGGCATATAAAAATACATTCTCTGTAAACTAATGCCTTTCTTTGTAAATAATTAGCAAAATATCTCAACTATTAATGTGGGGACCACCTGTAGGCATGTGCAAGTAAATAATATCTTTATTTTTGTTAAATTAAGGTAATTTGTACTTCAAAAATAACATTCATGAGCTCTGATGTTGACCTCTTGTCTTCTTGTCTTAATCTACTATGGCATCTGCATACTTTGTCTTCTTGTGGGATACTCATACTTAGAAAAAGGTGTTTTTTACAAATATTAAGGTAATAATTTAGTGGTATATTCCTCCATGTTGTGGTCCTCTTTGTAAATTACATGGAACAATATAAATAGTGCCCCCCTCCTTTGACTTGATGTATAAAACCATTTAACATGGCGATTTTGATTTACTTGGCACATGATTCATTTGACCCCGTTTTATAAAAATTAGGGTTTAAAACATTACTCTTGTTATCTTGATAATCATATTTTGACCCCCTTTTGGGATCATCATTGTATATATTATAAGGTTGTCATCATTTTTTTTTATTTCGTGGCATTATGGTTTAATACCTTAGAAAGGTTAATGAAATTATTTTAGTGTAAATGATTTGGGTTGGCCCCCTTTCCACGATGCTTACACCCTTATGCTAAGTCGTTGTATTACATTATGACTCTTGTAAGGTGTGAGGTCTAAATGGAATTTTGTGATATGATCTCAACCGTTGATATTGTATCTATTTGATCTTAGCGGTTGAAGTTAACTCTGAAAGAGTTATGCATTGAAAAGGCCAAAATTATTGTGGTTGTTGATCTGTGTACTTACTTGATCTCCATCGTCGATATCGTAGTTGGTATTTGGATGCTTGATAGCCATCTAATCTTGTACCTTTGTATATATGTTGTACGTTATTTTATTTGATGATTTGGGTATCATTTTGATCCGAACTGATTAATCTTTGCATGATTTGATTTTCACCGTTGATCCTCTAGCAGCTAAGGTTATTCCGAGGTTTGTATTGAAAAAAGTTAATTTTATCTAAACCATTGATAATTTTACTATTTTGATCATCGTAGTTTATTTTAAAACTTTGTGGTGAGTTAGGTTTATTGAAGGTTAATATTTTGAGCTAAAATAAATGATCCCTAACTCATTTTCACTTTGCAATTTTGGTTTCGTGGGTGAACCCCTGGCTGATTTTTCACTTGGCACCATGAAATTTTGATCTCAAGCTTGATCTTTGCACTTTGACACTCGGTTCGTGGCATCTTATATCCTGTGAGGCTCTCTGATTCCAAGCATTTTCATAATTCTAGCTTTGTTTCTCTTTTAGAGATCGTTGTGAAATATTTTTAGTCGTGGCTGCCATTACCAAGGAAGATGAGATCCAGTTTGTATTCTATTCTTAACTTCATTTTGATCTTCCCTTGATTCCCATACTAAAATAATTAGAAAATTGTGGCTTCAATATGTATTGATATCTCAAAATACTTACTTTTCGTTTTTTTGTTTTTTGGAAATTTTGAGTTTGAAAATGATCTGGGTCTTCGTCATTTGATACTGTACTTTTAGGGTTTTGAATATTTTCTCCTGAAATTGGTGAGTCAAAACTATGGCTATCCATAAAGTATAAGTGATTTTGATGAATAATACCGTAATGGTCTGTAACTTGTCATTTCTTTCTTTATACTATAATGAATTGGTCTTCACTATGCCCCTATAATTCTTTAATAAAACATTGTTATTTCATTCCTTGAGGCAATGATGCTAAAATTCAATGTTTGAAGCCTCCCTATTGTAATCTATTTATTTTGACCTTTTTTCACTGAAGGACCATCTTTTATCTTACTATGAATGAAAATTTTGCATATATTGATACTTCATTTTCATACCCAACACTACATTATTTTTTGATTTCCTTTCACTAGGTACTTGTCATTTATGAGTTTTATCATCTCAAAACTAATGCATTTTCCTGTTTGAACATCATGATTGTTTCTCTAGTTCATATGCACAAGGGTTTGCATTTCTCTATTTCCCAAGAAAACCATAATGAACTCTATTCTTTCTGAAATTGTCTTTCCGAACTCTTATAATGCTAAATGGGACTCGGTCCATTTTAAAATTGGGCATCAATTTCTCCATAGCTGTGATTTTGATTCATGAATTCCTTTTCCATAAATATGTAGCATTAGATAATTTATTTTTTAATTTTTCCCTTCATTTTTCCTTGATCTGAAGGTTTTGGAAATCTTTATGTGCTTGTTTTTAAAATGGATACTCGAAATATTTGATTCTATTATGATCTCTTTTGATTTTTACTTCACAATAATGTAGAAATAATAAGCTTTTAGATCATTGTTATCGGTGAACCATATCTTCTTGAGATTTTTTACTTTTTAATAGTAAAATCCTCTAAGCTCTTACAATAGTTCACTTTGCATATGTTGTTAAATTTGTAATTTTTTTATCTCCTCATGAATAAAAATGATGCTCCTTGAGCTGATAAGTCTTGTCATTTGAAAACTACATCCTTTTAACTTTGATTTGTAAATGTAATTTAGAAATATGTATCTGAGTCTCAAAACTTGTATTTGATTCTACAATTTGAACAATTATTGATGATAACCTTTAGTATTTGTATGCCTTTATGTTCAAATATGAACCTTAAAATTTTATATACTTCTTAAAAACTATCCATGATAAATACATGAGTAATAAAAATTGTTCACTAATATTACTTGTTTTTAGCCATCTGTTGTACCATGAACCTCTGATGTTCTTAAAAATATGTTGCATTCATAGGTGTAATACTTGGATTTGATATTTACATTATGAAAGATGTGCTTTATACCTGAAAATTATTGGCTTTCAATTTCTTTACTGTCATTTTAGTCCTGAATAATCTTGAGTCTTTAATCTGAAATTGAAAATAACTACTTTTTTTAACTGTTTCTTTATTTAAGATGTGTTTTGAATTGCTGATAAAACCATTCCGCTCAAAGATTAATATAAATCTGATTTTTTGTAATGTGCTTCTAATAATTTTCACATTAGTTTGCATCCTTTACTGAGATTTTTGAGCTCATATTTATTTCACCTGATTATCAATTTGGAAATGTTTCTACTAGCTCATTCTTTGATTACTTGTAAGCTGGTATTGGAATTTGAAATTTCTTTCCAGAAGTTACATTTATACTAATGTTATTCAATAATATTTTTCTCTTTATCATAGAATGTAACTATTTGGTCATTTTGTTCACTACTATGTAAATTTTAACATAATTTTTATTGTTCAAGATGTGTGATTGAAACCATAGTCCACTATTGATCTATCCATTTTCTTTAATGAAAGTTTCCAATATTCTAATTCCATTTCTGTTAACATTCATTTATGAAACTGAGTCAGCTAGTAGCCATTTTGATCTTTTATTCTAGATTTATATTTCCCTTCTGAATTACAAAGCTCTATATTCATTTGATGAATTCATCTAAGTATTGAAATTCTTGATTCAAATCTTAATATTTCAAAGTATGAAATAGTTTCCTTTTGTATTCATCAATCTTTAACTTCTTGGAAGGAAATTTTAAAAGAAAATAGTCAGTGTTTTTTTCTTTCGTCTTACCATACCTGCACATTTAAAACAACTAGTTAGAAAAAAATAGTCTTTTTGGCATCTCTTGTGTTCCATATTCTTTCTTTTCTTTCTTTTTCTACTCTATCATAATTCTAGGAATCATATGTGCTTCTGCAAGATACTGCTCTCTCAATTCTCCATCTGTTTCTTTGATGTACCTTATGTTGTTTGATCTTAAATGATCCATTTTCCTGAAGCTAGATATAACATGAGTACAGACTAAACCCTGAGATTTTAACTGATGTATTTATTTTTTCTATTTTTAGGTACATTGATGGAATGGATGGTACAAAAAATTAAGATGAACGAGTTAGAACTGAAACAATGAAGAACGAAAGAAAACCCAAGTATATGAAGGGTTTCTTCTATACTCTTTTTAATTTAGCTTTTTGCACATGTATATTTTATTTCAATAATCATAAGTTACATCCCACGGCTTGTGTGGGAAACATTGAATTTCCCTAATGAATCGATAATATTATTGTTGTAATTGAGTTGTGTACTTCCTTTTACTTTCAGATCTTATAATATGTAATGATGGTACAATGACTTAATAAACTCAATAACATACATAATAACACTTAATCATTGGAAATGATGAAATTGAAAATACCTATAACTTAATTATGAACTTTCAGCCATATAAACAACAACTATGTTTGTTGTTCTAGATTCCAACTCATCAGGTCTATAGTTATTTGGAGCTTTTATGCAACTTTGATTAATGTGAACATGGAATAACAACATACATGAGGTTTTGCATTCTGCAACATCACACATAGCTACATTTTCTTATGTTTATCAACTTACCGCAACTGAAAACAAAATGAAAATTGTATGTACCCCTTAGTTTCATTCATCAATGCCTTCCATCGAAAACAAAGTTTTGAGTTTCCCTTTTTTTCACAAGTGTAAAAATTGTCAACAGGTTTAACCTCCCAAATCCTCATGGAAAGGCTCCAAAACGCAATTTTGGAAGTTTTGTCTAAAGATAGTAATTTCTAAAATTAATAAAAAATCATGAAATTTTCATAGGAGGTATGTGGGGGTTGAATAAATCCATCTCCCTCAAAATTGGTGGCCTCCCACATTCTACTTAGAGCCTCAATGGAACAAAAAACCAACGCATGACCATAAACATGAGCTAGGAACATGTAAACCAACATCCTTCACAAGGTGTCAAATCCATAACACTTGGGAAGTTCATGAGAATGTCAAAATAAATTCACATCTCCCAGTAACCGGAATAGAAATGACACCCCCATAGGCGAGTACAACAATCCGAAAAACATTTATTGTCTTCTTATTACTTTAATCCTAGAGGTCCAACTGTTTGATCCTCAGCTCTGATACTAAGTGTAACACCCACTAAATCAATGCATATTAAGTAAGACAAAACTCATTAATTACTTAGGAAAATTATGGATTTTTTTTTAAACAAAGTCTCAAGGGTGATGGACATTACTTGTGATCAAATAATTTTACATTTAATAATACCTACACATTCATAAGGTAATCGCAATTAAATTAATAATTAAATATTAGTAATTTAATTCTAAAAGCATTTCCGAATCCAAGCCTCTTCTAAGGTTCCACTTAATTTTTATTTAAATCATAACTACTTTAATCACATTGTTTTACCCATTTAAATTCTTCTTGAGTTCATAATTTAATCATTTCCTAAGTTAGTCTAAATCTATTTCACATATTATCTTTAGAATTCATGCCTATCATTTACTATATTTACTATACAGTTTATAATTAATTAATGTAATCCCCTTTTTAGATCATTGACTAAATAACCATGCACAATACTATTGATTTATTACTCCAAAATAACAAGGGTTCATAGCTTGGTCTAACACTTTTAGGGGCCCCATTAATCAATTACACATACATTTTATTTAAATCCCATTCCCATGAAAATGCCACCAACTTAAAATTGTAGAGACAATCCTCCATCCTTATATAATATTAAAATGGACCCTTGGATCTTAGGTTTTCTAAAATGCCCTAAAAATCCTTATGATGTCTTTCTTATTCCAATATTTCCCTAATTTATTTTCATTTGTTGCTTTTCATTTTGTATGTTGATGGAGAGTGAAGGAAATGTAAACATGACGGGAAACCATGGAGGAATTTTTTTCTAGTTTTGCAAAGGGAAGGAACTCTTCCTCCATTTTTATTATTGCTTTTAGGGTTCTAGAATGTGGTTTTATGCCCTTTTTGTTTATTGATATATATATATATATATATATATATATATATATATATATATAATATATATATATATATATATATATATATATATATATATATATATATATATATATATATATATATATACATTGATGATATACCCACATATTTACGGTATTTATCTGCATATACATACAAACACATATACCTCGTTTTTGTTAACATTTCTCTTTATAAAATTATATTTTTTTGTAAAATGATTATCAAGTTATTTGGCCCGAACCAAGAATTTGTTTTAAGGATTGGGCTGACTTTTATTATAATTGCGTTGTTTTGTATGAATGGGTGGTGGGGGATGTTGGTACCCAAATTGATTCTCTCAAAAGCTGAGCAACATCACAGGTCTAGCAAGAAACTTAGATGCAAGCAGAGCATGTAATGTGTCGTTGTGTAGCCGAGGATGAAATGTATCTTGCTCTTTATCACTCAAATGTGGAGAAATGGGTAGCAACCGCAAGAGGATTTTACCTATCCTCACTACTTTATGGTTGTGCCTTTCAACTAGGGTGAGAGGACTCTTTTGTATCCTATTGTATATGGAGGAGATGGAGATGTCCTTCCTTGTGAAGTATTAAGAAGACCTTGAAGAAAATATGATCAATGCAACAAAATATAACTCTCATGAGTTGTCACTCTAGATAATGGAGATATTTTCTAAGCAAGGTTCAGGCCACTAAAAAAAATGAAAACCTGATTATTTATACATGTTTTGGTAATAAAAACTATGCATTTTTGTACATACCTGACAAACAAGGGTAGTATAGGTATGATTAATTGTTTTTGAATGAAATTTGGTGGGATGTGAAGCATGATAATGTTGATTATACCAAATATTTGAGAACTTTTACAAAAATAGAAAGATTGAACAACAACATGCTTTATGAGTAGCCAGGATGTTCCTTTACTTAGAGTATGTGCTTCAATGGATGCCTAGATCAGCACTTTTCACACAAACTTCAAGGATCCAAAATGAGGACTCAAATTGGAAAACTTAACTGAACATTATCAATATTTGTTTCATCATGCCTAAGATACCCTCAAAGGCTAACAAACAATCTTATAGTCATGCTAGGAGTCACAGTGATTTTAAATTTTTTATTTCACTATCAAATGAAAGCTCTTTTGATAAATGAAATTGTAAATGCCACCAAACTATCACAAGGATAAGATCTTGTGTGATTGTCAAAGGTTTTAATGTAAGATTGCAACGTGAACAAGAAAACTACTTGCAGACATTCACGAATAAAGAAAGCATAAATTTTGCCCAAAATAATGCAGATTAACTCAAGTTTGATTAAATTTATCAGCAGGGGAAAGTTTATAGAACAATCTTAGCGATTGTCAATGGTTGTACACTCGCAACCACCTTGACATGATCAAATTTAACACAAAGGAGATAAACAAGTTTCTTCAGATGAGTTTCTTAGAAGAGACATGTTCTATCAAGCTTTTCTCTTAGGAAATAATTTTTTCAGTCCCAACACTTCTAACCTTCACAAATCCCAACCCTTTACACGAAAAATTCATGCAATTCATAATACTTCATTTACAATAGAGTTTCCCCCCCCACAAAATCCAGAGACATTCAAATGCACTCGTGTTCGCCATGATCCCGAGTGCGATTCCCAGAATCAGATCTTTGAAAAAGTTGTTAGGTGCTGCAGAGGCTAAATTTCTCTCAAATATTTCCAGCATTCAAATTCTTCACCTATGGTAGGTCACTTCTTCATCTTGCTACTTGCCAACTACTTCCTACTCCTAATCTATCAAATTTGGTTCTTCGTGTGCCCGAGAAGAAGAAATAGAAGATCAGATCGAGCACAGAGGTCAAATTTCATCTTAAATGGTAAAATACATCCCTGTATTTTCCTCACCCAAGAAAGATATCAACAGGTCTTTTGCATTCCAACGAAAGAAAAATCGGGCCGAATCTAACAGTCAAACTACATATTAATGATGACAGACGTTTACAGACCATTCCCACCAAACCAGGATACCAGATTAATACTCCTCTTCATTTGGCATGTAGGAGACTCCAAGAAATGATAAAAACACCATTAGAATACGCATCTTTAGGAGCTCTGGAGTGAAAATGGTAGAAAAATCAGAAATAGATGCACAACTACCATTGATTTCTATTTTGAATTTGGACCGTCCACGTGGGAGATCAATTTTAGAGCGGGCCTGTGGGTTCCCTTTTTCCTTTTACAAATTTTGGAAAAATGTAAACTTTACACATTTTTCTCCGCACCTCCACCCTTGAAAAATTATCTTGACACGTGTTCCATTGTATGTCCCATCCAAACCCCACTTCCTTTTTCACTCTTAACTCCCTTTTTCTACAAAATGAAAATTTTCCAATTTTCCTCTGAAGGTCCGCATCTCTGCCGATGACTAGAGCAAGTTTTTAGTTTTCTCTATTGGGCCCGTGGGTCATTTTGATGATTTTATCACTTTTGAACATCAAGGGGTAAAAATCCAGGTTTCCCCCGCATGGCCCACTTACCCGCCTCTTAACATTTTCAAAGCCAACCTTGACCTCCTCCTTGTCGGGCTTGCGGGCCATTTTGAAATTTTAATCCTTCTGTTGACAATCTGAGGTAAAAAAATCCAAAGTGCCTCCAATGGTCCACTTCCCTACCCCTTTTAATTTTTAGACTACCATGTGTCACAATGGCACATCTTGAGATGATCCCCAAAAGTTGAGACCTTGAATGAGTGTGGGCTCGCCACATGTCGTTATGGCATAAATTCAAAAACTTTAAGGCTTCAAAATGATTTTGTGGGGGCGCGCTTCCATTTTAGAATTTTAATCCATTTTTCGAAAAGGGAAAAAAATCCATCTTACCTCCAAAGGGCTGCACCTCCGCCATTATCTTTGCCACGTGTCCTCCTACGGGGTCAAAGTAAGAATTTTTCCCTACCACTTAAAATTTTCTTTAATAAAATACTGGAAAGGCCGCGCGGTAGGTTCAAATTTTTTGCCAAAGTATCTAAAAGAAAAATTTGAAAAAACAAACCCGTCGCACCCCATCCAATTAGAAGAAGAAACATAAGCATAAAAAAAACCAATCAGAATTGAGCGGAGCTACGGGACCAATTTTTCTTGTTTGTCAAAAAAGTAAAAAGCGATACGCTAAAGAATTTTCCCTTCATCCCCTAACCAACCAAAAGAATCCATGTGACCAATGAACACTGAGGAATAATTTTTATAGGAAAGAGACACCTGTCAGACCGTCAAAAACATAGAAAATCACAATTCATGCCCAAAACTCAATTTTTTCGCTAAGGACGAGAATTTTTTGAAACAAAACCAAGTGATTCATGGTTCCAAGCATATTTTTACCATGGGTTTGGATTTTCAAAGGCATAAAAATTTAAATTGATCATTCTCAAGCTTCCATGGTTGGGGAAAGATAGAGAAAGTAGAAAAGCCCGCGGATTGTGAAGAAATTAGGCAAAAAACAGGGAAAAATCGGAGACTCCTTCAAGGAGGGACATGAAAATGGATTCTGAAAACAATTTAAATCATTTAAAATGAAGGTAGAAGCTTTCAAAACACCCACATCAAGAGATAAAACCTTTCAAAACACACAGATCAGAGGAAAATAATGGAAAATGGGGTGTAAAAAATCTGAGCACCAATATCGGCTCCGACTAGGGGATGGGCACTCCCTATGAGTGCTACAAGAACAAAGCTAGACCAAGTGCCAAAATATCCATTGGGAAAAGGAGTCATCTTGTAGAGCACAAAACTAGGACTTTCCCCCAAAAACGAAAACATAAACCAAAAAATATAGGCCACCGGGGGCCAGAACAAACAAGAAAACGAAAGACAGAAAACAAACCAACAAACTATGCACTATACAGATGATGTTCACCTTGGTTCTAGGGAATAAATCCAAGAAATTCTTTAGATGCCTACCATTAATAAGCAATTCAAGTAATTCTCCAGCCAAATAATTTAAGAAGAAGGTATGCTCACTAATCCGAATATCTATGAAGTAAGGTCCCATTCACAAGGCATCAAATTTACCATGCTTGTTGTTATATTCATCCCTTCTATGCCATCGCAACATGATATCTCCAACATTGAAGGATCTTGGGGTGACCTTCTTGTCGAAAAACTTCTTTAACTTCTCTCTGAACTTTAGATGTCTTTCATGGGATTCCCTCCTTTCTTCATCAAGTTCAACAATCTAGTTAATGAGAGAATCATATGGTCTTACTTCTTGATCTTCTAGTTGTTGAATGAACTGATATGAGGATAATTTCATATCCAGGGGTAGCAGGGCTTTATTTCCATACACCAACTCAAATGGGATCTTTCCAATGGATCTTTTAATAGTAATGCGGTCTTCCTAGACAACAAACTTCAACTACTCACCCCATTTTCTCTTATTCAGCTCCAAGGTTCTTCTGATAATCTTCAACAAATTGTTATTACTAGACTCAGCTTATCCATTTCCTTGGGGATTGTAATTATATGCATATGTCAAGTTGATCCCATATTCTTTACACATTTCCACCAAAGGTTTACCTCCAAAGCTCATGGAATTTTCAGCAACAATCTTGATTGGCACCCCAAACCTGTAGATGATATGGTTTAATATAAAATCCATGACAATTTGGTGTGTTTCTCTTTTGGTGGGGATTTCCTCCACCCATTTGGTGAAATAATCAGTGGCTACAAGAATCCAGTTATGGTCAACACTTGAAGGGTGTGAAATATCACTAATGAAATCCATCCCCCATTACTTTAATGGGGCTTCAATTGATAAAGAATGCAAAGGAATGGAGACTGAAGCTTTCAGTGGTCCAGAGAAGCACTAGAAACTCTCACATATTCTAACCAAAATATTTTTATCTTTGAAGAGGATTGGCCACCAATAACTAGCCCTCAAGATCTTTTGTGTTGTGACTCTTCCAGCAATGTGTCCCCCACAAAATCCTCCATGAAGATTCATAATTATCTTGGGGGCTTCATCTTAGGTAATACACCTTAAGATAACTCCCTTAGGGTTATTCCAAGATAACCCATAATATTTAATGACATATTTTTGGGAAGCCATCTTAAGGGCTCCTTTCTGGTTCTTACTTAAATATTCATGGCAGTTCATATGTCTCAGATAAAAAATTACATCTTTGTACCACTCAGAACTCATCAATTTTTCAAAAACATCTACCCTACCTTCTTCTACCTAATTTACCTCAATAGTTTGGAATTTTCTCTCATCCATAAGCTTAGCCAAGCCTAAAGCTCTCACTAGCTTCGTGGTTTGGATATCCATGTCATATTCTTGCAACTTGTTCACCCATCTGCATCTTTTTCCTGAGACTTCCATCTATAATAAGACATCTTTCACCATGGTGTGGGGAACACAAGAAACAATATTATAACTCAAAATGTAAGGCCTAAAAACCTTTGTTTCTTTTACCAAGGAAAATTCATATTTCTCCATAATAGTGTATTTCAGCTCAGCCCCTTGCAATGCCTTACTGAAAAAGGAAATTGGCCTCTCAGCCCCTTCATCATCTTTCTACAACAGGAAAGATGCAATAGTATTCTCTGAAGCAAAAAAAATAGTTGGAAAGGCTTCTTATAACCTAGAGCTACTAAAACAGGGGCATGCTTTAATGCCTCCTTGTTCCCATTGAAATCTTGAATGGCATCCTCCTCCCATTTGATGGTCTGGTCTTTCTTTAGCATGCTAGTGATCAGAATGGTCAACTTAGCAAAGTTTGATATAAATCTTCAGATGAATTTTATCTTCCCAAAGAAGGATTGAATTCCTTTCTTGGTTCTTGGGATTGGAACCTTGCTGATGGCCTCTACCCTTTCTGGATCAATCATCACCCCCTATTATGACACAATGTCACCAAGCAACTTTGCCTTATGCACTCCAAAATGGAACTTCTTTGGCTTGAATGAAATGCCATATTCTCTGCATCTTATCAACATATTTTCCAAGTGCTGCAAGTGATCACTTCTCTTTCTAGAGAACACAGTTAGATCATCTTGGTAGACAACAATAAAATCATTGATGTAACCAGCAAAAGAAACATCCATTGCTCTTTGAAAAGTTTCTCTAGCATTCATCAGTCAAAAGGGCATCCTGACATATACATATGTTCCCCAAGGGGTGGTAAAGGCTGTTTTAATCCTTTTTTATTCCTTCACCACAACTTGGTTATAACTAGAGAAACCATCCAAAGTAAAAAGTAGCTCAGAACCAATCACTAGCTGCAGCATGTTTTCCATGTTTGGTAAAGGATAATTATCCTTCATTGATGCTCTGTTTAGATTTCTAAAATCCACACAAAGCATGATGTCACCATTCTCCTTTCTTACTGGTACTAGGTTTACAACGAAGGAGGAATACCTTGTGGGCTGAATAATTCCTCCATCCCTCAGTTTCTTCAGTTCCTCTTCCATCTTAAGAGATAGGAATGGATTGATTGGCCCCTATTTCTACCTGAATCGTATACTATACAACTATCAAAACAAGAACCCAACACTGCAAGCCTATCTACCAAATCATTGAACCTCCTATCATGATGCACAATGTTGAATGAAACAAACATCTCAATGAAATCCCAAACTACATGCTTGTATTGTTTCATTTGCTAATTTTTGTGGCATACAATTTTTTGACTTGCTTTAGAATTAATTCCGAATCTCCCTTGACAATGATGTCTTTAACACCATATTTCCAAGAAATCCTCAAACCTAACAATATTTCCTCATACTCAACAATGTTATTAGTGCACTCGAAGTTCAGTTTGAATGAAAAGAAAAATTATTTCTATCTTGGAGAGATCAGAACAACACCAGCACCATTTATGAACTTGGAGCAAGCTCCAACAAAAATAAAGTCCAAGGAGAGTCTACCTATTCAAGACATTTGCATTCTTCAATCTTGTGCTCTTTTCCATCAACAAATCCTACAAAGTTATCAACATCGACACTTGTGTACAATACTTCATAAGATGCATTGTTGGGATCCTAAATAAGGTGCAACATCTTATTTTCTCCATACAATTTGACAAGGCTGCCCTCAATTAGGATGGTGGCATAGGAAATATCCATTTGAACACTCCCACCAACACTTACATCCCATTTTCTAGAAAACAACATACCCTGCTTGGATGGGAAATCAAAAATAACTACATCAAGCTTCAAGTTCCTGCCTGGATATGCTATAAGTTATACCACCAGACCTTTCACACATCCCACCACTGGCACCTCTCTAGAATCCATGGCAGTACACTTCCCATATGCTGTTGTTACTTTGATTTTTAGTTCATTCATAACTTCTAAAGGCATAACATTGCATGATGCCCCCGAATCAAACATACAGTTGTGCAGTAGTCTATGCTTAATGATAAGAGTGGTGAAGAATGGATCCACATTCAGCTAGGAATCTACCAAGGATGTTCCCAAATAAACCTCAGGTGGTTCATCTAGCTCTTCTGATGTTGGTGGTGCTTCTAGTTCTTCAATGACTGGTGGGGTCTCCACAATGTTTTTGTTTCTACCTAGGGAACTCTTCTCCTCTTTCAGTAAAAAATACTCCAACTCCCTCTTCTTATGCTCTGGGATCCTAAGAAACTCAACAATTGGAACTGAGATCTTGATTTGACTCAAGACTTGGGAAATATCATAAGGGACAGACTTTGGCAAGGTGAAATTAGAAAGCAGGTCGACAGAATCATTAGATGGCACATGATTTTTGAAACCTTGGGCATGAGGTGGGGAATGGTTTTTTTGGGACAATAATACCCCTGGAAGATGCATCTTTCTTAGGATCCATTTTAGGAACATTTAAAAGCAATGGATTTTTTGGCTTGGCCTGAGGCCCTGTCCCTTTGATAACCCTACTTCTTTTGTTGTTTTCCCTTTCTTGAGCCACAACAACATTCATCAACAACTGCATGTTCTCCTTAGATGGGATGTCTCCATCATACTTCTTTATCATTAAATCCCTTATATATTCAAATTCATTATTGGGAAATTAGAAAATGTGTACAGTATCTACTTCTAAAGTACGAGAGGGAGGAAGAATATGTACCCGGTGGATGTAATCCCAAAAATCAGTAGCAGTTCTGGCATTTATTACCTCAGTTGAAGTTGCCCATTTTTGTGATATTTTGGAGAAACCCATCATGCAAACATCATCATCATTATCATCACAAACTTCTTCTTTATCTTGCTGCTCTTCCTCACATGGAGCATGGGGCATGAAATATCTGTCACACTAGTCAATGACATCTATCTCCTCCACAACAACTCTGGTAGCCAAAGGATCAGGTACCATTATGTTTTCCCTGGTCTAGGACTTCCTATTTCCAAATTCAACATGTCCCTTGCCTCTATCATTAGATCTTTGGTTATTTTTAAACCTATCTTGTCCCTATTGCTTTTGTTAACCTTGTGAACTTTGCCCAATCCCTTTTTCTGCCCGGGCTAATTTGTATGATATTTATTTGACAACCCCTACCAAAATTTTTACAACTTCCTCCAAATCGGCAACCTTACTTGTTTGAGGCTTTTCTGGGTTGATTAGTTTTACGCCCTCCCTTTTTTTAGGCTTTCCAATTGGCTTGATGTTGTCTTCTATTTGTAGAGCCATCGTGAAGGCCTACCTCAAATTAGTAGGTTTTTTTTCCCTCAATTAGTAAGCAACATTTTTATCAAATGATTCTGAATATTTGATCAAACATGATTCATCACATGGCCTTATCCTAACAGGAAATCTCCTCAAGTTATTATTAAACCTTGTGTTGAAATCATGTACTGACTCATTAGGATTCTTCTTGATGTTTTCAAATTCTGACAGAAGAAACCTAGGATCAGTTCTATCACCATACTGAAATCTAAATGCATTATTCATCTTTGTCCAAGAATCAATGGAATTATCTGGAAAATCTTTATATCAGTCCCTTGCATCCTCTTCCAAAGTATGTATAAACAATTTTATATATACATCTTCATGTTCAATCTCAAAGTATTCCATCATATTGATAAAAAGTTTCAAATTTTGATCACTAGTTATAACATTATTTCCTTGGAACTTTGGTAATATATTTCTTACATCCTGGGGAACTACATTTGGGTACCCAACCATCCCTATAAAATTTATGGGACCAAAGGTGTTTACAAAAAAAGGAGGTATGGGTGGGGGTAGGGACATGTTTTTTTGAGGAGGTTACCTTGGAGTAGTGACAAATTGATAAGGGGTAGAGGGTCTTTGGAAAACAGGAGTATAGCTTTCAAAATGGATATCCCCTAAAGGCCTTGTTTCTTGGAAATCCCTATCAACTTTTGAAAAAGATAGGTGCAGGATGAGAAGCAAAATTTTCAAAATCAAATGAAGGCCCCTCTCCTGTTGGAGGATTCAATTCCACAAAGAGGATATATGATTCAAAATCATTTGAATTGCAATCTTCAGTAATAGGCCGATCACTTTCATCAATGGAGATCCCTTTTCTTGTATGTTGATCTCCAACAACTCTTCAAGCTTTTCTTCCTTCCAGCTTTGCAAATTTTAGTAACAAATATCACTTGACATAGGTTAAGACACTAGTATTCATTAAGAATCAGATCAACTAGGAGTCACCACTAAGGATTTCCACCTTAGTTGTGAAAATGCACTAAATATGATCTGCCAAATGTCTGTTAACACTAGAAACTGGAAATGGAAAGATTCTGAATTTTCTTTACCCATATTTATCAATGAAAGCTAGTGCATTAGGTGTGAAAACTGACAAAATTACACACATCACTTGGAGCATATAAGAAGTGTTTTACCAGGGTCTAAATATGAACTGAAACCATTTCTTCCCCCCAGTAGTGGTGCCAGTAAGGTGTTGGTACCAAAATTGATTCTCTCTCAGAAGCTGAGCAGCATCACACGTCTAACAGGAAACTTAGAGGAAAGTAGAGCATGTAATGTGTCATTTTGTAGTCAGTGATGAAATGCATCTTTCTCTTTGTCACTTAGATGTGGAGAAATGGGTACCACCCGCAAGAGGATTTGACCTATCCTCAATACTTTATGGTTGTGCATTTCAACCAGGGTGAGAGGACACTTTTGTATCTTGTTGTATATGGAGGAGATGGAGATGTCCTTCCTTGTGAAGTATTAAGAAGAACTTGAAGAAAATATGATCAATGCAACAAAATCTAACTCTCACGAGTTGTCACTCTAGATAATGGATATATTTTGTAGGCAAGGTTTAGGCCACTAAAGATAATGAAAACTTGATTGTTTCTGCATGTTTTGGTAATAAAAATTATGCATTTGTGTACATACATGTCAAATAGGGGTAGTATGGGTATGATTAATTGTTTTTGAATGAATTTTGGTCGGAGGTGAAGCAGGATAAAGTTGATTATACCAAATCTTTGAGAAATTTTACAAAAATGGAAAGATTGAACAACATAATGCTTTCAGAGTAGCTAGGATGTTCCTTTAACCAGAATATGTGCTTCAATGGAGGCCTAGATCAACACTTTTCACACAAAATTCAAGGATCCAAAATGAGGGCTCAAATTGAAAAACTTAACTGAACATTATCAATCTCTATTTTATCACGCCTAAGATACCCTTAAAGTCTAACAAATTATATTATAGTGATGTTAGGAGTCATAATGATTTTAAATTTGTTTATTTAACTATCAAATGAAGGTTCTTTTGATAAATGAAATTGCAAATGCCAATAAACTATCACAAGGATAAGATTTTCTATGATTCACAAATATTTCAATGTAAGAATGCAACAGGAATGAGAAAGACTACTTGCAGACATTCAAGAACGAAGAAAACAATTTTTTTTCCCAAGAATAACACAAATTAATTCAAGTTTGGTTAAATTTATCAGCAGGGGAAAGTTTCTCGAACAATCTCAGAGATTGTCAATGGCTGTACACTCGCAACCATCTTGACATGATCAAATGTAACACAAAGGAAATAAACAGGCTTGTTTAGATAGTTTCTTAGAGAGACAAGCTCTATCAAGCTTTTCTGTTAGGAAATCAGTTTCTGACTCCTAACACTTCTACGTTCAAAAAATCTCAACCCTTTGCATGAAAAAATCATGCAATTTATAATAATTCATTTATAACAGAGTTTCTTCCCCCAAAATCTAATCACTGAATGCACCCTTGTCCACCATGATCCCGATCACGATTCCCAGAATCATATCTATAAAAAAATTTCAGGTGCTCAGGGGTTAAATTTCTTCAAACATCTCCCACATTCAACTCCTTTATATGGTAGATCCATTTTCCCTCTACTTGCCAACCAAATCTGCCCCTAATCTGTTAAATTTGGTTCTTCATGTGCCTGGGAAGAAGAAATGGAAGATCAGATCGAGCCCAAAGGTCAGATTTCATCTTAAATGGTAAAATATGTCCACATATTTTCCTCACTCAATCAAGTTATCAGCCAGTCTTTTATGTGCCAAGGAAAGAAAAATCAGGCCGAATCTTACAGTCATACTACATATTAATGGTGAGAGATGTTTATGGACCTTTCCCACAAAAATAGGACACCAGATTAATGTTCCTCTTAATTTGGCATGCAGGAGAATTCAAGAAATGATTAAAAACCATTAGAACACACATCCCAAGGAGCTCTGGAGTCAAAATGGTAGAAAAATCAGATACAGATGCATAACTGCCCTTGATTTCTATTTTGAATTTGAACCGTCCATGTGGGAGATCCATTTTAGAGTAGGCATGCGAGTTCCCTTTTTCCTTTTACAACTTTTGGAAAAATGTAAAATTTTCACATTTTGCTCTGCACCTCCACCCTTGAGAAATGATCCTGAGACGTATTCCAATGCGGGTCCCATTGGAACCCCACTTCCTTTTTCACTCTTAACTCCCTTTTTCCACAAAAGGAGAATTTTCCAATTTTCCTCTTAAGGTCCGCATTTCTGTTGTTGACTGAAGCAAGGTTTGACTTTTATCTATCGGGCCCATGTGTCATTTTGATTATTTCATCCCTTTTGAAAATCAAAGGGAAAAAATCCAAGTTTCTCCCATTGGCCCACCTACCCATGTCTTAACATTTTCAAAGCAAGCGTTGACCTCCTCCTTGTCGGTCTTGCGGGCCATTTTTAGATTTTAATCCTTCTGATGATAAGAGGAAAAAAAATCCAAGTTACCTCTGATGGTCCAATTCCCCACCCGTTTGACTTTTCAAACTACCACGTGTCACAATGGCGCATCTTGAGATGATCCCTAAAAGTTGAAACCTTGAATGAGCTCAGGCTCACCACATGTCGATATGGCGGAACTGACAAGATTTGTTTGAAGGTTTAAATCTCATTTGGAAGGCACCATGCTATCCAAGCTCTAAGGTAATTTATCCATTTGGCCATTGAAAAGTCAAAGAAAAATGGAAAGTGAGTAGAGACCTCTGAAGTGCCCGCTCCTCCGTGCATTATCTTAAAAATGGTGTCCTCAAAACGGGATACAAAGTAATGAGATTTTCGGGCTCGCCACGTAAAATCTTTGTTCCGCCAAAGCCTATACGGGGCTGCGAGGTAGGTTCAAACTTTTGTCCTAAGTCTCCAGAAGAATGCAGTTGAAAAAACCTCCACGTGTCCTGCCCCAACGCAACTTAGAAGAAGCCACGTAAGCCTCAAAAGTGAACCTTTCAAAATTGAGTGTCAATTCTTCCACGTAGACCAAGTTCTGCCTTTTTTGCCAGGAAATTTATAAAATTAATGCATGTACCCCATCGATCCTGTGTCCAACCAAAAGAGGCCATGTTTCCACGTTGATGCAAAGATGCATAATTATGACCGAGAAGAATACGCCCGTTAAACTATCACAAATGTAGATAAATGACCATTCATGAGCCTCATTAGATGAAATTTTCTCCAAGGATAGATAATTCAGAAGCATTACAAAACTCAAATACATTTCTCTAAGCCACATTCATTATTTTTTCTCAAGTATTTAGGGCAAAAACGATAAGGACAACAAATCCCAACTGTGGAAAATAGAAAGAGTGGGAGATCCCGAGTTTTTTACACCCAAATATAGACCTTTTCATATGAATAGGGGAATGAGGAAACAATTTTTGTTTTATGCATGATTTTTGGTCCAAGAAACAATTTGAAGCATCTCAAATGAAGGTAGAAACTTTAAGAAAACCCACATTGAGACATAAAACTTTTCAAAACATGTAGATCAAAGGAAAATAATGGCAAATGGGGAGAAACAAATCTGAGCACCAACAATGGGAAGCACACCCACCCTACCTTTTGTTTTACATAAATAAGGATTGAGGTGGGGAAACCGCCCCCAACCCCTATAAATTATTTTATTCTATATGAATTCTACTTTTCTATTCGGCCTGAAATAAAAATATAGCGCCCTTTTTTCCAATATAAAAATTGTTTCCTTTTTTATTAACATATGGATATGTAGGCCTATTAGTATGAACCATGCGGTTTTAGATTGTTTTTTATTTTTTAAATGTGTGTATATATATATATATATATATATATATATATATATATATATATATATATATATATATATATAATTTTCTTATTAATATATTAGCAAACATTTATAATAAAAAATAACTTATTTAATATATCTACTCTATTAGTACATTATATATAACTGTATGTATGTGGATTGTTTTTATTTGTTTAAAATTCTCAATGATAAGTTTGAGTGGTTTTGTTTGAATTAATAAGTACATTTAAATATATATATATATATATATATATATGTCTATCCGTTTCGTAGATTAATTTTCTTTTGAGAGAATTGCACAATTAAAAGGGAAAAAAAATTATTTTTTAATTAAGAGAACTAAGTGTATACATTTTCTTTTGGATTATTGTTTAAAATTTGGCTAGAAGAGTTTGTTTCAACTATAAATGTATCTATTAAAAGGAGTAAATATAATCATAGACTAATTATGACTTCCTTTTCCTTTCACAAACAAGAATAACAAACATTTACAAGGTAGAAAGAAGCATGTATTATTAGTTATTTCCAATGCAAGAATACCATTTTCAAAATGAAGATATAATGCAAAATTTTGTTTAAATTCTAGATCACCCTAGGTGAAATACCCTAATCACACTCCCTCTAAGATGCATGCCTCAAAACTCCATTTTCCCTCCCTAATGGTCCAATTTTCCTTCTCCCAAGACCTTCCTTATGGCCATAATACCCCAACTTCAAAATAACACAACCATTCATTCATTTTACAATAGAAATCACAAAAAATAAATTAAGATGCAAGGTTATTGTTATATCAATTTTTCCCTCGGAAAAATTAATCAAACACAACCCTAAACATAAAAATATAAGGGACGAATCTATAATGCTAGCCACATTTCAAATCCAAAAATTGATCCTGAATCCATGTTGTAGGGTCTGCAAAGGATTAAACGACCCCATACCGAAGAAATCTAAGGGTCGCTTCCGTCACATGAGCCCATGTTTCAAATCTAACGATCAGGTTGCAGGTCAGCTCGAAAATGGAGAAGCACGGTAGGCTAAGGAGGAAAATAATGTCAAAGAAGCCAGAGGCCCAAAGGACGAAGACAGGGAAAGGCTCAAAGGCTTTGGGCTTCATAAACAATTCACAGCGGGCTTAAATTGGCTAAGTATGGAGGAGATAGTGGAAGCTACTGAGTGTTCAAATGACGCACCTCCAAAGATTGAACCCAAAAGGGAGACTCAAACAAGCATGGGGCTTCCATGTGTTTAGGGACCAGAAAGAGAGCAGGCCCAAAACGACTAAGTATAAAGGTGTCGGTGGAAGAAGCCATGTGTTCACACATCGCTCCTTCAAATTTAAAATCCTGAGTGGGTTTTCAAATGAGCGTAAGCCTTCCTCCTGTCACAAGTTCAAAAAAAGGGGACAAAGTCGGGGGTTAAATAGTCCAAGTAGAGGCAAGCTACTAGAAGTAGCCAAGTGTCAGCACGATGCTACGTCAAAAGTAAAATTCAGAGTGAGCTTTCAAACAAGTGCCAAGCCTCCACGTGTCCAGGGTCTGACTATATGGCCCCACCAAGCAACAAAGGACTTATCCAAATACAAAGGAATAGAGAAAGCCGCAGAAGGCTCCACGTGTCTCTTCGAAGCATCTTCAAAAGGTAAATCTAGAGGTGGTCCCTAAACACGTGCCAACTCGCCACGTGGCAATGTTGAAAAGTCAAAGCGCGAAAATGGGTCATCGGAGGAAATTTAAAATTTTTGGCTTGAAAGGAATAAAGTATAAAAATTAGCCACACCTCTATTGATGCCCAAGGAACCACATGTCAAGCCCAAATTGCATGCGAGCTGGTGGGCCTAGGAAGGATTTTTCACCCAAGTGGAAAATGTAGACCAGCGGGCCTGAAGATGTTTTTTTTGGAAAAATCAATTGTGGGGCTACGGGGAATTTTTTACATTTTTTATTTTTGGTGCCAACAGGTGCAAAACTGAATTTCAGGACCGTAGACCTGTTCTGCTAACTAGTTATTTCCATTTTTGTAAGAACCCGACCCAAATATTTAAATGAACATATATTTTGATCCAGTGCTCTAAATTCAACAAATTTGGCAGTGTTAGAAAGGTCTCAACCTCATCTTCATCATGGGAGCCTAAAAATTTAATTTTTATGAGGTTAGGTGGGTAAAAAATGGAAAAACATCTTTTAATACATTAATGTAGAATCTGATTTCTTCAACTTCTAGATCTGATTTGATTCGATCTATCATTCTTCCTTCTTTAACATGCCAAACAAACATAGGGAACTAGACTTGATAGATATTGGGTGGATCCACGGTGGGAATTGATGGTTAGTAGTTGCATTTTTAGAGCAGATTCATGTTTCTTCTTGGTCTTTCTAGTTTTCATCGTCTATATATTGTAACACTACTCATTTAAGATGGGGGAGACATTATAGGTGTGGGGAAACTCTATAAAATTCATTTCCCAACTCCATTTGACATGTAAGCTTTATCCTAAGCTTGGATAGCATATTTGTGCTTCTAAGCACCTCATGTAATAGTTTGTGCACCTTATAGAGCAATAAAATCTTGTTTCATGGCATATTTCAACACTTGGATTCGTTTTATTGTTTCTTTGTGCCTCTCTATCTCGTGTTTGCTCCATGTGCATGTATGTCACGTTTACAGGTGTAGGATGTTGTGTTTCTTCGAGTTTTGATGGCAAATTTAGTTCAGGGTCTATGTCACTTCTGTCTGACCTCCCTCAGTCCCTTTTCCCTATTTTCACTCTCCCTCAGCAGAGTATCTCGCCACTTCCTTTTCTGGTGTATCTTCGCTTAGTGTAGGCTCTTTCACCCTCTCTCTCTCTCTATCCCCTTGGAATGGTTAGATTATGATAGATTAGATTCTTCCTGCACTAGAGTAGCTTATGACAAGTTGATTAGTAAGTAAGAACCAACTTTCTCTGAAGGTATATCTCAAGTTTTGCAAGTCCCACAGCTTGAGAGATGGTCCCATGTTGTGTAATCACACCGAATGCCCCAGTCAAAATCAGGCCATTTAGGAGTGCTATGATTTTGCACTAACATTTTTGGCATGCATGGTGGGACACTAAGGTTAGATATTCTATATTTCCAAGGTGTCTCATTACAACAGTAAATCATAAGCCACCATGCGACCGCAGTAATAGGTTTTTCACACTCGGTGGGATAGGTCTGAAGCACCTTACCACTTCATCTTAGTAATTTGGTGTGTTCCTGTTATGATTCAGACTTTTGAGGCACATACAAAGCACATCTAGTCGATGACCCATTCTCTGAGTTTCAGACCTTTTCCTCCATTTCCATCCATTTTCATACATTCTCTTTCCATATCTCTCATTTTTTCACATTCCATGAACTTGTGCAAACATGACTTCATTCCCTTCATGGACTTCACACTTACATCAATAGTGCAGTTCACATCCAATGCATTTCCCAACTCCTCCAGATCAGCATTATGATCAGATCCAAAACAATTATGCTTACCCATATGAGCAAGGTCAAAGTCAGTTTGGCCATGAAGCTTATTAAGAACAAAGAGACACATACAATTGTAACAGCTACATAGAGAATGATGGTTTGTTGGACAAGATCAAAGGAATGTAGGCACACGTGGTATAAATCAAGGGCCACAACTTAGATGAAAGCATTCAGAATTGGTTATAGGGAACATTTTCCATGGGCTGGCCCTATGCCAAGACATTATAGCCCTCAGGAGAAAGTTGAATTCATGACTGAAATGTTGCCTCAACTTGCATAATGGATTGAGGATATTGAGGCATATGAGCAAAGTGTGAGATAACCTTGTCAATGAGATAAGTCAGTCACCAACTCCTTAGATCCTTCATTTTCTCTTTCTGTCAAACTCCTATTATTTCAACATGATCAAGAGTCAAGCCCCTCAGTTTCTACCCCAAGTGTTGATTTCCCTTCTCCATCTCTTGATCTTCCATCCCATCTGAGTTCTTCTACCCCTTTCCTTTCCAAATAGTCATTCCCTCCAAAAAAACAAGAAGTTACACCTCCCTCCCCACAAAAAACAATTGCAAAGCTAGTTGAACCCAAACGTGTCACTCCTCGTGCTTTCCCAATCCCATGTGGGGAAGATACTCAAGAATCTAGTCAAGGAGAAAAACAAGAAGAGGAACCAAATAGAGAAGAAATGATAGAAGATCAGAAGAATTGGGTTGTCAACTTTGGGTTTACAAATATTCCCTTGATGGTTAAGCCAACAAAGGAGGTCAAGGTTAAAGAACCAGTGGTGGCTGAGGCTGAGTTTGTAGCAAAGAATGAACAAAAATAAGAAGAAGAAGATTAGCATTCTATTTTCTCTGAATGCACTGCCCCTAATGGCACTCTGTTTGAAGAGAATGTTGATCTAATCTAAGCTGCAGAACCAGTTAAAGAAGGGTAATAATCAGCTCTAAGACCCATTGAAGAGGAGCAAATGAGAGTGATCAAATTATAGTTGAAACCACTCAATTAAGAAAGCATCATTGGAGATTATTTTCTTTCATTACAAGGGGTTGATTTGATTGATGAACCCATGATGGAGGAAGACCAAATAATTTCAGATGCTCTAAGTGCGGAGCATGCCACAGAAGAACCTTCAGTTCTTCCTCCCACTTCATACCCTTCATGCTCTAATGTTGAACAAGTGTTGGAGCTCTCAAGCTTCATCTTAGAAGAAGAGGGGAACCATGGTGATAAATTTTTAGATCACGAGGACACCATGGAGGAGGTTGAGCACATGCAAGAGGAAAACAAGGAGGCAGATTACTTGTCAGACTTGGAATATTGTTTTGATGGAGAGGATCTCGAGGAGATCACGTCATGTTCTCCTCCATCATCCACATTCAGATCACATGAGCCTACTTCCATGAAGGATAACTTTTAAGTGCAATAACCTACACCTTATAGTAGCCCTCTAGAACTAAGGTTGGAAGATATAAGTATTCCATGTTCTTGAAAGGGGAACGAAAATAAAACACAAGAGGATGTCATCATCCCTCTCACACCATCCATCCAAGAAGGTCCACAAGAAGACTCCATTCTTGTGGTTGAAATTTAGAGCCATGGGCACATTAAAAGGATCAGACCACAGGAGAAGCCACAACCAATTATTCCCACTTCAGGGCATGAAGATGACTATCAAAGCACCAAGGGTCACCATCAACACCTCAAAAGTCCAATGCAAATCAGCTTGAGGATGTTTTTTCCATTAATGTTGATATCTTGATGATTTGGGTGGAGGACTAGCTTATTGTCAATATTTCACTCATCCAAGAAGCCATATTCAGTGACAAATCATTTACATGGCTGCCCCTTTTGAGAAAGGGAAGTTATTTCTCCCTTCCTGTGGCAAGCATTGTTTAAGCTTATCTTTGTTCTGGCTAGTATAGGAGTAGGAATATATTTTTTTTCAGCAGAAGAAGTGCTTTTGCACACTCTGCATGTCTCATTTGAGGCATGTATGATTTTTTTTTTGTACATATGTTTTATTTATATTACTCCGAAGGTGCAGAGACCAGGCCCTTTAGTATTCATGACTGAGAGACCCATAGTTTCCTGTAAAAGTTTTTATTTTCAAATAAAACACAAATAGAGAGAAGCTAAAATCAGGTCTCGAGGCAGTACATTTCTAGAATAGTTTCAGGTTCGCTAAGAAAAACAGTCGGGCTTGCAGCGGCTTAGGGATAAGATTTTCAAAAGTTGAGATTAAATCAGTATTAGGCTATTATTCTTGACTACACGCCCAAGGGATGCTTCAAGGATACTGTTCCCTTCATCTAGTAGGCAGATGTCCCCATGAGTCACCAATTGTTATGTCAATTTTACCCTTGGCAAAATTGATCAAACATGACCCTACATAGAAAAATCTAAGGGATGGCTCTATCATGTGAGCCACATTTAATATTTGAAAATTGTTCTTGAATCCAAGTTGCAAGGTCTGTAAAGGATCAAACAACCCAGTAGAGAAGAAATATAAGGGTCACTTCCGTCGCACGAGCCCATATTTCAAATCTAATGATGAGGTTACAGACGGGTTTGAAAATGGAGAAGCAGGGTCGGATAAAGAGGTAAAAAGTGTCAAAAAAGCCAGAGGATCAAAGGAGGAAGCCAAGGAAAGGCTCAAAGGCTTCGAGATTCACAAACAATTTAGAGTAGGCTTAAATTGGCTAAGTATGGTGGAAATAGTGGAAGTTGCCAAGTGTCCAAATGGCACACCTCCAAAGATTGAATCGGAAATAGAGACTCAAATAAGTGCACGGATTCCATGTATCTAGGGACCAAAAAGAGAGTGGGCCCAAAACGACTAAGTATAAAGGTGTCGGAAGAAGAAGCCACGTGTTGAAACGGTGCTCCTTCAAAGGTAAAATCCTGAGTAGGTTTTCAAATGAATGCGGGCCTTCCACATGTCCTACATTCAAAAAAGGGACAGAGTTAGGTGTTGAATAGACAAAGAAGAGGCAAGCCAGTGGAAGAATCCAAGTGATAGCATGACGCTACATAAAAAATACAATTTGAAGCGAGATTTCAAAAAATCTCTAAGCCTCCACGTGTCCAGGGTCAGACTATATGGCCCCGCCAAGAAAAAAAGGACTTAACCAAATATAAAGGAACAAAGCAAGTTGCGGAAGGTGCCACTTGTCTCTTTGGCACATCTTCAAAAGGTAAATATAGAGACAGTCCCTAAACACGCGTTGACTCGACACGTGGCCATGATGAGAAGTCAAAGCAGGAAGGTGGGTCATCGAAGGCAATTCACTCTTTTTTTCTTGAAAGGCGTAAAGTATAAAAATGAGCCATGCCTCCGCCGATGCCCAAGGAGCCACATGTCAAGCCCAAATTGCATGCAGGTCAGTGGGCCTAGGAAGGAATTTTCACCCAAATGGAAAATGCTAACCAGCGGGCCCATAGATTTTTTTTTTACAAAATGAATTTTGGGCCTACAAAATCGTTTTGCTAACTAGTTTTCACCATTTTTGTATGAACCCAACCCAAATATTCAAATGAACATATATTTCAATCCAGTGGTCTAAATTCAAAAAATATGGCACCATTGGAAAGGTCTCAACCTCATCTATGTAATAAGAGCCTGAAACTTTAATTTTGATGAGGTTAGGTGGGTAAAAATGGTAAAACATATTTTAGGCCATTAATACATATTTCAATTACTTCAACTACCAGATCTGATTTGATTTGATCTATCATTCTTCCTTCTTCAACATGCCGAACAGACATAGGGAACTAGACTTGACAGATAGTGGGTGGATTCATGATGCGCATTGATGGTTGGTAGTTGTATTTCTAGAGAAGATTCAAGTTTCTCTGATCTCTTTCTAGTTTTCATCGTCTATATATTGTAACACTTCTCATTTAAGAAGGGGGAGAAAGTGTAGGTTTGGGGAAACTCTATAAAATTTGTTTCCCAAGTCCATTTGAGCTGTAAACTTTCTCCTACGCTTGGAAAGCGTATTTTTGCCTCTGTGCACTGCATGTAATAGACTATGCAGTTTATAGAGTAATAAAATCTTGTTTCCTGACGTCTTTCAACCCTAGGCATCGTTTTATTGTTTCTATTTACCTCTCTACCTTATGTTTTCTCCATGTGCATGTATTTCACATTTACAGGTGTAGGATGTCATGTTACTTGGATTTTCGATGACAAATTTGGTTCTAGGTCTGTGTCACTTCTGTCTAACCACTCTCAGTCTCTTTTCCCTATTTTTATTCTCCCTCAGCAATGTATCTCACCACTTCCTTTTCTAGTGTATCACTGCTTAGTGTAGGCTCTTTCACCCTATCTCTCTCTCTCTATCCCCTTGGAATGGTTAGATTAAGATAGATTAGATTCTACCTGCACTGGAGTATCTTGTGGTAGGTAGATTAGGAAGCAAGAATTGGATTTCTCCGAATGTCCATCTCAATTTTTGCAAGTCCCACAACTTGAGAGATGGTCTCATGTTGTGCAATCACACTAAATTCCCCACTCACAATTAGGCCATTTGGGGGTGTTTTGATTTTGCACTAACAATTTTAGCATGCCCAGTGGGACACTAAGGTTAGATCTTCCATTTTTCCAAGGTGTCTCATTACAATATAAAATCACCAGCCACCATGCGATCGCACTAACAGTTTTGGCACACCCGATGAGACAGTTTTGAAGCACCTTAAAACTTCATCTTAGCAGGTTGGTGTGTTCCTATTAGGAATCAACATTTTGAGACACATAAAAAGTACATCTGGAAACTCCATCTGGTCAATGACCCATTCTTTGAGTTGCAGATGTTTTCCATCTATTTCCATCCATTTTCATCCATTCTCTTTAAATATCTTTCATTTTCTCCCATTACATGAAGTTGTGCAACCATGACTTCATTCCCTTCATAGAGCTCACACTTATAGCAGCAGTGCAATTCACCTCCAATGAATTTCCCAAATCCTCCAGATCAGCATTATGATCAGATCCATAACCATTATGCTTACTTGTATGAGTAGGGTCAAAGTCATTTTGGCCATGGAGCTTATCAAGAACAAGGGGACACATACAATGGTAACAACTACACAGAGAATGTTGGTTTGCTGGAGAAGATCCAAGGAATGAATGCTGACATGGTGGAGTCTAGGGGTACAACACAAATTAAGGTGTTCAAGATTGGTTTCAGATCACCTTGTCCATGGCGAGGACCTTTTCCAAGACATTAAAAACCTCAACAGAAGTTTGACTTCATAGTTGAAGTGCTTCCTCAACTTACATTGTGGATTGAGGAGGTTGAGGCTTATGAGTTGGACACAAGAAAACCTTGTCAATGGGTAAGTACACCACCTCCTAGCTTTTCTTTTCCTCTTTCTAAAACTTTATCATTTCAGCATGACCAAGAGTCAAGCCCCTCAATTGTTTCCCCAAGTGATGATTTCCCTTCTCCGTCTCTTTATCTTCCATCCCATCTCAGTTATTCTGCCCTTTTCCTTTCCAAGTAGTCATTCACTCCAAACAAACAATAAGTTCCACCTCCCTCCCCACCAAAAACAATTGCAAAGATGGTTTAACCCCAACCTATCACTCCTCTTTCCTTCCTAATCCCATGTGGGGAAGAGACTCAAGAATTCAGTCAAGGATAAAAACAAGAAGAGGAACCCAATAGAGAAGAAATGACAGAAGATCTGAACCGTTGGGTTGCCAGGTTTGGGTTCACAATGATTCCCTTGATGGTTAAGCCAAAAAAAGAGGTCAAGGTTGAAGAAATAGTGGTGGCTGAGGCTGAGTTTGTAGTAGAGAAGGAACAAAAACAAGAGGAAGAAGATCAATAGTCTATTTTATCTGAATGCAGTGTCCCTATTGGCACTCTGTCTGAAGAGAATGTTGATCTAATCCAACTTGCACAACCAATTAAAGAAGGGGAACAATCAGTTCCAAGCCCTATTTAAGAGGATCAGTTGGGAGAGATCAAATCAGAGTTGAAGCCACTCAATGAAGAAAGCATCATTGGATATTTTTTTCTTTCATTTCAAGGGGGGTGAATTGATTGATGAACCCATGATGAAGGAAGACCATACAGTTTTAAAGGCTCCAAGTGCGGATCAGAGCACAAAAGAACTTTTATTTCTTCCTCCCACTTCATGCCCTTCAGGATCTAATGTTGAATAAGAGTTGGAGCTCTCAAAATTGATGTTTAAAGAAGAGGGGAACCATGGTGAGCAAGTTTTAGATCAGGACACCATGGAGGTTGAGTACATGCAACAGGACAACAAAGAGGTAGATTACCTGTCAGACTTGGAAGATTGTGTTGATGGAGAGGATCCCAACGAGATCACATCATTTTCTCCTCCATTATCCACATTCCAAGCACATGATCCTGTTTCCATGAAGGAGAACATTCAAGTGCAACAACTTGCACCTCATAGAATCCCTCTAGAACCAAGGTTTGAAGATATAAGTCTTCCATGTTCTTGACAGGAGAAGGAAGAGAAAATACAAGAGGATGTCATCATACCTCTCACACCATTTATCCAAGAAGTTCCACAAGAAGACTCCATTATTGGAGTTGAATTTCAGAGCCGTGGGGACATTCAAAGGATTAGACCATTCCCAATCAGGTACTTGGCATCATTAGAGCCAAAGGAGAAGCCACAACCATTCATGCCCACTTCAAGGCATGAGGATGAGTATCAAAGCACTAAGGGTCACCATCAACACCTCTAGGAGTCCAATGCAAATCACCTTGAGCAGGTATTTTCCTTTAATGTTGATACCTTTATGATTTGGGTGGAGGACCAACTTACTTTTAGTTTTTCACTAATCCAAGCAGCCATATTTAGTGAAAACCCATTTACATGGCTTCCCCTTTTGAGAAAGGGAAGCTATTTCTCCCTTCCTTTGACATGCTTTGTTTAAGCTTATATTTGTTTTGGTTATTATAGGAGTAGGAGTAGATTTTTCTTTCAGCAGAAGAAGTTATTTTGCACACTCTACATGTCTCATTTCAGGCATGTATGATTTTTGTCTTTTTACATACATTTTGTTCGTATTACTCCGACGGTGTAGAGGCAAGGCCCTTTAGTATTAATGACAGAGAGACCCATAGTTTCCAGTAACAGTTTCTAGTTTCAAATAAAACATAAATACAAAGCAGCTAAAATTGGGTCTCAAGGCAGTCCATTTGTAGAATAGGTTCAGGGTCGCTAAGCAAGCAGTCAAGCTTACAGCGGCTCAGGGAACATATTTTCAAAATCTCATATTGGATCAATATCAAACTATAATTATTGACTCCATGCCCAATGGATGCTTCAAGGTTACTGGTCCCTTCATCTAGTAGGAAGATGTCATCTATTGTTATCTCAATTTTATCCCTAGAAAAATTGATCAAACATGAACCCTGCACACAAAAATCTAAGGGACAGTTCAAAAGTGAATTTCAAGCCCGCAGACACGTTCTTCTAACTAGTTTTCTTCATTTTTGTATGAACCCGACCCAAATATTCAATTGAACATATCTTTCTATCCAATTCTCTAAATTCAACAAATTTAGCACCATTGCAAATGTCTCAACCTCATCTACACAATGGGAGCTTGAAAATTTAATTTTGATAAGGTTAGGTGTGGAAAAAAAATGTGAAAACGTCTTTCAGGCCATTAATGCAAAATTTGAATGATTCAGCTACCAAATCTGATTTGCATCAATTTTACTTTCTTATTGTTATCCTGTAAAATTGAAAAGGGCAATTTTGTAGGTAACCATACCAAAATTTCATTTTGGTCCCCTGAAAAGGTCTGTCAATGTTCAAACTGGCCTAAAAATTCCATTCTAGAAATCAAATTTTAAGAGCTTAGCCATTTTCAGCATTTTTAAACTGGGTGCGAGAAATATTGTGTCGACATCAAAAAATTTGTGCCCCTTTAAAATCCCTTTGGCACAGAAAAAGTTATGCCAACATATTAGAAGTTACACCCCTAAGGTGCGGGAAGTGTCATGATGACATCTAAAAACATGTGCCCAAAAAGTGCGCCCCTTTATAACTTAGCACTGGAAATTTCATGTTCACACTTTCTTAAGTGCGCCATGGGTGCAAGAAATGTGATGTCGACACCTCCCCATCCACGCCAAGGTGCATTTTTAGTCATGTCGACACCCAAAAAGGTACGCCAAAGAAAATTTGGTGGCGTAATAAATGCCAATTTTTCTATATATAGGCGCTTAAATTCCTTTCATTTTCATGATTTGAAAATTGGGAAAAATATTCCTCTGCACCTGTCAGTTTTCCCTGTCATCCCCATATTTCTATTTTCAAGTTTGTGGATGCCAAAGTTATACTTTGTCCTTTATTAAACCGGGTAAGTGGATTTTATCACTCTTGTTGTTGTTTATGGTTTTGTTTCCTAGTTGTTGTTAGGTTTTAGGAATAATGTAAAAGGTTAAATCTAAAAATCAATAATGTACCTCTCCATAACCGTCTGCAAACCACGTTATCCCTCCTTCTAGATCTGTAAATCTGAGAAGGATCTACCTCAACAGTAAGCCACCCTTTATATTTTCTTATTACCACAATCCCACAAACCCTCTCTTTGTCATTTTGAAAAATCAAAAAGAGAGAGAAATCATATGAACAGGAAAAAAGAGGCCAAAATCACCCAACTGTTGAAAACCTATGGTGCACTATTTTTACATGTTGCAGTCTCCACAGTCACACCATGGTGCATTGTCCCCTCATGCAACATCATATCTTTCTATGCCAAGACCATTGAATACTTAGAAAACTTTTCCAAAGGCGCAGGCACTCCCTGGGCAACATCAACATTGTATGTTGCCTAACCAAAACCTGCGTTGCACAAGAAAAATCCTTAGGTGCAACTTGAACCCGTGCAACATTATCCTTTGAAGCACCCAGTTAACGTAAATTTCCAAAGGCACTGGTACATATTCCTTGACACCAACACTGCATGTTGTGTGTTACAAAACTGTGCCCCGCACCTTTCTCTTTGGCGCTAAAATCTTTCATGCAACACTCACAAAAAGTGCGCCCTTTTTAATCCTTGGCGTAGCTTTTCCCCTCTCAACACTGGCGCACCTTTTTGCATGTTGACATACCCAAAAGTGTGCCCATCCTTTTTAAGCCCCTACAGTATGCTATGAACTTGCGCCTCACGCCCTAATCCTTATAATTGCTTATTCTTCTTTCTGCAAGCTTTAATTACGAATGAAATGATGACTAAAATGGCTCTTCTCTGCTGGGATTCCTTGATCCTTCTTGCAAAGCAAGAATAGCTATATTTGAACTCACACATGTCTTCATCAAGAAAGAAGACAACAAATTCTAAAGCCAAAGAAAAGTTTTCGGAACAAGAAATGAAATATAAACATCAGAAAGTCAGGATGCCTGATTTATGTATAGAGTGAGCTCGATATCAGAGACTCTGAGCTCAGACACATTGATATGAAGAAATTTTGGGCTAGAAAAAACCAGGTTACTAGTGGCCCCTAGATGAACAAACTGGTAGGCAGTGGATTGCACTTTATAGTTGGGCTGCTAGTGAGTGCTATTAATAATGAGTTCATCATGTTGGTAGCAATGTGCTACAAGGACACAGGATGTGTCGAGGATAAATAAGGAAAGACAGTCATCGACCTAACTGCTCGCCACTTTGAAATAACTCTGGGCATCCCTCAACATAGCCGGTACGTCACCATAAGCCTAGAAGACTGCAAGAACGCATGGGATGACAATGAAGACAAATGTATGCAAATGTTGAATGATTTATATCTTAAAAACAAAAAGATGATGAGCCGATGGCCACAGACCATCCACCGTAGTGAATTCAACTAGGAACTGAGTGATACAATCACCTTCTTTAACAGGGTTTTCGAGCTTCCTGATGCCCATTACTTTAACAAATGGATACTTAGGTAGTTAGAGACCATAAGAAAGAATGTGCCTGATCAACACTTTAGTTGGGGAGAAATCATCAAAGACGCTATCTCTTAGTAGCTCTAATAGGTCCTCACAACTAGGAAGTTCTACATGAACTCTTATGTTGTATATGTTGCAACATCAACGAGAGATTTCGCAGGCGTGGCACGAAATGGGGTATGGCCTCAGGTTAAAATATATGAATACTATCTAGAGCTAAGGCTCGAGAATAGTATCCCTCAGTTCTTAAAAATCAACGATGCCTTCTTCTATGAGGTGTTCTACCTATTTAGGCCAAATATGAGACATGGACGAACTATCCCAAGTGTGATCACTTATAAAAAAAAGTGGGGAGCATTGTTCACTCAATTTCCCACATTCACATATCTCAGGGCCATAAATTTTGAAGGTGAACCGACCAAGCTACCAAGGTATATGGGTCCCAAACTGATTCTATTAGAGATATCAAGGAAGCTGATTACATACCATGAAAAATACATGAAAAGAAAGATGGGTGGAACTCCATTCCATCTTATAGTGGGCCGATACACCTGTACCACTATTGCCAAGGCTTGGGAAATGTTTTTCGAGCTGGAATTGTTAAATCTCAAGCAGAACTTCCTAGGAAGGACAAATTTTGATTTCCGGGGTTATCACCCAAGGGTGAAGATTGATCCTATTCATGTCCCTGAGAACGAGGACATCTACATCGACCTAACACATGAGATTGAGATCAGTAGAAAGGATCACTCCAAGCTCGCCCTAGAAGAGATTAAGCATTATAGCATGTCTATCATTCCAAAAGGATTCCAAGAAACTGATCAAGAGATTGATTAGGTTTATCTAGACACGGATGGGGATGATTGGCCATTTACCGATATAGATAGGAAAAAGAAACCATGAACCATTCAAGAAAGGGTCAAGCACACATTACAACACACTGAACACTGGTGCAAACAGAATGGTCTCACCTACCTCAACGTAGATTCTACCACGTCTCCCATAGGTAGAGCACCTCCAAGGCCGGCCCAGGTAAAAAGAGGTATAGGAAAAGATAAGGAGGAAGGGCTAGGTAAACAGGAAAAATCTCCTGAAATCCCTCCTTCCACCTCTGAGAAGCAAATGGCCAATCTACTATCTCCAGACAAAGAAGGAGTAACCGCATAGGTTTCAAAGGATAAATCCACTCAGGATGTGGTCACAGCTACAACCAACGAGGTACCCAGTGTGGCCTCTTGTCTCCCTTCTCCTCCTCCTGTCACTTAAACATCTATTCCTATGGATGTGTCTTCCCCCCTTTCTTCTTCCCATCCATCTCCCACGTCTTCCATCTTTTCCGCTCTCGCGGATCTATCACCCGATGTTCCCTCCATCCCCTTACAGTTTCCTTCTACATCCATGTCCTTTTCCTCCCCTGTAGTAACTCCAGGCCCTACAAGTAGAAACGTGTTAGACTCCCATTTCTTCTTCCATTCCCTCTAATCCTTCTCCCATGAGTCCAAGCTGGATTTCCGACCATCAAGGTCATCTCAAAATAAAATTTCCCATAGCACCCATGGACTTCTCTAAAATTCCAAATAAGGGGTAAAAGAAGCAGAAAGCTATAACTCGCTTCTCAAAAAGCACTTCGGGAGAGAGGGTCATGGAGATTTCATATCCTGATCCCACCAAAGAGAAGAAATATTTGTCTCCTACATACTTTACAATGACCCAAGTCACAATAGGAAATTCATCAGAGATCCTACAAGGAGAGGCTTTGTCTGCAGTAGACACCCTCAACAAGAAGCTTCAGGAAGAAAAGGAAGAGAAGAGAATACTAAACGAACAAAACAAACATCTTCTCCAAGCGTTGCAAAGAATGGAAAATGTACCTTGTATGACTGCTTTCGAGCCTCCTGAAGTTCTAAGTCAGGATAAGATAAATGAATACACCAAGATTGGTGAACAAGGTATGGTGGTGTCCTCCTGGGTAGAGCTAATCCTCAGGGATAGTGAGGAGGTAATCAAGAAATTCACAGTGCTTTATCAAAACATTGATCAAGAAAATAAAGAGCTACAAGTAGTAGCAGGGTCCCTCTCCGAGGAGTTGGACAACATTAGGTTACAACACGAGACCTTTCAATCAATGGTCAACTTCTCAGCTGATGACCTACCATAGGTTGGTGTAATTGATCACCAGTGGGTACACAACAAAGCTCTCGTTGCACTGGGTTACGAGGTGGATCAAATGAAAAATATCTTGGAAAGGATAGACAAAATCAAGAATGAAGCCCTAGACACAAAATATAACATGGAGCAGAAAGTCACGAAGATGTCTCTAGGGATGCTTATTGGAATGTTCACTTTGAGAGAGGTAGATGATACAATCAAGCTCTTTAAGGATATCGCAACACAAGATTTGGTGCCAGAGGTAAATTTTGACTAAGAATCTATCAATAAACTTCTGGCTTGTTGTGATTTCATTGGATACTTGATTGAGGCAAACGAAGACTACGCCAGGATACCTGAAAAGATCAAGGTCGAAAAGGAAACTTCCGAATTCATTGGTGACCACTTCAAGGGTCATAATCATAATCAATTGCAGGAGATGATCAGCAATTTTATGGAGTATAGAGCTCAGTGTCACATCGCCTCTCCCAAGAAGAAGCAAGAAACTCCATTCAAGCCAAGAGATGATGAGAATAGTTTCTCTTCTTGTGTATGCTTCAATATTTTTGTAAAAATATTTAAAAAGTAGGTTGGTGTTTACGATGAAATCATCCATGTTGCCATCCACAAACTTGCCCAAAGTTAACTTTTGACTTTATAGATATCTTTTAGATATTTTATAAATAGTGGTTTTTCTTTCTTTCGTCTTCTTCCTCCTCCTTCTATAAATATTGGAATGCTTGTGGTATTTCAGGTGTGGACAATTTTTGTATGAAAAAAGAGAAAGACTTTGTGCCTTCTTGTAACAGAAGAGATATTAATATATATATGTTTAGACTTTGTGCTCAATATATGTGTTATTTGCATCAGATTTTTCTTAAGTTAGATCTATGTTTCTATTTCTGTTGGATTCATTCTTTTTATCTTCATATGTTCATCAGTATTGCTTTCTTTGTTTATGTAAGTAAGCTAGGCTCTATTTACTACCAGCCCAAAGCATAAACCCTCTAACCTTTGTGTTTTGGAATTCATTTCTTTTCTTCCTTCAGATCTATCTTTCTTCCCTTCTTTCCCTCCTACCTTTCTATTCACATTTGGAACTACCTCTACTCAGATGAGATCCCAAACCCCTGAAGTTAGAATAGTGTAGATTTACACAGATTCCTACTTTATAGAATAGCAATAAACCAGTTTCACTTTGCTATCTCAAAGAGGTCCTTTGCCCTGCACACTGTTTGCATGTTTATCCATAGATCTGCCCACCCGGAAGTGTTTCAGACCAACAGTTTTTGGTGACTCTACTGGGGATCTAACTGAGGAAATAGTTTAAAAAACTGTGAAAGTCACTACTAGATTGCAAATTTTAGCCCTTTGTTGAAAATCAATTTTTTTGCAAAAAGTGACCCAAACCAAAAATTTCCTATACAATTCTGTAGATCAGGCCCAGATAGGAGCTTTTAGTTCACTTAGTTTTTATATAAAATTTTATATTTCCATAGATTTGAGATTCTGACATTTTCCAATATTTTTCAAAACCCTTGCAAATTTAGGTCAAAGATCCAAAAACCAGCTTACTAAATTAACCCATGTTTTATCCTTGTTATTCTTTGTCAAGAAAACTGCAATCGGTTTTCATTAAAAGGATAAATTTAAATATTTAGAAAAGTACATGCTACTGATTTTTGCCATAAAAATCAGAAAATAAGAAAGTACAAACAAAAATTGTTGTAAATCTACTCTTAATAATTACAGATTTGAACGGGTACGTTGTCGAGTGAACAATTTACTCATAGCAGAAGAGCTCATGGAGAAGTTGATCCAACTTTTGATCTACTTCGAAGGCACAATTTCAATATCACACCAGCATAATTCGCATCTCTAAGCTCAGCAGATCGATCAGCCAGAAGTGTCTCGCCTCCACGAAAGATCCAGAATTCACAGGGAACCTCATCATCAATTTGCAGTGCTCTGTTGCTAAGTGGAACCACACTCCCTGCTCGTGTTCTCTTTCCTACTTTTCAAATGGCACATCTACCTGTATAATGGGGAAATGTCATGGGTCCTCTAGCACTACCACACCCAGTACACCCCCTCCCTCATGGAAATAACAAGATTTTTCTGAAATTTTATGGGAGTGGAAATCAAAGCACAAACGCACATATTTCTACATTTATTATGTTGTGCGGAAATCTGGACGTAACTAATGAGGATGTATCGGTGCGTCTCTTTCTTGAGACCTTGGAAGGACCTGCGTCAGAATGGATCTAGCATTTACCAGCCGGCTCCATCAACAGTTGGGCCATGTTGTGAACAACATTTGAAGATAGATACAAACCTTCCAAGGATGCGTTTGCGTTGTTGTCACAAATCACTCACTTGAAGAAGGAAGTTAGTGAAACCATGCGTAATTTTATCACCAGACTCAATGCACTAATCAACCATGTGCTACTTGCCATGTTTCCAACATTAGAAAATCAGAAGTGTTTCTTTGTGAATGCAATGTGTTCAAATGTCACTTTCTTACTTTTGCAAGAACAGATACCCACATTGGTCCTTGCTCAAGCTGAAGCCATTCGGATAGAAGACAATCTTATTATATCCAGTGAGCTAAGATGAGAGCCATCAAAATCAAATACTTCAACTTCTTCTTAGGCTACCTCATCAGATCCAACTTTCCAAAAGATGGAAAACTATTTTCTCTCACTAAAAAATTAATTGGCTCAAGCGTCGCCCACTACTTTGTACTGGGATATCCCACGGAGGAACTTCATTCCTAAAAACACCCCTCAAAGGCCGCATTTACCTACTATTTCCCAAAGGTTAGCAATTGAAGCCCCTCCAATTAATTCTTTGGTGGAGATCAAAGAAGATGATGAAGATGTCGGTGAACCGACTGGCGACTCGACTATCGAGTACATGGAATTTGAAGGTGAGGAATCTGATGAAGAAGAAGGTGCCCAAGGATACACGAGTAGGAAATCATATGCAGTTTTCACTTGCTCGCCAGGAAAAGAAGCAAAGGTTGATGTAGAAAAACAAAAAGAAAAGGTTGCAGTAACTCCTTCTCCAACCATTGCTAAAAGAGGTAATCCCCTTCCGGCTCAACCTACCATTAAACCTTTTGTCAAGAAATATTCTACTCCTATTTCTCCTCCTAACCAACCTTCTTCTATTTACATAAAGACTACTAACCCTACCCCACAAACGTGAAATGAAGGACTCATTCCTTCATTAGCACAACCCTTGGTCACATTTGATATAATTGATCATGCCAAAAAGACCAAGATCAAGATGTCTAAAGCAGAATATCTTGATTCCAACCAAGAGAAGCTTGTGAGATTAACCAAGTACATCCAAAGCAAGGCTACCATTCCTCCTAGTTCCCCAAAAGGGATTCTTCCCACCCCTCCTATGTCTCACATAAACATTTCCTTGACTTCTGTGTCAAGCAAAATTGAACCTTTTTATCTCTCCCTCTTGATTAATGGTCACAAGTTAAGCAACTGCATAATTGATTCTAGAGCATCTAATAATGTCATGCTAGTAAATTTCACCCATGCATTAGGCCTTACGCTCACTAAACCTTTCCCAAAATGTTACTCCATGGAAACCAAGCAAGTTTTGTTGATTGGTCAAATCAAGGATACATAGTTTGCATTTGCAACATTCCTTGAGAAGAGGGTAAAAATGACTATTCCCGTAGCTGATATTCCAGCAGCATATGGAATACTACTAAGAAGGAGCTTCTGTAAAGAAGTGGGTTGAGAAATCCATATGGACTGGTCCAAAGCCAAGATTCCTGTCAAAGGGGTAATGCAGAACTTGGAACTAGAATCACAAAAAAAAATCTAGTCACCAATTCTGATGACCCCAAAGCTTAGATTCTCTTCGAATCATCACGGATGGGAAATTACTTCCTATCCACAGACTCAGATAAAATGGAGGTTCTTGTCTAGGAGGAAGACCTCAAAAAAGTATGGACACTACAGTTTGATGACAGTTACACAACAAGCAGATGTGGCACTGGAGCTGTGCTAATATCTCCAGAAGGGGAGATTTTCCCTTTATCTTTCAAGTTGTAGTTTTTCAATACAAACAATACTACTGAGTATGAATCCTTGTTACTTGGCATGGAAGCTGCAAAAGAGAAGGGAATAAAGAACCTAAAAGTACAAGGTGATGTTGATCTAATTGCCAATCAGGTGAAAGGGCTATACCAAGTAAAGAACGAGAGGCTCAGACATTACCGCAATGTAGTGTGGGACAACATTGAGGAATTTGATGCTTTCTCAATCAAAGCAGTCCCATGAGCTCAAAATGATATGGTTGATTCCTTGGTTGTTTTAACATCTCTCATGCTCCCTCATCTAGGACTAAAAATAGATACATACACCATTGAAGTGGTTTTCCACCCAAGCATGCCAGATAATTCACAACACTGGAAAGTATTCAATGATGATAATCAACTTATCACTTTCCTGGAGAAAGCTGACAATTTCAGAGAGCTTCATTTCGAGGGATAAACTTCTGCATGCCATGAGTCTCTCACCGATCAAGCACACGAATCTAACAAATATTCAGTAATGCAGCTCAAAGGAAACAAGATTCCGAAAGGTTTGGTTTCCTTGGAATGACTATTCGATAATCACAACCATTTTGTAAAGAAAAATAGACGAGATGATCCTCACTCTTCTCTAGAAACTGAATCTGTCAATCTGGGTACTATGGAACATCCTCATTCTGTGAACATCGGGAAGTGTTGTGCACCTGAAGAGAAGTCGAAATTTTGTTAATTTGCTAAAGAAATACATGGATGTGTTAGCATGGTCTTATGCTGACCTAAAGTCATTTAAATCAAAGGACATTCAACATGACATCCCACTCAAAGATGACGTCAAGCCTTTTTTCCATAAACAAAGGCACTACAACCCTAAGATCTCAGGTACTATCCAGGCTAAAATTTAGAAAATGTTGGATGCCAGAATAATTTTTCTGATTCACCACAGTACCTGGGTTACGAATATTGTACCTATGAGGAAAAAGAATGGTGAAATATGCATATGCATAGATTTTCACAACTTAAACAAATCATCTCTAAAGGACAAGTACTCACTGCCCATAATGGATCAAGTTCTGCAGGTAGTCACCAGATTCATAAATGTTGTCCATGCTTGATAGTATTTTCAGGGTATAACCAAATTCAAGTTACGCTTGAAGATCAGTTCAAAACAACATTCATCACTCCTTGGGGTACCTTCACTTACAACAAAATTCCATTCGGTTTAATCAATGCCGGTGCCACCTTCCAACGAGTGATGGATTTTGCATTCAAGGGTATGATGGGAAAGGTCATCATAGTTTACCTAGATGACCTGACCATGTTCTCCAAAAAATGAAGTGATCATTGCGATCATTTGGAGCAAGTACTGATCAGATGCAGAGAACACGGGATTTCATTAAATCCCAAAAAATTAGTTTTTGGGGTTACTGAAGGGAAGCTGCTAGGACATGTCATCAGCAGAGAAGGAACCAAGATAGAAATTGAAAGAGTCAAGGCTATTCAGAGCCTTACCTTGCCCACAAGTAAGGCTGGCGCTCACTCTTTCTTTGGAAAGGTAAATTTCCTTAGATGCTTCGTCCCTAATTTTTCTGAGAACACTCATCATATTTATAACATGATGAAAGGGTATCAAAATTTTTGATGGAGTGAGGAAGGCATAAAATATTTTGAAGATATAAAAGCCTCTGTCACTCATGCTCCTGTTCTGGTGTGCCAAAACTTCAGCAAAGACTTCATCATGTACAGTTATGCCTCTGCGCACTACTGTATCGGCCATCTTAATGCAAAAGAACTCCGAGGATGTTGAATCCTCGATTGCTTTCATGAGTTATCCTCTTAAGCCACATGAACTAAAGATGTCATAGTTGGAAAATCATGCCTTCGCTGTGGTAAAAGTGGTCAAAAATTTCTGCTACTACATTTTGAACTCTCATACAGTAGTGTTGGTCCCAAACACGTCCGTTAAGTCTATCCTGACTCAACAAGATTTAGGGAGCTTACGAGGAAATTGGATCACAAAGGTCCAGGAATATGATTTGGAGATAAAACCAACTAAATTGGTAAGAGGAAAGGGCCTATGTCAGCTGCTGGCTGAAAACAAAGATTTAGAGGAACTTAAAGGTGAAGCCGATCACATTGGTAGAGAGAAAGGTGAGCTTGAGAGAGCGGATTCCTTGCCTATGGTTCTGTTTGTCACGTCCAACCATGACAAATGGTATTCAGACATCGCATTCTTTCTCACCTATGGCGAGTTTCCAACTCACCTAACCATGAAATAAAAGTGGATAGTAAATCTTTGAGCCATGAAATATGTCATATGGGATGATGGGTTTTATAAATGTGGAATAAACAACATTTTCCTAAGATGTGTCGACAAGTGCCAGCAGATAAGGTTATTAGAGTGTTTTCATGACTCATCCTATGGTGGTCACTTCTCCTTGTTGGTAATGACACATAAGATCATTCGGGCCAGGTACTACTGGCCAATGCTATTTCAGGATGTATCCACCTCGGTAGAAAAATGTGAACTTTGTCAACAGTTCGTTGGCAAACCAAAGTTGGTTGTGTTTCCCCTCAAGCCCGTCATTATAGATGAACCACTCAGGCAATGTGGAATCGACTTCATTGGATCACTCAATCCTCAATTGAGTGCAGGACATAGTTATGTCTGAACAACAATAGATTACTTCACCAAATGGGTGGATTCCATACCCATTAAGCATGCCACTTTTGAAGTTGTTTGCAACTTCATCAAGGAAAATATCATTGTAAGATTTGGCATTCCACACAAGATCATTGTTGATAATGCTTCTAACTTCTCTTCATGAGAAGTAATTTGTTTTTGTTATGGATATGGAATAACCTTAGCCCAGGCTTTTGATTACTACCCTCAAGGAAATGGTCAGGTAGAATCAAGTAATAATAACCTGGTGACTATTATTCAGAAGCTAGTTGATGAGAACCAGAGGTCCTGGCACAAGTCATTGTATGATGCTTTGTGGGTAGACCGAATTTCTCTAAAGAAATCTCTCAGAATTTCACCCTTCCAGGTGTTGTGTGGGATTGATGCTGAAATCCCTATCTCTATTGTACTCCCTTCTTTGATCTTATCTCGAACGATTGAAGACAGAACTTTTTAGAATTATCTCAAAAATAGGATTATGTACCTAATAGAACTTGAAGAAAAATGAGTGAAGGTGGTTGATAAGATCACCGGACATTAGAATCAAGTGAAGAGGTTGTTCAACAAGAAGGCTAAGCAGAGAGACTTCCAGGTAGGATATCTTGTTCTGTTATGGGACAAGTGAAGAGAACCTAAGGGCATGCACAGGAAGTTTGACTCTCTTTGGAGAGGGCCATACAAGATCAATTATCTCAATGGAGAGAATATTTTCTATCTCTCTTATCTGGATGGAACTAAGCTCCTGCTTCCCTATATCGGCCAGCAACTCAAAATCTTCAAGAAGTAGAGCTTGCTCTCTTCTTTGTATATTTTTCTTTGGTTGTGTGTTTTCTTTTGTCGTGTGTTTGTTTTCTATTTTTTGTGTGTTTCCTTTTTGTCCTCTGGTTTCCCTTGTTTTTGACTCCTTGTAACCAATTGGATAGGTGCATGAAAATCTGGGATTCTCTACCCTTAAGTTTCACTTAAGGATAGTCCCTAGAAAAAGCCAACTATTATCCTGCAAAATTGACAAGGGAAATTTTGCAGGTAACCATACCAAAATTTCATTTTGGTCCCCTGGAAAGGTCTGTCAACGTTCAAAATGGCCTAAAAATTCCATTCCAGAAATCAAGTTTTAAGATCTTAGCCATTTTCATCCTTTTTGAACTGGGGGCAAGAAATGTTGTGTTGACATCATGAAATGTCACGCCCCTTTAAAAATCCCTTTGGCACAAAAAATTTATGCCAACATCTTAAAAGTTGTGCCCCTAAGGTGCTAAAAGTTCATGTCAACACCTAAAAACATACACCCAAAATTTGCCCCTTTATAACTTGGCGCTTGGAAATTTCATGTTGACACTTTCTTAATGTGCACCTAGGGTGCAAGCAATGTGATGTCAACACAAATCCCCATTATGCCAAGGCACATTTCAACCTCATGTAGACACCCAAAAAGGTGCGCCAAAGAAAATTTGGTGGCACAATAAATGCCAAATTTTCTATATATAGGCGCTTAACACCTGTCATTTTCACGATTTGAAAATTGTGAAAAGTATTCCTCTGCACCTATTAGTTATCCCTGTCACACCCGCATGTTCCGATTTTCAAGTTTGTGGACCCCAAAGTTGTCCTTTATCCTTTATTAAACCGGGTAAGTGGATTCCTATCACTCTTTTTGTTGTTCGTGGTTTTGTTTCTTGGTTGTGTTAGGTGATTAGGATTGCATGTTGACAATAATGAACCTAAAATGAATAAACTACCTCTCCATGACCATCTAGAAACCGTTTTGTCCCTCCTTCCAGATCTGCAAATCTAGGAGGTCCCTGCCTCTAAGTAAACCATACTTTATATCTGCTTATTGCTACAAATCCCACAAACCCTCTCTTTGTCATTTTGCCAAATCAAAAAGCAGAGAAAAATCATATGAAAAGGAAAAACAACGTCCAAAAAAACACCCAATTGCTGAAAATCTATGGCGCACTGTCATTTCATGTTGCAGTTCCTATAGTCACGCTATGGCACATTGTCCCCTCATGCAACATCATCATTTTCCATGCCAAGACCATATGAGGTAATAGAACACTCAGAAAAATTTCATAAGGGTGTAGGCGTATCCTAGACAACATCAAACATTAGATGTTGAATGCCCCAAATCTGCGCCAATTTCAATTCCTTTCATGCATTGAATTGCTTTACAACATCTTCTGTAATTTTGCCATGGGTGCACTTAAAATCCATGTAACACCAAACTTATATGCGCCCTGCCAAACCATTCTTAAAGCGTTGGCGCCATTTCTATAACACCAACACTGCATGTTGTGTTGCAAGACCATGCCCCGCGCCTTTTTCCTTAGTGCTAAAACCTTTCGTGCAACACTCCCTAATAGTGCGCCCTTTATAATCCTTTGGCGCATCTTTTCCCCTCTCAACACAGGTGCACCTTTTTTTCTGTTGACATCCTGAAAAGTGCACTTAGCCTTTTTAAGCCTCTGCAGCATGCTGTGAACTTGGGCCTTGCATGCCCTAAGCCTTATAATTGCTTATTCTTCTTTCTACAAGATTTCATTATGAATGAAATGACGATTGACATGGCTCTTCTGCGCTAGACTTCCTTGATCCTTCTTACAAAACAACAACAACTATCTTTGAACTCACACATGTCTTCGTCAAGCAAGAAGACAACAAAGTCTAAAGGTAAAGCAAGTTGACGGAATAAGAAACGAAATATAAATATCAGAAAGTCAGGATGCCTGACTCATATGCAGAGAGTGATCTCGACATCAGAGACTCCAAGCTCGGGCACATTGATATGGAAGACTTTTTGGCCAGAACCAACTAGGTTACAAGCGGCCCTTGGATGAACAAACTAGTGGGTAGTGGATTGCACTTTGCAGCTAGGCTGCCAGTAAGTGTTATTAATAATGAGTTCATCATGTTGGTAGCACAGTGCTATAACAAGGACACAAGATGTGTTAAGGATAAAGAAGGAAAGATGGTCATCGACCTAACTACTCGTCACTTTGAAATAACTCTGGGCATTCCTCATCACAGGAAGTACATCACCATAAGCCTAGAAGAGTACAAGAAGGCATGGGACGACAGTGAAGACAAATGCATGCAAATGATGAATGAGCTATATCTAAAAAACAAAAATCCAGTGAGTCGATGGCCACAGACCATCCACCGTAGTGACTTCTATGAGGAACTGAGTGATACAATCACCTTCCTGAGCAGAGTATATGGGATTCCTTATGCCCATTACTTTCACAAATGGATGCTCAGGTACTTAGAGACCATGAGCAAGAATGTGCCTAAGCAACATTTTGGCGAGGGGGAAATCATCAATGATATCATCTCTCAGCAACTTCAACAGGTCATGACAATTGGGAAAATCTATATGAATTCCTATGTTGTATACATTGCAGCATCAGCGAGAGATTTCACAGGCTTAGAATGAAATGGGGTATGGCCCCAGGTCAAAATATATGAATACTACCCAGAGCTAAGGCTCGAGAACATCCTCCCTTAGTTCTAAAAAATCAACGACGCCTTCTTCTATGAGGTGATATGCCTATTGAGGCCAAATATGAGGCATGGTCAAACTAGCTCGAGCGTGATCACTATCACAAAGAAGTGGGGAGGATTGTTTACTCAGTTTCCCACATTCACCTATCTTAGGGCCGTAAATTTTGAAGGTGAACCGACCAAGTTACCAAGGTATGCGGGTCCCTAGCTGATTCTCTTGGAGATGTCAAGGAAGCGGATTACATACCATGAGAAATACATGAAAAGAAAGAAGGGTGGAACCCCATTCCCCCTTACAGTTGGCCGGTACACCTGTACCATGCTTGCCAAGGCTCGAGAAATGTTCATCGAGTTGGAATTGTTGAATCTGAAGCACAAATTCCCTGCAAGGCTGACTTTTGATTGCCGAGATTGCCTCCTAAGGGAAAAGATTGATCATATTCATGTCCATGAGATCGAGGGCATCTACATCAACCTGACACATGAGATCGATATCAGGAGAAAAGATCACTCCAGGCTGGCCCTAGAAGAGATCAAGCATTACGGTGTGGCCATCATTCCAAAAGGATTTCAAGAAACTGATCAAGAAATTGATCAAGTTTATATAGACATGGATGGGGATGATTGGCCATTTGCCGATATAGACATGACAAAGGCACCATAGACCATTCAAGAGAGGGTCAAGAACACGTTACAGCGCGTCAAACACTGGTGCAAATAGAATGGTCTCACCTACCTCGGGGTAGATTTTACCTCATCTCCCACAAGTAGAGCACCTCCAAAGTCGGCCTAGGTTAAAAAGGGAAAAGGAAAAGATAAGTAGGAAGGGCCAAGTAAAAAGGTAGAAGCTCCTGAAAGCCCTCCTTCCACCTCTGAGAAGCAAACGGTCGATCTGGTATCTCCGAATGAAGAAGGAGAAACCGTAGAGGTTTCAAAAGATACATCCACTCATGATATGGTCACAACTACAACCACTGAGGTACCCAGTGTGCCCTCTTCCCTCCCTTCTCCTCCTACTGTTGTTTAAACATCCATTGCTATGGATGTGTCTTCCCCCCTTCTTCCCTTCCATCTTCCACCTCTTCCATCTTTTCCTCTCTTGCGGATCTATCGCCCAGTGTTCCCTCCATCCCATTACAAATTCCTTCTACCTCCATATCTTTTTCCTCCCCTTTAGTAACTCCCGGGCCCCCGAGTAGTAGTACGTTACACTCCTTGTCAATGCCACCACCAAGTGTGTCCACGTTTTTTCTGGCAGCCCCTTCTGTTGCTTCCCCTTTCACTCCTGTTTCTTCTTCTTCCTCCAGCCCCACTCCCATAAGTCCAAGCTGGATTTCCGACCATTTGGGTCAGCTCAAGAGAAAATTTCCCATAGCACCCATGGACTTGTCTATCATTCCGAAGAAGGGATCAAAAAGCAAAAAGCTATAACTCGCTTTTCAAGAAGCACTTTGAGAGAGAGGGTCATGGAGATTACATATCCTGATCCCACCAAAGAGAAGAAATATCTGTCTCCTACAGACTTTACAATGACCCAAGTCACAATGGGAACTTCATCAGAGAGCTTGCAAAGAGAGGCCTTGTCTGTAGTAGAATCCCTTTGCAAGAAGCTTCAGGAAGAAACGGAAGAGAAGATAATACTATAAGAACAAAAAAAACATATTCTCCAAACGTTGTAAAGAACGGGCAATGCACCTCCTATGACTACTGTCGAGCCTCCTGAATTTCTAAGTCAGGATAAGATAAATGAATACGCCAAGATTGGAAAACAAGGTATGGTGGTGTCCTCCTAGGTAAAGCGAATCCTCAGGGATAGTGAGGAGGTAATCAAGAAATTCACAGTGCTTTATCAAAACATTGATCAAGAAAATAAAGAGATACAAGTAGTAGTAGGGTCCCTCTCTGAGGAGTTGGACAACGCTAGGTTGCAGCACGAGACCTTTCAATCAATGGTGAACTACTCAGTCGATGACGTACTAGAGGTCGGTGTCATTGATCACCAGTGGGCACACAACAAATCTCTCATTGCACTAGATTACTAGGTGGATCAAATGGAGTATATCCTAGAAAGAATAGACAAAATCAAGAATGAAGTCCTAGATGCAAAATATAACATGGAGCAGATAGTCACGAAGATGTCTCCAGGGATGTTTAGTGGAACATTCACTTTGAGAGAGGAAGATGATATAGTGAATCTCTTCAAGGATATCACAACACAAGATTTGGCTCCAGAGGACAATTTTGATCGAGAATCTATCAATAAACTTCTGGCTTGCCAAAATTTCATTAGATACTTGATTGAGGCAAACGAAGACTATGCCGGGATACCTAACAAGCTCAAGGTTGAAAAGGAAACTTGCAAAGTCGTTGGTGACCACTTTAAGGGTCCTGATCATAATCAATTGCAGGAGATGATCAACAATTTTATGGAGTATACAGCTCAGTGTCATATTTCCTCTCCCGAGAAGAAGCAAGACACTCCATTCAAGCCAAGAGATGATGACAAATAATTTCTCTTCTTGTGTATGCTTCAATTTTTTTCTAAAAATATTTAAAAAGTAGGTTGGCATTTATGATGACATAATCCATGTTGCATCATCGGATGTTTCCATCCAAAAACTTGCCCAAAGTTAACTTTTGAATTTTTAGATATTTTTTAGATATTTCGTAAATAGTGGTTGGCTTTCTTTCATCTTCTTCCTCCTTCTCCTTCTATAAATACTGGAATGTTTGTGGTATTTCAAGTGTGGAAAATTTTGTATGAAAAAAGAGAAAGAGGAGAGAAATACTTTGTGCCTTCTTGCAACATAAGAGATATTAATATATATGTTCAGAATTTGTTCTCAATATATGTGCTATTTGCATCGGATCTTTCTTAAGTTAGATCTATGTTTCTATTTCTGTTGGATTCATTCTTTTTATCTTCATATGTTCATTAGTATTGCTTTGTTTGTTTATGCAAGTAAGCTAGGATCTGTTTACTACCAGCCCAAAGCATAAACCCTCTGACCTTTGTGTTTTGGAATTCATTTCATTTCTTCCTTCAGATCTATCTTTCATTTGTTCCTTCCCTCCTACTTTTCTGTTCACAGTCAGAACTACCTCTACTGGGATGAGATCCCAAACCCCTGAAGTTAGAATAGTGTAGATTTGCATAGATTCCTTCTTTATAAAATAGCAATAAACTAGTTTCACTTTGTTGTCTCAAAGAGGGCCTTTTCCCTGCACACTGTTGGCCTATTTATCCATAGATATACCCACCTGACAGATTTTCTGACCAACACTTCCTTCTTCAACATGTTGAACAGGAGTAGCTTAGATCTGATTCAACTGGAATGGTTAGATTAGTATAGATTAGATTCTTGCTCCACTAGAGTTTCTTGTGGCAGGTAGATTAGGAAGAAAGAACAAGCTTTCTCCAGAGGTCCATCTCAAGTTTTACAAGTCCCATAGCTTGAGAGATGGTCCCATGTTATGAAATCACACCGAATTCCCCACTCATAATCAAGCCATTTGGGGGAGCTATGATTCTGCACTAACAGTTATAAACCCTACCTTTCCATAATAGCATCCACAATCTTTAATCACAAATTTAAGCTTCTCCCAATCCAAGCCAAATCCCCATATGGAAGCTCCGAAAAATATAAAACAAGAAGACCAAGCAAATTCCCAAAAATTATACAAGTGTGTAGTGAGAACAAGTAACATCCAAAACTCCAAATTAACCATAATAAATAGAAAAAAAAGGGAGGATGATGAGGTGGATCCATCTAGGATGCCATATCACTTCTCCTCAAATCCACCTCACTTGGTCAATAAAAAATACTAAGACTAATCAATAGGTAAGGTGAGAATATGACAACTTCCTTCAACACACAAACAACTACTCCATACCTCTAAGGACAACATTAAAAGAGTTTGTAAGAAGTAAAATTAATTAGCTCTTTAATCTTTGAAAACAAATAATGACGGCTAAGTTTTACCCCTTACCTCATAGGTATAGTTGGTAGGTGAATTTAACAGGCATGGGACAAGCTTAGCTTGTCCCACAAGCCTCCAAAAGTGGGTCCAAAGTGAAATTTCGAATTTTGAAGTATGGGTTAATTATATAACATAAAAATCAATAAAATCCAACTCAAATCAAAAGATCAAGGAATATTTACGCAAAGTTGCAAAGGTGACCTTGTTCCAGATATATGATATTCCTCTGTTGTTAGTCTCCTAGCCACTTCTTTTTTATTTTGATATAATTTCCTGCAACAAATCAAAGAATACCCCTCTGGTCTCAACGCCTTATCAAATAAATCAATAAATAAAACAAACATACAAATCATCCAATAACATAATACATGTTGCTATATAATCATCATAAAAATTAGGAATTTCTATCAATTGTTTGTAATTTATTAACATTTCAATTCTACTCTAATCAATAATTTATAATCATCAATAATCCAATTAACATTCTACAATAACCATGAAATTCCCTATATCTAATGTAACACCTAACTACTATATACACTCAACAACATATCACTGATCCATGATATCATCATATTGCTAGCAATTCAGAACATCAAGGATATCACATGGTTAGTCCAATATAGCGAATATAATCAATACGTCAAAAATCCAAATGTCTGTATATAATAAAGTAACAATTCTAGATCATCATCATATCCTTAAATGTCCATCAAATTCCACAATACATCCATATAATCCAAAGTAAAAGTCAAAACACAATAGTAATCATGATGTCTGTCGTATCTAATAACATTCTATTTAAAATATAATAATAATGTCCATGTCTCTTATCAAAGGTAATCAAAATCTTAGTAAAATAAGTTTGAAAGAGGAGTGGGCATTACACACATTAATACTTCAATCACAAATTAAAAAATATATTTTCAATTATGTCAACTCATATATGATATTGTTTTCCAATTTTCTTTTTTATTTTTTTAGATATTTTATTTTATGATGTGTTTTATTTATCAAGAGTTAATCTTTTAGCAATTACATTCTTAACTATTAATTTATTATAATTCATTTTAATGAATTTTTTTTTATTGTGGATTATTCATACCTTAATTTGGAAAAGGTAAATGTTGAGGGTATTGAGAGGACCCACATACTTAAAAAAGGAGCCCCAAAGGCTAGAAATAACAATAAATCAAATAATAGATGATGTCCAAAATAAAAGGGAGCAAGGGACCAAAGAAGCCCAAATTAATAGGAGAGAAGAAACCTAAGATAAAAATCAAAGGAGAAAAAACTAACCAACAGCTGAAACCAGTTACAGTAAAGAATAAGGGGAGAGAAAACCAAGAACAACTACAATCAGAAGTAGTAGAAAGAGAGACAAAGGAAGAAGGGAATATGCATCCTAGGATGTCTACATGACCGAAGAAAAAAGACAAACTAAAAGAACAAAAATGAGAAGAGAGAGAGGGATATCAATGTCTAACCTTATTTCCCTTTTTATATCAAACAAGTTTTAATCCATTAATTCCAAGGCCGAGGAATCAACAAGGGGATATCTACTTTCCTTATCCAAGTCAGAGTGATCAGATTCATGGGGCTGCTTCGGTGCTTAAGAAGGTCCTTCCAAATATGGAAAGATAACTAGTAACTTCCCAGCAACTTGAGAAGAGGCTGAATATAGAGAGCCTGTAGCTATAGGAACGCCTATAGTAGAAAAAACAGCTATAGTTGAAGCTAAAGGAGAAGTGGTTGTAAATATTTTCTTGTCCAAGTCAGACTAGTCTTCATCATCAGAGACATGTACTTCTGCTAGATTTTGTGGAATAAAACATTTGGAAGTATTTCCTTTTCTTTGAGAAGTTTGAGTTTTCTTCTAAGGGAAGGAAGAATGAAGGTGGCCCATCATTTTGCATTTTCAACATCTAAAATTTGTATTCTCTAAATCTATAGTGTGGGAGTAGATGGTATCACCCATTTTGAGGATAATTTTATTTGGTAACCCCTTGCTAAGATCTACTTCAATGCAAATTCAAATGTAAGTATGCAAGCCACTCTACAATCTCAGGCTATCAACCTTAATAAACTAAAATACCCACAAATTACGCATAGAAATTCAACACTACAAATACCAGAATAATGTTTTTTTGACTTACATTGTAGTCCACATGACACTACATGAGATCACCAAGGTCAACACACACCACATGATATGTTTTCACAACATTAAACCATGAAGATAACTTGAAAACACGCTATGCACATTGAGGAAAAATTTGTTCCCATACAAAAAAGCACAACATAAGGATTCAACTACACTATAAACATGTAGCTAGGGTATTCCAACAACATGTTATTTTTAGGATTAGATATTTGTTTCAATCATGTTTAATTCATTAACATATGTTCTAGAAGACTCATAATATGTGAATCATACATTTTTTTTTTGATAAATTTCCCTTATATAGTTTAAAATTTGACTTACAGTGTGTCTCATTTAATAAGGATCATCTACATTATTTCAATTACTTGTTTAATTCATTCGTTCGATAATAGAGTATTTATTTACACATAAGGCTATTAAGTCCTACTCCTAGGATTTACATCTAAGGGCATGCGTGTTGATCCTATATCATACCTCCATTACACAACAGAAACAAGTATAAATCTAAAGGATGTGAAGTTCATTTTTTTTTTGTTGAAGGATTTTAGGGTCATGTTGTTTTCACAATAACATTTGATTATTAAGGTTACTCCATTTGGTTTTAGGTTATACTATCTAAAAATATATTCTAACTACTTCACTTAATTTTTTAGTTATCAAGATCCAAGGAGTATGATTTTACACTCATCCACGTCATGATTTTTTAGAAAAATATGTATTAGATGCGTGTTACAAGGATACATTCAATTATAAGTTTTACACGCCTTACTAAAGTCACAAATAGCATGATTGAACATCCTTATCTAAAAATAAACCATCTTATGACTCTAGGTACATTCGATACTTCTTTCCAAGCTGACACTCTCACTTGAGGTTGGTTAAAATCATTCACACTTAATATTATCATGCGTAAGTAACTAAAACATTAGATCCACTCTCATCATTTCATTCATCTAAGAATGGTTTAATTCAATTTTGTTTAATTATCTTTTAAAAAAAATATGTGTAACCCATTTAATAATAGGGACATTAGTATGCTCATGAGACTACTATTCATTTCCATAGGGGTTCATGTAATGAACACAATTACATGATTTCACAACATACATTCAATACAAAATAGGACAAGGGGAACAATAAGAGGGAGAATTTCTTCATTTAAAGGGTTGATATTCACTTTAAAGTCTACATGAAGTGGATTCATTTCTCACCAGAAGATGGTATAAATGCCTTATAAGAATGATATACATTTGACCGTTCTCCAAGCACATCATATTATGGTTACATTTTCAAAAAATAATCATAAATCAAAATGTGGTTAAGTTTCAAAAATAACTCTTAGTATTTCACCATAGAATCCAAAAAATAATAGAAATTGGGTATCAAGTTCATTTACGACCCCAAATCATAGAGGTGACTTCCAAACTTAGTTATCGATCTTCGCCACCTACACTCATCACTTTACATGTGTGCTCGACCAAGAGGATATTAAATTATGTTGGGGTTTGGTCACCCATAGAGTACTAGCTAAAGGTAATAACACTCTCCTTATTACACAAACACATTTATCATTCCCATGAGAGACCACATACCCAAGAAAACATTTTACCATGTGGTTCCTAATTTTTTAGGTTTACGATAATGTCGCTAAGCATATAGGCTATAACGACCAACTCAAACTTGGGATCTTAGTTACTAAAGCTAGAAGGTGTTATCAAGTGTAAATTTTGAAGTTCCTTCTAAGGTTTTTGTTTCTTCTATGTTAAGAAATATCACGCGAGAAGGGTTGATATGCACAAGTTTTAAACTAAGGTTGACTGTTATAATTAGGTCTATTTTATATATTTTCTACTTAAATAATACAACACTATATAGATTTCATCATAAATTTCACAATGAGAATGCACTATAAGATATTAAATTTGATTAAATTTAACATACATATCCAACTTTTACAATACAAAATTTGGAGATAAAGATAACACCCATGTTTATCTAAATATTTTCCTTAAACCCTAGCATCTAAAATATTACAAAAATTCACTAGTAAATCTTTCAATACTTCGCAAAATGTTGAATTGTCCTCTACAATTTAAGTTAATATATATTTAACCCCTTTTTTTTTACCATAAGTAATTTTAAATGATAAGAACACCTATAGTTAAATACACATTTCACAAGCACCCCAAAATCTATCATCTCATTTATATTATCAAATTTCAATAATAAGTCTTTATTGTAACATAACAACATATAGATTTTTTTTTTCATTAACATACATAAAATTCCAACAATATAAAATGAATCCCAAGCACATTGTTTCGCAATCTCACTTGCATCCTGCAAAACCATGTGAGCATGAAATCAATGATAAATTACTGGCATGGCATCCACCTAGATCTAGCATAATTAACATTGTTTACTTTCCCATTTACATAATAGTAATAATTTCCATTCATTGGAGAGGGTTATAAAAAAATATTCAATTCATTTTATTTTACTTCATTTCTTAGCTAAGGAGGGAGAAAGAAATAGGGAAAAGAGAGAAACACTATTTTTCTAACTGTCAAATTTCACACAATGAGCCATAAGATATAGTTTCATACAATTATCTCTAAGTGTCAAGAGGTTTTCATGATTATTTGATAACTTGGTTATGGTTTTACGGTCATCCTTAACGTTTTGCATCCTAGTTGAGAAACATCCAAATTTTGACTCAAAGGCTAAGAAAATGCATTCAAAAACTATCTTTCGCTATGTAAATTGATGACACATGAATTCCTATGTGTCCACCTATATACCAATAATCCACATGGATTGATAGGATTTAGAAATGGAAAATGGTTTACAATTAGTGGCTTGTTTTCCAGAACCACCAGTCGTACTTGGGATACTTGCAACAATAATAAACTCTAGCTTGAGGGCTAAGAAAACCTCATCCAAAAATGACCTTCGATAGAAGAATGTGCAATGGAAAATTTCCTACATGCTCTCCTATATAGATAATACACTAGATTTGATGGAACCGAGAACTAGAAAATGTGTTGCGAATCGAAATGTGTTTTCTGGAACCATCGGTCATAGTTGAGCTAGTTTGACCTAGTCAAACGATGACCCGAGGGAAATAAAAAGAATTTTCCATACTATCAAGAAGAGTGTATTTCCCTAAATTGATGGTTTCAAGAATTTATTTATTAGAAATACAAGAGGTTTGTGAAGGTGGAAAAGCATTTCGCTGCTCTTGATCTGAAAGGTGAGCTAATATGAAACTCCACTTTTCAATTTTAACAACTTCCTAAAGGTACAAAATAGGGTAACATGGCTACTAAAAGAGTGGCAAAGAGAGCATAAATGGTCAAATGAGGTCAAGCTAATGCTTGATGTGACACTCTACATAGGAAGGAATACATATGACACTTAATATATCTTTTACGAGGATCAGAGTATTACTTTGTAAGTCTTTAGAAATAGCATTTTTCTAACTTTGAGAGGTGGACAAAAAAAGTTATTTTAGTTGACAAATCATCTAGGACTCGCCAAAGCCAATGGACATGAGCACCAAATTTTGATACTCTAGATAACAACATATAAAGTTATGGTATCAACACGGATTTCCATCAAATTACAAGTTGGTAATGTATCTTATAAGGAGTTTTATTGGTTTGAGATAACATACTGATTTTAATATTAAACTATATCATATCTAATGGTTTAATATTTTTATTTTATTGCAAATGAATAACCAAATTATACAAAAATTATAAAAGATTAAGGTAAGGGAGACCATGCATTTCCATGAACAACACGGTGAAATATGAACTCTTAGCAGGTCCACCAACATTTGCACAAATGTTACTTGAATATTGTACTCAAAGTTATATGCCGAATATCTTTAATGTTCTATAAAATTTTATAGCATTATATTTTTACACCGGAAATCCTCTACCGTGAAAGCCCCATTTTTTTGGTGAAAACTATTTCTATGGATGATTCTAGAAGTAGTGAAAAAAATCCAGCAACAATCATTATGCTTAAGATAAATTGCCTACCAAGACACCCATTTTTACAGTGGAGACTATATCTATGGACTTTTTTGTTAGCAAAAAAAATTTCTGGTAGCAATCATTATGTTTGATGGATGTCCATTCCCTATTTTAAATCCTCCATTTTGGCATAGGGTGAAGGATGCTAGAAAAGACTGTGAATCCTTGATTTGAATTTTCTTGAAAGGTTCCAAGGAATTTTCAACAAAACTATTTTGTACATATTCTACTACCATTGCAGTCCATGAGGCCACATTTCAGGGATTTAGTCAAATGGTTAACATGCCAAGTGTATGCTTCCCAATTTTGCATACATACCTACTAGAGCACTTGCAACTAGATCATTTGAAAAAATCATGTCCCTTATTCATTATACCCTTGTTTCCTACAATCATTACAGTTCATGCCACATTTATTTAAGAAATTTAGTTGGAACAATTCAAATGTCAAGTGCATGCTTCCATATTTTTCATACATTTTTACTAGAGAACTTACAACTACAACATCTGAAAAAAATTCCTTTATTATTATGCTTTTTTAGACGTCTATACCCTTTTCCAAGATTGGTAGCTTGAGACAGGACGTCGAGAGGATGCAGGTAAATATAACTGATCAGGTTGGAGATCCGTGTGTTACACAGGTGATATAATGTGACTGTATCATGAGGAACCCATTTCTCCTCCATGTTCTTGTTGTTGTAACTAACCAAATACTGCTAAAATTACAACGTGAAAATGTCTTTCAACTGAGTTAGTGCATCTTGATCTCAAATAAAGTTTTTTGTATTATTATGAAATGAAAATGATAGGTTTGAATGGATGCATAGGATGTGATGTCCTCCAGAAGCTGTTAAATTTACTCTACACACCACCACCAACCACCTTAACACTCCCTACAACCACCATGCATGTCCACATGCTTTGATGGCTGCCCATTTCCACGTCACTTCAAAATACATTTTTTAAAAATTTTATTTTAATATTATTTTTTTTGTGGGTACTACATGTTATCTCTTGAAAGTGCACCCTGTAGAGAGATGACTGAAAGGTTTCTAAGCTTGCTCTTTATCTATATCTTTCATAGATACAATGGAAACACTTTAGGTCTATGGGTATATGTATTGTTGAGGTGAGTCTATGGTATCGAGGCTAGTTCCTTCTTGATGTATCCTAAACTAATTTTTGGGGTTTTGACAATAAAAAGATGACTGTAAATGAATTGAAAATTGGGGTGATACACCAAAATTTTTGAGGTATTTGAATGAGTGCATGTATAAATATTTGAGAATGAATTCTAGATGCACAAACCAATAGTTTTCAGTAGAATATTAAGGCAAAACACTTGATGTATTGAGGGAATGATTCACAACAATATTGTTAAGAAAAGACATGCATACTAATATTATGCATAAATTACTAAAATTATAGAAAGGTAAGATGATCAATAAGAGAATTTAACATTCAAAAGAAATAATACGTTATACACAACAGTGCAAAATAGTTGGAAAGGCAAAAAAAAACTCATTCAAAGGGAAAAACTGGAAAAATCTGTTTCAGCACTCCTGTGTCAAAAAAATTCCTCCTTTGTGCTTTGTCGGTGCACACAATATATTAAAAAATTATTCATCTCACCCTTCCTAAAAATAGCCAAAAAAATTTACTCGCCCATACATCCTATTTTTATCCTTTATCATGAATAAATAAAGGAATAAAAATAAACATGCTAATATAATGGGGCATTAATAGTCTTTGTTACAAAAATACAACTCAGTCAAACTGCAATTGACTATTCTATTTTTAATAAAGTTGGATGAATAATTTGGCTAATAATTATATTTTATTGATGAACAAGTCTTATACAATATATGCAATCTTTGTCTTCTAGCTGATGATGTGACATCTGCAACTTGACCCACTAATAATGATAAATTTGACATTCTTTAGTTCTGCCCCCTTGGATGCACATGCAAAATAATATCTCTGTGTGTGAGTAAAAATAATTTCTTTATTTACAATACTTTAGAAAAATAATTCACCCATGCATTTATCCTGATGGTGACCACTTGCAAGCTCTGATGTTGACATCTATTTGTCTTCTTGTGGTCACATGAAGAATTGCACTCCTGAGAAAATATAATTTGATCATTTTCAAAAACCTCCCACTGTGGGGACCACCTATGATGTGTGCACACCTTAATTTCATGGGGGGTCGCCATTGAACTTGGCATCTATTTATTTGATATGAAATTATTGGCTCCCCATTTGATCCTCATAACATACTTTGGATAAGGCCTTTAGCTAAGGTCAAATAATGATTTTAGAATAAAATTCACTTCTCCACGTGGAAGTAATGCTAAAAATCATATACTTGTGTCTTTCGGCTTTTGAATAATACTTGATGATTATAGGGTAAACTTACCTTTTGGGTAATCATTGTTGTCGGCATTCTATCATGGTGTTGGACTATAGTTTCAAATCCTTTTTGATAAGTCAATGTGAATAATTTTAAACAAACATGGGGCCAATCCCTGCGTGAAGATGACTCACCCCTCAAAATGTTTGTCGGTGGTGATGTTTAATTTGGTAACTATAGTGAGGTTATAATAAACCATGGTTGAGTTTCTTACTTTCGAAGAAGACCCTTGATCTTTGTCTTGTTTAATCTTTGACCATCAATCCTTCTGTAACCTTGGTTAGGGTTTTGACCTTGCAATTAATATGGTGGGTGATTGTGGTTATGGTTTCCATTCTCTTCAAACTTGGTGAATAGTTTATGGCCATTGATCTCGTGTAATTGTAAAACTAGAACATTGATCTTTCAATCCTTTGTGAAGTTAGGGTTGGCCAACAGTTCAAGATTGAATTTTTTATAGAGATTTGTGATTGAATGGTGGTCATTGATCTCTGTACTTTTAGATCTCTAATCATCGATGTTTTAACTGTGGAGTTAGCAATGTAGATCATTCGATTTCACTCGATTTGATCCTAACTATTGAGAAATAACTTTGGTGAGTTATATTGGTTAAAAGGCTCAATCATCTCATAATTTTTCATTTCTCTTGCTCGTTTTGAGTGGCGAAGCCATGCCAAAAAATTTCAGACTGCCATTTTTGATATTTCAAGCTCGATTTCTCTATGAAGCTGTCTTATAAGGCTTTTAACATCGTAATTTTAATTTTTTATTGAGCGTGTGATCACAATTTGATAGAGGTGGCCCCCATTTTGATAGCTTCGAGCTCTCTTTTAAACTATTTTTTCTCTGTTTCGAGATTTGAAAGAATACTATACCGCTATCATCGTTGTTTGATATCTGAGCTTAAAAAGATGACTAGCTCTGTATTTTCCTCGTGGAAGCTTCGAACTTGAGAGTTATGGTTCTTTTTGAGGATTTCCTTCTTGAAGGTGAGATTTTTCATTTGTGAGCTTGATATTTCTATTTCTTTGAGATCTTTTACTGTAAATAAATAATGAACATATCCTTAGCCATTTCTTATTTCATAAGAACTGATATTTTTTTATTTTCTCACTCTATCTATGTCTTCTACTTCTGTAAACTTTATGAAAGTGGAATGACTTCTGAGTAGTTGTATATTCAATTATATGTCATTATGCACTTAAGTCGAGCTCTCTGCAAGGTCTAGTGGCTGTCATAATTCTGGTAAGTCGAGCTTATATTTCCATTTCCATCTGGGCATTTTTTACTTTCTTCTGTGGAAGGTCTTTGGCATTACTGTAATTTCATATGAATTTTTTTCATGGCCATGTTACTATTTCAACTCTTTTTTTATTTGAAATACATACCCATTTACCATATTTGTTTCCCTTTGGATGATTAGGCTCATTTTTCTTCCTATTTGCCGGATGTTTGAGTCCCATTTACATATTGAACTTTGTTTATTTATGACACCTTTGCAATTTCAGACTCGTCCTGTATATTTTGAACTATTCATGGCCATGCATTACTTTTCCTAACCTAAGCTCGGTATATCATGTGTAAATTTTATAGCTTGGATGATCCTAGTTTTCGTTACTCCATGGCTAGTCTCGATCTTCGATCTCGTTCTTGTTTGGAATTTTGCATTTCAACTTTTTGGTAATCAAGGTAACTTGTATTTTTATCTTTTTACTTAAAAAAACACTGATATTTCAAGACCTTTTATTTCTTTGAATTCTTGAGATCCTATGGAATTTTTGAGCCTAGATCTTGTTTTGGGTAGTAGTTATTTTCTCTGAGTTTGAATCCACTTAGGGTTTGAACAAGAATTAACAAAAAATGGTGATTCTTTCTCTTCCCTTTTGAATTCTTCCACAGAGTGTTTTAGAAACTCTAAATGGCCATGATAGTCTTGGCCATTTTATTGATCTGTACCTACAACTTTGTGTTACGAATTAGAAAAATACATTCCTGCTCTAACTTTAATGTATATTCCTACTTTCTTGTATTTCTGCATTTGAATACAATGGACATCACAAATAAATATTTAGGTATACGTTATTTATTTTCTGAGCTATTTTTTCTTGATTATTTTGTGTTCATTCATGGTTTAGAGTTGTGCATGGAGGGTTTCAATCACTGCATCTTTTTGGAGCTTGTTGAAGTAGTTTTCTATTATGTTTATTTGAATATCTAATTACTAGTATAGTTGCCATGATTTTAGGTTTATTGTAACCTAAATTTGTATCTGATGTTCATTGGCTTCACCCCCTTGACATTTCTAACACATTCTAAGCTTTATGTGACTTATCTTTTGCAAATTTTCCTCTTTGATTTGAAGATGGAGCTGATATAAGATGTAACTCAGTCTATTTTTTATGTTGGTCATTACAACCTATTGTTTTATCTTGTAATAATCCTCTTAAATGATATATGTTCTCTTTGATGGTCTAATATGATTTAGACTCTCTTTCTGCTTTTTTTCTTTGATTTCCATAACTTAGGATACTTGTGATTTTGGGCATTGCCATGATCTATTATGAAAGATTGACATTTTATATCCTAGAAATCCTAAGTCTTAAACTTGATGTTCATTCTTTGAACCTTGGAAACTCATAGCTATAATTTTTGGAAATACAAAGTTTGTTTTCTTCAATTCTAGAGATCATTTATTTTTCTGTGCATGTATTTCATTATTTTCCATTGTCTGTGAGATTGTAAACCAATCATTGTTGTAACTTTGGATCAAAATATCATTTTCAAATGATAATCCTAGTCTCTTTTCTTAAACTGTAATCTTTTATCTGCTTTCAAATCAATCTACAATGAAAGTAATGCACCACTTTTATTTCCTATAATAGTATAATACCTCTTTATTTTATAATGAAAGCTAATGTTTTGAGCCTGATTTTCATGTTCTCTTGTTGATACTTCTGGAATGGAAGATATGCTTTGAATCATTTGTGATCTTTAACCAATGCATACCTTATCATTTTCTATTGAGAAGAAATTTTGGAATATGATGGTTATAATCTATCTATTCCTTTGCTTCTTCTATACTTTTCTCTTCAATAATTCAATTTGGATGAATATTTATTTCCTATTCTAAAACCTTTGACTTGATGTATTCCTATTGTATCCAAACCTTTATTCCTTATAGAATATTATCTTGAGAGTTAAAGGTTCTTAGACTATAACCATTGAGAAAAGTGATATTTTCTACTTGTATGGCTGTAATATCTTTATTCAGGCTCTTGATAATAGTGACTTCATACTTTGTACTTAGAGATATTTTCTTAAATAATTCATTTTGATATTAGTAATTCTAGAGCATTCTTGACCTATACCTTCTGTATCTTGATCAATATGATATAATTGTAGTTGATATGCATAGGATCTATTCATTGATGTTTAACTCTCTAAAAAATTTTAGCTTCTTCTTCTTAATAAACTGAACTCACCCCTTATGCATTGTTTTTAGTACATTCTCAATACTATGTTCTTATAAATTATCCTTTTGTGTCAAACATTAACTAAGATTATGATATTCTCTTATAGACACTAGATCAGGAGATAGTATGAGATTGCAATCTTCTTTTCTACACTGCATAAGTGTACTTATTTCATCTCAAAAATTGTTATTGATGGTTTTGTTCAAACTAATGTGCTCTTGGAATTTGTACTTTGATCATTGTGATAGACATGAATGAATTTTTCTATCTTGAAGCATGATAATTACTGAAATTGAGCGTCTGTACTTTGTTTCCTGCTTGCATTTTCCTTTTGTTGGAACAACTCATAAACTTGTGCCATCTAGACTCCTTAAACAAGTATTTCATTTTATCATAGTAATTATTTATGCAAAATATTTTTGCTTTCTCCATCTGCTACCTGTATCTGCACACTTAAGAAAAAAGTTAGAAAATATTTAGGCTTTTTGGCCTCCCTTATGTCCCATAGTTTTTCTTATTTTCCCTTTCCTTTCTGAAATGATAATCATATGTGCTGCTATAGAGTACTGATCTTATCAATTTTGTATCTAACTCTGATGTATATTGTACCTGTAAATTTTACCTCCTGTTGTCAGGAGATTCATTTGCATGAAGATAAATAGTATAAGAACATGATTTAATCCTGAGCTTGTAACTAACAGTATCTTCTTTGTTTTTGTAGGTACGATGTAGTGTTGAATAACAAGGATGAATATGGAGCAAAGATGAAGATGGAGCAAAGATGGAGCTGGAAATGGAGCAACGCAGAAAAAATAAAAGAACAAGGCGATGATGGGTTCCTTCGTATTATTATTTTTTATTTTCATGCACATGCACCTTCTATTTCAGTAGTTATAATGTTTACTTGATTCACATCCCATAGCTTGCGTGGGAAACATTTGAAATTCCTTATGAATAAAACATTTAATTCTTAAATTGATTTGTGTACTTCCTTCTCCATTTCAACTTTGTATATGGATTGTATAATGAATTAAACAACTCAATAGCATTATTGAATGTATTTAATCATGAAGGAAATAAATTTAAATTACTTGTAACCTTAGTAATGAACTTTGATATCTACAATCTACAACTTTGATTGCTTTTCCAAAACTCAACTTTTCACATATTCTATAATTCTGGTCTTCCTCAAGCTAATACATTTGTCCTTAGAGGATTTTTTGTTCTCTTGCTGAAGATAAACATGAAATTATAGACTATGTGATTTGTTACATTTTGAAACAACACACATTGCTACAAATTACATGTAGTCATTAATTAATCCAATAGAACAAATATTAAGATGAAAGAATCTCCCCTAGCTTAAGTTCACTTCACCAATGCCATCCATTGTAATGAATTTTTTAGTTGCCCATTTTTGCATAAGTGCAAAAATTGTCAACACTACATTTATGTTCCCTTATAGGAGATTCGTCCTTGATACAACACAAGGCCAAGATCAGAAGAGGATCTCATGAGAAAGGAGGAAAAAATCAACGTCTCATGTCACCAGTGAAAAGATACTCGTTGCTAAAGTGAGACCAAAAATAAGAAGGAAAGGTTTGAAAATTGTTAAAATATTAATATCCTTTGAAGATTGGAAGTTATAGTTTACATTATTACTTAGTTAACTATTTTCGTTAAAAATATTTATTAATCTCAAGCTCTTAATATTTCAATTCTTAAGATTTTAATTCATTTATTTTTCATGGCTTCCCTTCTTATTTTGATATCACGATACCATGTCATTCCCAAACACAAAACTAATGGTCCACAAGACATATTGCTACATACTTTCATGACTATATCACATCACAAGAACTCAACCAATCCATGTAAGGAAAATACACAATCCACATAAATATTACTTTTCATATACATATCCCTGACACAGATGTACTCGTAGGGTCAAAGCACAATGTTGTGTCCCACTTCATGTCCCAAAAACGCGAGTAAGAAGTTGGGCGGGATCGGAAATCGAGGTTGTTCGCGCGAACACCCCTTTCGCGTGAACCCCCTTCGCCTGAACTGCCACGTAGGATGAAGAAACTGGTTCGCGGCGAATGGGGGTTCGCGCGAACACCCCTTCGCGCGAACCCCTCGAATTCAAATAATTTTGGCGGCAAAGAGTTATATATAGATATTTATATAGTTTTGGGCGGCAGATTTAAGGTTTGGGGGGGTTCGGGCGAAGGGGGGTTCACGCGAACCCCCTTCACGCGAACCCCCTTCACGCGAACCCCCCTTCGCGCGAACCCCCCTATGTGGCACCTATGTGGCACCTTTGTGGCACATTTTGGCGCCAAATCCATTTGGAGGATAATTTTATGCCAAAAAGTGCCACTTAGGTGCCACGTAATTAGGGTTAACGAATGAATAAAATTACAAAAATTTAACACAAAGTACAGAATTTTATTAGCTTTCTAAAAATATAATTTTTATTGTTTAAAAATATGTTTTACTATTTATTTTTTATATTTTGCTAACATATGGTATTTTAGGACAATGAATTGTACACAATCAACCCAATTTGAAAAATAGCAAAAAATATCAAAAAAAATTGAAAAAATTAAAATTACTATTTATTGAAGTCTTCTTCTTACCTGTGAAAAAAAAATTCAATTTTGATAAAAATCTTAAAAGTTATTAGCATAAACATTTGTACACCATTTATTTGAAAATATTTTTACTAAATAATTAATTAAAAAAAAAATATAAGTCCAAAAAATATGAAAATTTGACAGCGCCTCAAAATTCAAATCTTAAACATATATCTAAAATTTCATGGTGAAAAAATAAATTTTCATTTAAAAGAACCACCCAGGGACAGTCATTCCTCTTTTATAACATAAGAAACAACGTATGAATAAAATTAAGAAAAAGACCATTTTTTTTGTATTTTTTTTTTATAAAAAATTTACATGTATTCTTTTCATATACATATCCCTGACACAGATGTACTCGTAACATAGGAATATTATAACACATGGAATTCCTAACATATACACATACAAATGTTTCACACAACTCTAACCCATAGTTACATGTACATAGTGTCAAGAGGGGACCAACATCATAAGACATAACCCAAACTCACAAGAATACACATAAACCATAATACAAATGCCATACTCCTGCAAAATATCACAAAACATTTCCATATACCTCATAAAACATCACAAAACATATCAATGTACCTCTAAACACTCTATCCATGCACACAAATATCTCATCCCTCCCTCAAATCTCTTATCTCTCCCTCAAATATCTTATCACTCCTTCATGTATAATATACAATGAAAAAGAAATAACTTTTTCTTATCCCTTCCTCAAGTCTCTTATAACTCCCTTAAAACTCTATTTACTCCCTTATGTAGAATATACAAAGATAAATAAATAAATTTCTCTTATCCCTCCCTCAATTCTCTTATCTCTCCCTCAAAGAGGTCGGTTACCCTATGGCCTTGGGCACATAGAGTCAAGACACCCCTAAGCTAAGTGACATAATAAATCATGGTTTAACAACCCACTAGTTATATCTAACTCCTTAGCACATACCCAAATACAATGAAGAGGATCCATAGGTTCGAACACGCCATGGTGAATCCTACAACCCTATTCCAACACATTACGACATTAGAACTAGCATAAAAATCCATTCCAAATTCCAAGTGGTAAAAAATCAAGCCTTGGGATAGGCTATAAAAAAAATTTAACTTGAAATACAAATTTGAAACTATGAAAAATAAATGGCCAAATATCCATAGTTAGTACAAATCCACATGTTAGTGCAACAACCAAATAAAATGGACAAAATATAAGAACTCGTTAATGAAGAAATTTTTTGGTTCTGACCAAAAAAAAGATAATGAGAAACTTATTAATACAATACATATAAATAAATAACACATTACAATAATATAAAAAATAATACATCTGTCATAATCATTTCCTAAATCATCCCTCCATACTCCCACAAGGCTCAACATATTAAAAATCACATAGGATTGTTTGATAGGCAACCTAATAGGAAAGAGCAGGGGACACTAGTTTTCATAAGTTGAGCCTAATTTGGTGCGCATCCATAATATAATGAGCAATCTCGAAGTATACTAAACAGATAGAAGTGGATTTTCAGTCAATATAAGACTCCACTTCCTCAATCCTACTCAGATCAATATTATAAAATCTTGGTTAGTGCCTCCTCTCTCCACACATACACTCTTAACAATTGTTCCCCTTACAGTATTCTAGTATAAGGTTCACTACATAACACATAACTACATCAATAACAAAATGGTGATTCACAGACATAAAACATAGCATCTTACGCATGATATACATACAGGGTATATCAAAATCATTACTTTCACGTGTTATGATACATCATGTTTCCACATAATGCACCCAAAGTGCCAATACTTCACAATAGGGGTCATACAATCCCCATATGCCCCTAATTCACGACATGAATCATCTCATATTACACAAATTACATGCATGATGAATGAAACCAATAACATTACAACATTGAATCAATTGTAATACATTATGATGACAAAAACAATTCATCACAACAAGGTGGTGATATTTTGAGACAATCCAATTCACTCTACACCAATTTTTTCATGCAACACATTAAAAAACCTTCATATCAGATAATAAAAAAACTCATTAACACTCTGTAATCCACAATAACATTATTTTCACATATAACTAGGTGAAATATCAAAAGTGAAATCCTCATTTAATCCAGGAAAAGGAGAGCGAATACTCTCCTCACAAGCACATCAACATGATAACAAATACACACTAACAAACATGCACAACATGTGCATTCATAATATCATGATCACATCGCTGGTCACATCAAAAAAAATATTACATTACTCTTACCATCTCCATCACCACCATACAAAATTAACATAACTCCAATCTATCCTAGAGGTTTGAGAGCATGAACCTCCTCTCTGATACCAATTGTAACACCCAAAAATTAAACATATAAATACACCACTAAAAATAGTGGAATAATTTTATTTTAAACTTAAATTACAGTGCACATGACACTACAAGAGATCACCTAGGACAACACACAAGACATGATATGTTTGCACAACATTAACCCACATAGATAACATGAAAACACATGATGCACATTAAGGCCACTTTTGTTCCCATACAACAAGGTACAACATAATGCTTAAACTACAATATAAACTTGTAGTTATGGTATTCCCATGGTACGTTATTTTTAGGTTTACATATTTATTACAATCATGTTTCATTCATTAAATTATGTTATAGAAGACTCATAATTTGTGAATTAGACAATTATTTTTGGTAAATTTCCCTTATATTGTTTAACATTTGACTTACGGTGTGTCTCATTAAATAACGATCATCTACATTCTTTCAATTACTTTTTTAATTCGTTCATTCGATAATAGGGTATTTATTTACACACAAGGCTATTATTTCCTACCCCTAGGATTCACATCTAAGGGCATGCTTCTTGATCCTATATCATACCTCCTTACACAACGCAAACAAGTGTAAATCCAAAGTATGTGAAGTTCATTTACTTTTTTGTTTAAATATTGTAGGGCCGTTTTCTTTTCACAATAACATTTGATTATTAAGGTTACTCCAATTTGTTTTAGGTTATAATATCTAACAATATATTATAACTACTCCACTTAATTGTTTAGTCATCAAGATCCAAGAGTATGATTTCACACTCATCCATGTCTGTATTCCAGGGAAAATAAGTATTAGATGATATTACAGGGATACATTTGATTATAAGTTTTACACACCTTACTAATGTTTCAACTAGGTCGATTGAACACCCTAATGTCCAAAAAAAAAATTTGTGACTATAGGTACATTTGATACTTTTTGCCAAGATGAAACTCTTGCTTGAGAGTGGTTAAAGGGGTTTCCACTCAATATTCTCATGCATAAGTAACTAAAACATTCGATCCACTTGAATCATTTCATTCATCTAAAAATTGTTTCATTCAATTTTATTTAATTACATTTTTAAAATTTGTTGTGTAACACATTTATTAATAGGGACATTGGTATGCTCATGAGATTACTAGTCCTTTCCCTCGGTGTTCATGTCAAGAACGTGATTAAATGATTTCACACCATACATTCAATATAAAATAGGACAAGGGGGATGATAAGAAGAAGTATTTCTTCATTTAAAAAGTTAATATTCAAATTAAATTCTACATGAATTGGATTCTGTTCTCACCACAATATGGTATAAACGTATTATAAGAACGATACAAATATCACCTTTCTCCAAGCACATCATATTATGGTTAAATTTTAACAAACTAATCATAAATTAAAATGTGATTAAGTTTCCCAAATAACTCTTAGTATTGCAACATAAAAGCCAAATGATAATAGAAATTGGATATTGAGTTCATTTATGATCCCAACTCACATAGGTGACTTCCAAGGTTAGTTAGCAATCTTCGCCACTAACACTCTTAACTTTACATGTGTGCCTAACCAAGAGGATATTATATTATGTTGGGGTTTTCTTACCCATATAGTACTACCTAAAGGTAATCATACTCTCTTTACTACACACACACAACTATCATTCCCACAAGGGAACCACATAACCAAGACAAATTTTTACCATGTGGTTCCTAATTTTTGGGTTCACAACGATGTCACTAAGCATATAGGCTATAAATACCAACTCAAACTTGGGATCTTAGTACTAAGGCTAAAAGGTGTTATCAAGTGTAAAATTTTAAGTTCTTTCTAAGGTTTTGGTTTCTTTTGTGTTAAGAAATATCGTGTGAGAATGGTAGATATGGACAAGTTTTAAACTAATGTTGAATGCTATATTTAGGTGTTTGTTATATATTTTCTAGTAACATAACACAACACTCTAAAGATTTCATCATAAATTTCACAACTAGAATGCATTATAAGATATTAAATTCAATTACATTTAACATACATATCCAAATTTTACAATACAAAATTTTGGGGATCAAGATAACACCCATGTTTAAATGAACATTTACATTAAACCTTGACATCTAAAATATTACAAAACTTCACTTATAAACATTTCAACACTTCGCAAAATGTTGAACTGTCCTCTATGATTTCAATTACCTTATATATATTCAACCTCCTTTTTTACCATAAGTAAATCTGAATCAGAAAACTATAGTTGTATGCACAATTTCCAAGAACCCCTAAATATAACATCTCATTTATATTATCATATTTCAATAGTAATTCTTCACTGTATCGTAACAATACCTAAACATTTCTTTCCATTAACATACAATAGACACCATTTTTTTTTGTGTAGCTCATCACCTTCTCGCCGCTTTCTGTAACTCCTGCATTTTTCTCAACAAGAAAACATGATAAACCCGATAACAAACATGGAAAATTATGGAATAATTTTTTTTGGAAGGTAAATACGATATCATTCATTGAAAATAAATTAAATTCTTGATAATAATGCTCAATACAATTTTCAAGGAAGTCGGAAATAAAAAAGACGACTGATTAACATTGACCCAATTTCACAAATTAAATCCAGAATTAAATTCACTTACTAAGCTTCAATAATTATTTCAATATTTCTCATTTTTCTTTTCATGTCATAGCCCCATTAATCCCCTCTGAATTTATTATATTAAACAAGACTAAATACCCTTTAGTCTTAAATCATGCTCCTTAATATTTAGATTATTTCTTTAAAAAGGAAAGGGGTGCACATGTTAAATACCCCATCATTTAGTTATTTCACTCCCACTTAAATACCCCATCACTTAAGTGATGTAGGGTTCATCCTACACCATTGGATCTATTCTATTTGAGCCCTTAGATCTAGGTTACACTAAAGAAACCCTAGAAATCCTTATGATTTCTATTATTACTCCTTTTGTTTTAACATTTTCCATTTTCTTTTGTTTGGTTGTACGTTTGAAGGGAGAAGAGAAATTTGAGCCGTGGAGGCCATTGGATAGGATTGAAAGTTCTATCTTGGTTACCGATTTTAATATTGAATCAAGTTTTTACCCATTTCGTTTTCTGGATTTTTTCCTCCTTTCTACATCTATTCGATGTGGTATTTTACTTACAGATTGAATGTATAAACCATGAGTATTTACCCATTTGAGTGGAGATTCACATGATGGAGATCTAGTTTGGCATCCCTCTCATAGGTTCGCTTGTTGCTTATTTGCTATTTTACTTGTTATTGAATTTCATCTGAGAAAAGATGCCCTCCCTGGGTAGTGGGCATTTGCTCATCTTATTCTATTATTGTTATTTTTATTGTTTTATAGAAGAGAATGAAGAACACTAATATTAAACCTATTAATATACATATATAAATAACTATATAAATATATGTATACACATACATATATAAATATATCAACACACACACACAACAGTTGTAAGAATCCAAAATTTTCTTTTAAATATTATAATTATATATATATATATATATATATATATATATATCCGTGTATTCGCATATGGCTAAATACCCAAGCCACGGACTATATTTTTTTTGCCACATTGACTACTGTTTAGAGTGGCCGAAAAATTAATAAAGGTAAAGTTTTCCCCACATGGAGAGGTCCCCCCACTTGGCCGACCACTACCACTTCCTTTCCACTTTTAAAATTTATTTATTTATTTAAAATAACTTCCTCCACCTTGGTAAATTTCGAAGGCCTTAAAAACAAATCTTAATTTTAATATTTGTTTTCTCTTTTACAAATTAAATCTATACGGTTCCCCACATTGGTCACTTTTCATATATCTCCCACTTATATATTTATTAAATATTATTATGTATAATTATATCTATATATATACTTACTGGTATAAGTATATATATTAATATTTAATGATAATGTATATATATTATTATTGTAAATCTAGAATATAATCTCATAAATATATATAAATATAATATATATTAATAATGTATTTTATGTAAATTAATATTTTATTTGTATAAAAATAAATTTGAATTTTTTTCTTTTGTTTATTTTTCTTATAAAACATAAAATTTCATATTAGTGTAAGACGATAACATTGGAGATTTGAAGTTTATATGACTAAGAAATCAGTTACACATGACTATAAAAGTTACAATATTTTTGCTATTTTCCCACTTGTGAATAAACCATATCATTAAAATTTATTTGTATAATGATATAAGGGTAAATTTAGTTGTAATTAAATTCATCTACTTGGAACAAATTTCTATTGTAATTATAAGGAGCTAGAATGTAGAATTGATTTATTTAATTCCTTCTTGCACATTGAATTGGGTAAAATAAGGTATGGTACACATTTGGGAGACTTTTTAATTCATTTTCCCATTCAACAAATTTGTCAATAATGCAAGAGAGTCCAAATTTAATTTCACCCAATAACACTAATCCTTTCAACAGATTTACATACAATTCCCAAGACAACGTATAGATTTGAGGATCTTATTCTATTCGTACAACCCAATACAAGGTTCACATTTCATTTTGAGAAATGAAAGTCCCAATAACTCATTTAAAAAATCTAACCATTAACATACAAGATTTCATTCAAAGTCCCATGGGTAAAATTTATAAGTTGCAAAATCACAATAAAGACAAGCTGTAACTTCAAATATCCTTCTCCATTCTCTTCAAAGGCACTATGAACCAATCTTCATTTATCTCCACCATCTTCATCATGAATCAAGAACACAACCAAATGGGAGAGTAGGCAACTCTCTCCACCCAACCAAATATTCTAATGATGGAGAGAAGCCTTCTTCCTCATTGGTGCCCGAGCCCCAACAAGGAAGCAATGAAGGTTATTTAGACAACCATGGGAAATTCAAAATGTCTTCCACATACACATTCAATCTAGAACCTCAACATAACAACACATTTCAAAAATAACAAAAAAACAAACATTTTTCCAACACAAAGGCTTCATGTTAAAGCCGAGGAGGAAAAAGGAACATGGGGGTTCTTCTTATGCCTCCCAAGGGTTTGGGTGTCCACCCATGAGCCTCCAAAAAATCCATCACAATGCACACAACACTCTTATTCCTCCCTCTAAGAATATACACCACTCTTTTTTCCTCCCTTAAGAAATCAACCCACTTTTATGCCTCCCTCACTCTTATGCCTCCCTCAAGAAAATAAAATGATAAACACAAATCATATTTATCAACAATGTGAACATCCCAACCCAACTCCCTCCTAAAATACCCAATAACATTTCTCTTATGCCTCCCACAAGTTTTACCCCCAATTCCATTTCTTCGACAACCTAAGCATCAAATCTATTTCCCACAATCATAAGAAATACAACAACCATCATCATCCACACATATGAGTGCAAAAAAATAGGAAACTAAATACAAGAGCGAAGATCTACCTTAAAAATTAAGAGTATCAAACACAACAAATTCCAATCCTTCCAAAATCCCAAGCAAGTACCATCCATTCTAAGCTCTAATCACCATTCCTCAAGCAAGATCTCCAAAATTAAAAACATCCACAAAAAAAAGAACAAATAACCCCCAAATTCTCACACAAAATGAAATAAATAGAAAAGATGGAGAGAGGGGTGATGTGGATTCATGTAGGATGTCACATCATCTCTTGACCTGAGCATCATCATCAAAAAGTGACCCATGTTTAATATTGTCAGGTACAGATGGCCTTATTAACACCTCAACCTCATACTCACAATATGAGGAAATTTCACAATTATCAAAATGAGATCCCAACAAAGCAACCTCATCTACCATATTGTTGAACTTTTCATGATGCACAATGTTGAGTAAATCAAACATCTCAATGAAATCCCAAACTGCATGTTTGTATTGTTTCATTCACTGATTCTTTGTGGCATAAAATTTTCCGACATTCTTTAAAATTAATTCCTAATCTCCCTTGACAATGATGTATTTAACACCATATTTCTAGGCAATCCTCAGACCTACCAACAGTGCCTCATACTCAGCAATATTATTAGCGCATTCAAAATTGAGTTTGAAGGAAAAGGAAAACATTTCCTGGCCTGGGGAGATCAGAACCTCACCAGCACCATTCCTGAATTTGAAGCAAGCCCCATAAAATAGTGAAGTATAGGGAGAGGCTACCTATTCAAGAGATTTACATTCCTCCATCTTGTGCTCTTTCCCATCAGCAAATCCTATAAAGTTATCAGCATCTACACTTGTGTAAAAAAATTCATAAGATGCATTGTTGGGATCCTCAATAAGGTGTAACATCTTCTTTTCCCCATACAACTTGACAAGGATGCCCTCAATTGGGATGGTGGCATAGGAAATATCCATTTGATAACTCCCCCCAACACTCGCAGCCCACTTTCTAGATAACAACATACCCTAATTTTCTGAGCAATCAACAATAACTACATCAAGCTTCAAATTCCTTCCTGGATAAGCAGCAAGCTACACCACCAAACCATTCACACATCCCAATACTGGAACGTCTTTGGATTTCATGGCAGTGCACTTCCCATATGCTATTTTTACTTTGATATTCATCTCATTTATGACTTCCAGAGGCATTAAATTACATGATGCCCCTGAGTCAAACATACAGTTGTGGAGTAATCTATCTTTAATAATCAGAATGGTGAAGAATGGATCCACATTCAGCTAAGAATCTACCAAGGATGTTCCCAAATAAACCTCATGTGGTTCATTCAGCTCTTTTAATGCTGGTGGTGCTTCTAGTTCTTCAATGATTGGAGGATTCTCCATAATTTTTATGTTTCTACCTAGGGAAGTCTTCTCCTCTTTCAGCCCTAAATACTCAAGAGCCCGTTTTTTGTCCTAAAAAATCCTTAACAAATCAAAAATTGGAACTAAGATCTTGATTTGACTCAAGACTTGGGCATTATCATAAGGGAAAGAACTTGGCAAGGAGGTATTGGAAGGAAGATTGACACACTCATTAGATGGCATAGGAGTTTCGACATCTTGGGCATGAGGAGGGGTATGATTTTTGTTTGGGATGACAAGGCCCTTGGCAGATGCATCTTTCTTAGCAACCTCTTTAGGAATATTGGAGAGTAATGGAGTTTTTGGATTGGCTTGAGGCCCTTTCCCTTTAACAACCCTACTTCTTGTGTTGTACTCCTTCTCTTGAGCCACAACAACATTCATCAACAACTACCCATCCTCCTTAGAAGGGATTCCTCCATCATACTTATTTATCATTAAAGCTCTCAAATATTCAAAATCATTATTGGGAAATTCAAAATCTTGTATAGTATCTATTTTTAAAATATGAGAGGGAGGAAGAATGGGTATAATATGGATAAAATCCCAAAAATCATCTGTTTTTATAGCACTTATTACTTTAATGGAAGTTGCCCCTTGTTGTGAGCTTGTGGAGAAACCAATCATGTAAACATCATCGTCATTATCATCACGAGCTTCTTATTCCTACTGATCTTCCTCACATGGAGCATGGGACATGAAACATCTATCACACCAATCAATGACATTTGTCCCCTCTACTACAACAACTTTGACAACCAAAGGATCAGGTACCACTCTATTTTCCTTTGCATGGGACTATTTATTTCCAAATCCAACAGGTCCCTTACCTCTATCATTATATCTTTGGTGATTTGTAAACCTGTCTTGGCCCTACTGCTTGTGTTAACCATGTGAACTTTGCCCAAACCCTTTTTCTACCCGAGCTAATTTGTATGATATTTCTTTGACAGCCCCTGCCATATTTTTCACAACTTTCTCGAAATCACCAGCCTTACTTGTTTGAGGATTTTCTGGGTTAATTAGTGTTACACCCTCCCTTTTTAAAGGCTTTCCAATTTCCTTGATGTTATTCTCAATTTACAGGGCCATGATGAATGTCTTCCTTAAATTAGAAGGGTTTTTGTCCCTTAAGTAGTAAGCAGCCTTTTTATCAAATGAATCTGAATATTTGATCAAACATGATTCATCACATGACCTTATCCTAACAGGAAATATCCTCAAGGTCTTATTAAAATTTTTGTTGAAATCATGTACTGAATCATTATGATTCTTCTTGATGTTTTCAAATTCTGACAGAAGAAACCTACGGTCAGTTCTATCACCATACTGCAATCTAAATGCATTTTTCATCTCTGTCCAAGAGTCAATGGAATTATCTAGAAAATATTTATTCCACTCCCTTGCATCCTCTTCTAAAGTATGGATAAACAATTTGATATATGTACATTTTCATGTTTAATCTCAAAGTCTTCCATCAAATTGATAAAAAGATTTAGATGTTGATCACCAGTTATAGCGTTATTTCCTTGGAACTTTGGTAATATATTCCTTACATCCCGGGGAACTACATTTGGATAACCAACCATCCCTTCAAAATTTATAGGACCAAAGGTGTTTACAACAAATGGAGGTCGGGGTGGGGGAATGGCCATGTTGTTTTGAGGAGGTGGCCCGGGAGGGGTGACAAATCGATAAGGGATAGAGAGTATTTGAAACACAGGAGTATAACTTTCAAAATGGATACCCACAAAAGGCCTTATTTCTTGGAAATCCCTATCAACATCAGAAAAGATAGGGGAAGAATGAGAAGTAAAATTTTCAAAATCAAATGAAGGCCCGTCTCCAGTTTTAGTATTCAATTCCATAAAGAGGCTACCTGATTCAGACACACTTGAGCTACAGTCATCAATGATAAGCTGATCACTTTCATCAATGGAGATCCCTTTTCTTATCTATTGATCTCCAACAACTCTCCAGGATTTTCTTCCTTCTGACTTTGTTTTTCCTAGCTCTGGAAATAATGTCCTAGTAGGATCCCTAGCAAAGAAATATCTTCTTCCTTCTAGATTTGCGAAGGTTAGGAAAAAAATTCACTTGACAGAGATTAAGACACTAGTACTTATCAAGAATCAGATCATAGGGAGTCGCCACTAAGGATTTGTTATCACCAAATCACAGCACCCCTGGATGTTGATCTGATTTCTAGTTTGATCACTCTAAGCATCCAGTGTGATTGGATAACATGGGTACTATCTCCAGGTTGTGGGACTTGCTACTTGAGATAGACCTCCAGAGAAAGCTGGTTCTTGCTCCTAAACTACCTGCCACAATCTACTCTAATGCAGGATAAGCTAACTGTTCTAATCTAAATTTCCAAGGGACCAGGGAGAGAGAATACATAAAATGAAAGCCTACACTAAAGCGGTGATACACCAGAAAAGGAGGGTGTTAGAGTAATCTCAAAATGTGTGAAATACAGAGGCAAAGTGCACACTAGAAGAGGTGATGACAGTTCACCATAATCTAGCAAAATGCATTCACAACAATATTCCAAGCATACACAATGATAATGGATCCCTGCAAGAACATAATAAATAGACACAATATTCTTATAGAAATATCAAAGGGGCAAGAAGAATGCAAGAAAACACAGCAGGGGAAGATACATCCACAAACTTGTATTTTATTGCTTCCTGGTATGCACAATTCAGTCTATTACAAGATAAGGGCCTGGATCACCATGCAAAGAGTCCACTACAAGGGCCTGCAACACACTGGCTTCACAAAGCAATTTTGGCAGAGCTTTGCTACCCAAAAACTCTCCCTTTTACAATGAGCCCAACACTCCAATTTATAGAAAAATGAGAAGGAAAAGAGAAGGGAAAATGGAAATCCCGAAATCTATCCTTCAACCACATGTAAGAGGCATTAAATTGAGTGAAATGATTGTAAATTACTTTCAAAAGGCTCCCCATACCGTCCCATGTGCTGCAACAGAGAAAGAAGGATGACCATGCCTCTTAATTGCACTCCGAGCTACCAAATAAAACATTGTTCTGAACCCGGCCACGTTTTCTTAAAAATATCAATCAATTTCTGACCAAATATAGAATTTATTGATTTCTGTGCATCGGGCTCGGAACGAAGATTCCAACGGTACCAATTTTGCGCGATTTCGTTGAGAAATGCAAAAATTATGGCCTTCTGAGTGCGGGCAGCTATTTTGGGTCTGGCAGGCGTTTTCTGTCATTTGACGGGAATGAGCATTAACTGACTGGAGCCGAATATATTTATTTTATTTTTTAGCATAGAGGACGTCGTTCTCGTTCTAGAAAGTCCAATTTTATGAAAATCGGAGCTCGGAGTCAAAAGTTATGGCCGTTTGAAGTTCCACGGGTCAAACGTTGACTTTTCTTCTCTGCCTTCGGCTGCTTCGGCTTTTCGCGCCCTTCGCGTCCTTTTGTCCCATTTGTCCCACTTCTGAATGGGACAAATTCTTACGATTCACCCGAAATGGGATTCCATGTCCCTTTTCCGCCGGTGACACGTGGCGTGATCTGATTGGCTTTCGGCTCCTTCGGCTATCCGCGTCCCGCGCGTCCCTTTGTCCCGTTTCTCCCGGACTAAAGTTCCCTGTTTCGGCCGAACTGGCCGGTTCGCGTACTCGCGGCCCAGATGTCCCATTTTCTTTCGGACCATCTGGGACAAATTTTCCCGATTCGCCCGGTTCGGCCGGTTCGCGTACTTTTGTCCCGCGCGTCCCGGGCTGTTTCGTTTCAACAGTTAGTCAATTTTTTAACTTTTCGGCCAGTTCAGATTTCCACGTCCCGCGCGTCCCTTTGGTCCGAATGTCCCAAATTTTGCGTAGACCGCCTGGCAGCCTTTCGGCCGGTTCGCGCCCAGATGTCCCAACTGTCCCAAGGACCGCCTGGACTAGGACTTAGCCATTTTTCACGATTTTTTCTGGCCCGAGCTTGTTTTTTACAATTTTTTCACATTTCCTCAGAACTTGCTCTCTTCTTCTTGGACAGGTGAGTTAGAAAAAAATATGAGGGGACCCTAGAAACATGACTTTTTGCCCTGACTCAATATAATTGCTTGGGACTAAAGAATTTGATGCATGTTATCAAAATTACCTTGAGGGGTGAATTTTGGATAACAGGATTTCCACCATAGTTGTGTAAATGCACTAAAATATGATCTTTCAAATGTCTGTCAATATTGGAAATGGGATGATCTCAAATTTCTTTACCCAGATTTATCAATGAAAGTTATTGCACTAGGTTTGGAAACTGAAAGAATTGCACACAACACTTGAAGCATATAAGAAGTGTTTACCACGGTCTGAATATGAAATGTAATCACAGTGTCCTCGGAAATGGTGCCAGTAAGGTGGTTGTACCCAAATTTATTCTCCTTCAGAAGTTGAGCAGTATCACAGGTTTAGCAGGAAGCTTAGAGATGGATAGATCATGATGAGTCATTTCATAACTAGGGATAGGATCTAACTGGCCCTTAATCATTCAAATGTGGAGAAATGGATCACACCCTCAAGAGGATTTTATCTATCCTCATTATATTAGGTTGTGCCTTTCAACCAAGGTAATAGAACCCTTTTGAAGCCTGTTGTTTGTGGAGGAGATGGAGATATCCTTCCTAATAAAGTTATTAAGGATACCTTTAATAAAATATGATCAATGCAACAAAATCTAACTCTCAGGAGTTTTCACTCTAGATAATGGAGATATTCTCTAGGTAAGGTTCAGGTTACTAAAGAAATTTGGAATCCTAATTGTTTCTGCATGTTTTGGTAGTAAAATTTGTGCATTTGTATACACACATGAAAAACAGGGGTAGTATGGGTAGGATTAGTTGTTTTGAGTGAATTTGGTGGGAGGTGAAGGAGGATAAAGTTGATTATACTTAATCTTTGAGAAATTTTGCAAAATGGAAAACTAAACTAATAGAATGCCACATAGCAGATAAAATGTTTCTTTAACTAGAATATGTGCTTCAATGGAGGCCCAGATTAGCACTTTTTCATACAACCTATGAGATTCTAACACAAAGGCTCGAGTTTTAAGACCCAAAAAACCACACCTGAGGTACACCCAGATGAAAGATATTCTGATAAATGAAGTTATAGATGCCACTAAACTATCACAAGGATTGAGACCTATGTGATTGAGACAGATTTTGGCACAATATTGCAACAAGAACAAGAACAACTATTTACAGACTTTTAGAAGTAAAGCCACAATTTTTTTAATAAGATCCACATAGAATAACTTGAGTTTGATTAAATTTATCAGCAGGGGAAAGTTTCTAGAATAGTATAAGATCTTGTCAATGGTTGTACACTCGCAACCACCTTGACATGATCAAATTCAATACAAAAGAGATATATAGGCTCCTCAATCAGCTTCTCAAAAAGAATGGGCTCTATCAAGCCTTTTTTCTATTAGGAAAATCAGTCCTGAACCCTCACACTCAAACCATTTTCACAATAAAAAGGTGTCATTTACAACATTTACAACAGAGCCTTTTTCCCCAAAAAATTCAGGCATTGACTGTAACCACTACTTGTCATGATCACGATCATGATTCCCAGAATCATATTGTTAAAAATTCACCAGGTGCTCAAGGGGGAATATATCTTCAAAAATATCCCGTATTCAACTCTTTCCTCTAATAAATCACCCTTCCTTCTATTCTCTAACCACTTCTGCCCCTAATCTGTCAAATTTGGTTCCTTGCGTACTTGGGAGAAGAAAAATGAAAAATCAGATCGAGCCCAATAGTCAGACCATTTTAATGGTGAAAGACATCTCCAGATCTCCCTCACCAAAATTCGATATCAAAATTTACTCCCCTCCCTACTTGGTGTGTAGGAAATAGCAACAAATCATGAAGACTCGCACTTCTAGGAGCGGTTCATTAAAAATGGGGGGGGGGAAATCAGATTTAGACTCACAACTGTTGTTGATCTCTACTTTGAATTTAGACCGTCCGTGTGGAAGATTAAATTTTAAAACAAACCCGGGGCGTTCCTTTGAATTTTTACAACCTTTTGCAAAAATGGAAAAAAATTCCATTTTGCTCTACACCTACACCCTTGAGAAATGAGCCTGACACGTGTCCTGAGGTGGGTCCCAAAGGAACCACAGCCAAATTATGATATTTCACATCCCTTTTGGAAAAGGGAAAAATTTCCAGGTTTGACCCACAGCTCCACCCTTCTGCTTTAAGTCTTTGATGTGGGTCCCAACAGAAATATGCTCCCTTCTTTTCTTTTAACTCCTTTCTCCACAAGAAGGAAAATTTTCCAAATTTCCCCTGGGAGTCTGCACCTCCACCGTTAACTGGGGAAATTTTTTGACTATTCTCTGTTGAGTCTGCGGGCCATTTTGATGTTTAAATCGTATGGTAGCAAGGGGAAAATAATCCAATTTTCCCCTGATGGTCCGCTTCCCAAGCTTTGACTTTTCAAATCCAACCTTGGGCTCCCTTTTGTCGGGCCTGACGGCCATTTTGAGATTGTAATCCTTTTGATGACAAGAGGCAAAAAATCCAATTTGCCTTAGATGGTGCACTTCCCCACCCCTTTGACTTTTCAAACTGCCACGTGTCACAATGGCGCATCTTGAGATGATCCCCAAAATTTGAGACCTTGAATGAGCGCGGGTTCACCACTTTTCGTTATGGCACAACTTAAAAAAACCTTAACACTTCAAAATGATTTGGTGGGGGAGCGTTTCGATTTTATAATTTTACTCCATTTTTTCAAAATGGAAAAATATTCAACTTACCTCCGAAGGCCCACACCTCCGCCATTAGCTTTACCACGTGTCCTCCTATGGGGTCAAAGTAAGACTTTTTCCTTGCCACTTAAAATTTTCTTTAATCAAAGACAAGCAGGGCTGCGGGGAATGTTCAAACTTTTTACCAACGTAGCCAAAAGAAAAATTTGAAAAAAAAAACCCACCATGCCCCATCCAATCAGAAGAAGCCACGTAAGCATCAAAAGAACCAATTAGAATTGAGCAGAACTACAAGACCAAATTTTCCTTTTTGCCAAAAAAGCAAAAAGTGATAAGTTAAAGCTTTTTCCCTTCATCCCCTAATATACAAAAAGAAGCCGCGTGACCACTGAATGCTGAGGAATAATTTCAAGACACGAAAAAGACTCCTGTAAGACCATAAAAAACACATAAAAAAATCACCATTCATGCCCAGAACCTGATTTTTTCGCTAAGGACGAGAATTTTTTGAAATAGAACCAAGTGAATCATGGTTCTGAGCATCTTTTGACCATGGGTTTGGATTTTTAAATTCATAAAAATGTAAATTGATAATTCTTGAGCTTCCATGTTTAGGGACATATAGGGAAAATGGAAAATCCAACGGATTTTGAAGAAATTTGGGCCAAAACAGGGAAAACACGAAGACTCCTTCAAGGAGGGACATGAAAATGGATTTTGCAAAAAATTCAAAGCATTTCAAATGAAGGTAGAAGCTTTTAGAACACCCACATCGAGAGACAAAACATTTCAGAATACTTAGACCATAGGAAAATAATGGGAAATGGGGCGAAAAAATATGAGCACCAACATTGGAACCGATTCGGGGATGGAAACTCCCTACGAGTGCAAAAAGAAAAAAGGTAGACTGAGTGCCAAAATATACATTGGGAAAAGGAGTTAACTTGCAGAGCACAAAACCAAGATCTGTCATCACCAATCTGGCACTATGATAATTCTTCACTGGGAATTCCTCGTGCTATGATTATTTACTAATGCACAACCTTTAGTTTGGTGGATGTAATCTGGAAACAAAACAACAACATAACACAAGAATACCATTGACTATGATAAGACGAAATGATGACAAATCTGAAATATCAAAGTAAATGATAATATTAACATGAAATTGTTACAATCTCACCCATGAGGTACTTCAAGTGTTATTGACTTCACTTGCCTTTCACCAAGACTATGGGAGAAACTTTACAATTACACCTCTTAATGGCTTCTTCAACACACCTTTAAACTGATGGCTTCCTTTTCACACTTCCTACAATATTTCTCACTACTTCCTTCTATACTAAATGAGGGGGGTGGCCTCTCTATTTATAGAACTTCTAGGCTTATCCATCCTATCTCTAAGATAGGATAAGAAATCCACTCTGACGAATCATATTCCATACCTTAACTCTTATCTGTACATGTAAGCTTCTATTTTAAGATAAGATAAACCTTATCATTTTACATGGGTTCCACATTTTTAGACTTTTTAAAAATAAAATACACAAAATATTTATGACCTCACTCCTTGTCCTTATTACCAATATAATATTTCTAATTCCTAATCATGTAGACCCTACTTCTCTAATTACCCAAACTTTGACATTTTAACATTACCGGACCACTTACGACAAATATTTACTTTTTACAACATTCCTATTGTACTTTGACTATTACCGTACTCCGCATTATTGGCGGCACCGTACTGACGGCGCCGTTATCTTCTATCAGACACTACTACTAATTATACTTAACAACATCCTATTCCTAATACATACATTAATGAAATAGAAATTACGGAGGAAAATTTTAGTGTCGACAGATCGTCCCCTAAAAACAAATAGAGAAACCAACAAAAACAGGCCACCAGGGGCCAGAACAAACAAGAACACGAAAGACAGAAAAGAAACCAAAAAACTATACACTGTACATACGATGTTCACCTTGGTTCTAGGGAATCAATCCAAGAAATTCTTCAAATTATTTCCATTAATAGTAAATTCGAACAATTCTCCATCCAAATGCTTTAAGAAGAAGGTATGCTCACCAATCTGAATATATATGTATTAAGGGCCCATCCATAGTGTATCAAATTTACCATGTTTGCCCTTATCTTCATGCCTGCTATCCCATAGCTGCACGAGATCTCCAACATTGAAATCTCTTGGGGTGACCTTCTTGTTAAACAAATTCTTTAGCTTCTCTTTGAACTTTACATGCCTTTGCTAGGATGCCCTCCTTTCTTCATCAAGCTCAACAATTTGGTTAATGCGGACATCATATGGACTTACCTATTGATCTCCCAGTTGTTGCATGAACTGATATGAGGATAATTGCATATGCAGGGTTAGAAGGGCCTGGGTTCCATACACCAACTCAAATGGGTTCTTTCCAATGGCTATTTTAACAGTAATTTGGTCTACCTAGACAAAAAACTTCAACTGCTCACCCCATTTTCTCTTGTTTAGCTCCAAGGTTCTTTTGATAATCTTCAGTAAATTCTTATTACTGAACTCAACTTTTCCATTTCCTTGGGGGTTGTAATTAGATGCATATGTCAAGTTGATGCCATATTCTTTACACATTACCACCAAAGGTTTAGCTCATGGCATTGTCAACAACAATCTTGACTGGCACCCCAAACCTACAGATGACTTGCTTCAACAAAAAATCCATGACAATTTGGTGTGTTGCTATTTTTGTGGAGATTTCCTCCACCCATTTGGTGAAGTAATTAGTGGCTACAAGAATCTAGTTATGGCCAACACTTGAAGGGTGTGAAATCTCACCAATAAAATCCATTCCCCATTGCTTGAATGGAGCTTCAATTGATACATGTTGCAAAGGAAGGGAGCCTGAAGCTTTTAGTCTTCTAGAGAAGCATCTGAAACTATCACATCTTCTAACCAACAAGGATGTATCCTTGAAGAGAGTTGGCCACAAATAATTAGCCCTCAGGATCTTGTGTGTTGTGACTCTTGCAGAAACATTCCCCCCACAAACTCCTCCATGGACATCAACAATTATCTTGGGGGATTCTTCTTTAGTAATGCACCTTAAGAGGAATCCCTTAGGATTATTCCAAGCTAATCCATAATCAATAATGACATATGTCTGGGAAGCCAACTTAAGGGGTCTTTTCTGGTTATTACTTAAATACTCAAGGTAGTTCAGATGTCTGCGATAAAAAAATTACATCTTTGTACCACTCAGAACTCATCAATTTTTCAAAAACATCTACCTTACCTTCTTCTACCCCATTTACCTCAATAGTTTGCAAGTTTCTCCTAGCCATAAGCTTAGCCAAGCCCAAACCTCCCACCTGCTTCGTGGTTTGGATATCCATGTCATATTATTGCAACTTGTTCACCCATCTACATCTTTTGCTTGAGACTTCCCTCTCTGATAAGATGTCTTTCACCATTGTGTGGGGAACATAAGAAACAATCTTAGAACTCAAAATGTAAGGCCTGAAAACCTTTGTTACTTTTACCAAGGCAAATGCTTGTTTCTCCATAATAGTGTATTTCAACTCAACTCCCTGTAATGCCTTACTGAAAAAGGCAATTGGCCTCTCAGCCCTTCATCATCCTTTTGCAGCATGAAAGAAGCAATAGTGTTCTTTGAAGCAAAAGAGAACAATTGAAAGGGCTTATTATAGTCTGGTGCTGCTAAAACAAGGGCGTGCTTTAGTGCCTCTTTAATCCCATTGAAATATCAGATGGCAGCATCCTCCCATTTGATGGCCTGGTTATTTTTAGCATGGAAGTGATTAGAATGGTCAAATCAACAAAGTATGATATGAATCTCCTGATGAAGTCTATTTACCCAAAGAAAGACTGAATTCCTTTCTTGGTCCTTAGAATTGGGACCTTGCTGATGGCCTCTATGCTTTTTGGATCAATCACCACCACTTCTTGTGAAATGATGTGGTCAAGAAATTTTTCCTTCTGCACTCCAAATGGCACTTCTTTGGATTGAGTGACATGCCATATTCCCTACATCCTATCAGCATCTTCTCCAAGTGCAGCAAGTGATCACTTCTCTTCCTGGAAAATACAATTACATCATCTTGATACACTACAATAAAATCATTGATGCAACCAACAAAAGCAACATCCATTGCTCTTTGAAAGGTTGCTCCATCATTCATCAAACTGAAGGGCATCCTAAAATATACATAGGTTCCCCAAGGGGTGGTAAAGGTTTTTTTAATCCTCTTTGAGTCCTTCACCACAACTTGGTTATAACTAGAGAAACCATCAAGGGTAGAAAGTAGCTCAGAACCAGTCACTAGCTGTAGCATGTTTTCCATGTTCGGTAAAGGATAATTATCCTTCATTGATGCTTTGTTCAAATTTCTAAAATTCACACACAGCATGATGTCACCATTCTTCTTTCTAACTGGTATTAGGTTTGCAACCCAAGAAGAATACATTCTGGGCTGAATAATCCCTCCATCCCTCAGTTTCTTCAGTTCCTCTTGCATCTTAAGAGATAGGAGTGGATTGATTGGCCTCTGCTTCTTCCTGAAAGGATTTGCATTAGAGTCTAAGGGAATCTCATGTTGAAACATATCCTCTATATATGCCTTTATCTCAAAATAAGTCCAAGCCATGCAATCTTGATATTTTTTCAGCAATTGGATGTAGGACTGCTTCTCTTCCTTGCTGAGATTGTTGCGTAACCAAATTTTCCTTAGTTTCTCCTTTGTGCCAAGGTCATTCTCCTCAACATCCCTTAAGGCTACCATGCATCTTTTAATAATGCGATAAGAATGATCAAAGATGGACTCCAAAGCAACCATCCCCCTAGATATAGTGTTAGTCTTTAGTTGGATGATACCTTTTCCAAACAAGGATTTTTTACCCTCTGCTATGCACACCATGGGCTCCCAATCAATATTCTAATCAGAAAACTCTCCTTTATTCTATAGAAATATCTTGACCTGAGCATCATCATCAAAAAAATGCCAATGTTTAATATTCTCATGTACAGATGGCCTTGTTAACACCTCAACCTCATACTCACAATATGGGGACATTTCACAATTATCAAACCAAGGTCCCAACACAGGAACTCCATCTGTCATATCATTGAACTTCCAATTATGATGCACAATGTTGGATGAATCAAACATCTCAATGAAATCCCAAACTACATGTTTGTATTGTTTCATTCATTGATTCTTTGTGGCATACAGTTTTTTGACTTTATTTACAATTAATTCTGAATCTCCCTTGACAATGATGTCTTTAACACCATATTTCTAAGCAATCCTAAGACCTACCAATAGTGCCTCATACTCAACAATGTTATTAGTGCATTCAAAATTATGTTTGAAGGAAAAGGAAAAAATTTCCTATCCTGGGGAGATCAAAACCACACCAACACCATTCCTAAATTGGGAGAAAGCTCCATCAAACATTAAAGTCTAGGGAGAGCCTTCATGTTCAAGACATTTTTATTCCTCAATATTTTTCTCTTTCCCATTAAAAAATCCTACAAAGTTATCAGCATCAACACTTGTGTACAAAACTTCATAAGATGCATTGTTGGGATCCTCAATAAGGTGTAACATATTCTTTTCCCCATACAACTTGACAAGGATGCCCTTAATTGGGATGGTGGCATAGGATAAGCAGAAGGCTGCACCACCAAAACCTTCACATATCCCACTACTAGAACTTCTCTAGATTCCATGGTAGTGCACTTCCCATATGTTTGTGTTACTTTGATATTCAGCTCATTCATGACTTCCAGAGGTATGACATTGCATGATGCCCCTGAGTCAAACATGCACTTGTGGAGTAATTTTTCTCTAATAATCAGAGTGGTTAAAAATGGATCCACATTACACTAAGAATATACAAAGGATGTTCCCAAATAAACCTCAGGTGGTTCATCCATCTCTTTTGATGCTTGTGGTGCTTCTAGTTCTTCAATGATTAGAGGAGTATCCACAATGTTTATGTTTCTACCTAGGGTAGTCTTCTCCTCTTTCAACCCCAAATACTCAAGATCCCGTTTTTTTTGCTCAAGAATCCTAAGAAACTCAATAATTGAAATTGAGATCTTGGTGTAACTCAAGACTTGGGAAATATCATAAGGGACAAACTTTGGCAAGGCAACACTGGAAGGAAGGTTGAGACACTCATTAGATGGCACAGGGGTTTTGACAACTTGGGCATGAGGAGGGGTATGATTTTTGTTTGGGAAAATAGGGACCTTGGTAGATGCATCTTTCTTAGGAGTCTCTTTAGGAATATTGGAGAGTAATGGAGCTTTTAGCTTGGCTTGAGGCCCTATCCCTTTAACAACCCTACTTCTTGTGTTGTGTTCCTTCTCTTGGTCCACAACAACATTCATCAGTAACTACCTGTCCTCCTCAAATTGGATTCCTCCATCATATTTATTTATCATTATATCTCTCAAATATTAAAAATCATTAGTGGGAAATTCAAAATCTTGTACAATATCTATTTCTAAAATATGAGAGGGAGGAAGAATGGGTACCCGGTTGATGCAATCCCAAAAATTAGCAGCAGTTCTAGCACTTATTAATTCAGTGGAAGTTTCCCCTTTTTGTGATCTTGTGGAGCAACCCATCATGCAAACATCATCATCATTATCATCATGAGATTATTCTTCTTCCTGCTAATCTTCATCACATGGAGCATGGGGCATGAAACATCTATCACACCAATCAATGACATTTGTCTCCTCTACTAAAACAACTCTGGCAGCCAAAGGATCAGGTACCACTCTGTTTTCCCTAGCCTAAGACTGTTTATTTCCAAATCCAACAGGTCCCTTGCATCTATCATCATATCTTTGGTGATTTGTAAAATTTTCTTGGCCCTACTACTTGTGTTGACTTTGTGAACTTTGCCCAATCCCTTTTTTTGCCCAGGCCAATTTGTATGATATTTCTTCGACAGCCCCTACCAAAGTTTTCTCAACTTCCTCCAAATCAGAAACCTTACTTGTTTGAGGATTTTCCGGGTTAATTATTTTTACACCCTCCATTTGTAAAGGATTTCCAATTGCCTTGATGTTATTCTTAATTTGTAGGGCCATGGTGAATGACTGCTTCAAAATAGTAGGGTTTTTGTCCCTTAAGTAGTAAACAACCTTTTTATCAAATGCATCTGAATATTTAATCAAACATGATTCATCACATGGCTATATCCTAACAGGAAATATCCTCAAGGTCTTATTAAACCTTGTGTTGAAATCATGTACTTACTCATTAGGATTATTCTTGATGTTTTCAAATTCTAACAGAAGAAACCTAGGGTCATTTCTATCACCATACTGCAATCTAAATGCATTGTTCATATCTTTCCAAGAGTCAATGGAATCATCTGGAAAATCTTTATACTAGTACCTTGCATCCTCTTCTAAAGTATGGATGAATAGTTTGATATATACATCTTGATGTTCAATCTCAAAGTCTTCCATCATATTGATAAAAAGCTTTAGATGTTGATCACCAGTTATAGCATTGTTTCCTTGGAAATTTGGTAATCCGTTCCTTACATCCCGGGGAACTGCATTTGGATAACCAAGCATCCCTATAAAATTTATATGACCAAAGGTGTTTACAACAAATGGAGGTCGGGGTGGCGGCAGGGCCTTGTTTTTTTGACGAAGTGACCTTGTAACGGTGACAAATTGATAAGGGGTAGAGGGTATTTGAAACACAGAAGTATAACTTTTAGAATGGATACCTCCCGAAGGCCTTGTTTCTTGGAAATCCCTATCAAATTCAGAAAATACAGTGGTAGAATGAGAAGTAAACTTTTCAAAATCAAATGAAGGCCCCTCTCCAGTTGGAGAATTCAATTCCACAAAGAGGCTACCTGATTCAGAAGCACTTAAGTTGCAGTATTCAATGATAAGACGATCACTTTCATCAATAGAGATCCCTTTTCTTGTCTACTGATCTCCAACAACTCTCTAGGATTTTCTTCCTTCTGACTTTGTTTTTCCCAACTCTTGAAATAATGTCCTAGGAGGATCCATAGCAAAGAAAGATCTTCTTCCTTCCATCTTTGTAAAGGTAAGCAACAAATTTCACTTGAAAGAGACTAAGACACTGATACTTATCAAGAATCAGATCACAGGGAGTCACCACTAAGGATTTCCACCTTATGATATCAAATGTTTGTCAATACTAGAAATTGGAAATGGGATGATCTGACTTCTCTTTACCCAGATCTATCAATGAAAGCTAGTGCACTAGGTGTGGAAACTGAAATAATTGCACACAACACTTGAAGCATATAATAAGTGTTTACCAGGTTCTGAATTTGAATTGCAATCTCAGTGTCCCCTGTAATAAAGCTTGTAAGGTGTTGGTACCCAAATTGATTCTCCTTTATAAGATGAATAGCATCACAGGTTTAACAGGAAACTAAGAGACAAATATATCATGATGAGTCATTTTGTAGCTAGGGATGAGATCTAACTAGACCTTAATCACTCAGATTTTGAGAAATGGATAGCACCCTCAAGAGGATTTGACCTATCCTCACTATTTTAGGTTGTGCCTTTCAACCAAGGTAAGAGAACAATTTTGTAGCTTATTGTTTATGGAGGAGATGGAGATATCCTTCCTAATGATTTTTTTAAGGAGACCTTAAATAAAATATGATCAATGCAACAAAATCTAACTCTCATGAGTTGTCACTCTAGATAGTGGAGATATTCCCTAGGCAAGTTTCAGGATACTAAAGACATTTGAAATCCTAATTTTTTATGCATGTTTTGGTAATAAAATTTATGCATTTTTATACACACATGAAAAACAAGGGTAGTATGGGTAGGATTAGATGTTTTGAGTGAATTTTGTGGGAGGTGAAGCACGATAAAGTTGATTATACCTAATCTTTGAGAAATTTTACAAAATGGAAAACTAAACCAACAGAATGCCATAGAGCAGCTAAAATGTTTCTTTATCCAGAATATGTGCTTCAATGGAGGCCCAAATTAGCACTTTTTCATACAACCTATGAGATTCTAACATGAAGGCTCGAGTTGGAAGACCCAACAAAACATGCATGAGGTACACCCAGAGGCTTACAAACAATCTCTATCAACAAATGAGAGAAAAGTGATTTTAAATCATTTATTTCACTCCCATATGAAATATCTTCTAAAAAATGAAATTGCTGATGCCACTAAACTATCAGAAGGATTGAGAATTGTGCGATTGAGACAAATTTTAACACAATATTGCAACAAGAACAAGAACAACGATTTACAGACATTTAGAAGTAAAGCTACACATTTTGTAATAAGATCCACATAGAATAACTCGAGTTTGATTAAATTTATCAGCAGGGGAAAGTTTATATAATAGTCTCAGAGCTTGTCAATGGTTATACACTCATAGCCACCTTGACATGATCAAATTCAATACAAAAGAGATATACACGATCCTCAATCAGCTTCTCAAAAAGGATGGGCTCGATCAAGCCTTTTTTCTATTAGGAAAATAAGTCCTGATGCCTCACATTTCAACCATTTGCATGATAATTTTGTGCCATTTATAAAATTTACAATAGAGCCTTTTCCCCCCAAAAATCTAGACATTGAGTGCCACTAGTGCTTATCATGATTCCCAGAATCAGATCTATAAACAGTCGTCAGGTACACAGGGGGGCATATCTCTTCGAAAAACTCCCACATTCAACTCCTTCCTATAACAAATCACTCTTCATTCTATTTTCCAACCACTTACACCCCTAGTCTGTCAAATTTGGTTCCTTACGTGCTCAGGAGAATAGAATTAGAAAATCAGATCGAGCCTGATAGTCAGACCATTTTAATGGTGAAAGACATCTCCAGATCTCCCTCACCACACCTATATATCAAAATTTACTCCCCTCCCTGATTAGCGTGTAGGAAATACCAATAAATTATGAAGACTCACACTTCCAGGAGCATTTCATTAAAAATGGGGGGAAAATGAGATTCACACTCATAGTTGTCCTTGATATCTACTTTGAATTTGGGTCATCCATGTGGAAGATTCAATTTTAAAATAGGCTTGGAGGGTTGCTTTGATTTTTTACAACCTTTTGGAAAAATGGAAAAAAATCCATTTTTCTATGTACCTCTGCCCTTGAGATATGAGCCTGAAACATGTCCTAAGGTGGGTACCAAAGGAACCGCGGCAAAATTTTGATATTTCACCTCCCTTTTGGAAAAGGGAAAAACATCCAACTTTCCCCTACAGCTCCACCCTTCCGTTTCTAGTCTCTGATGTGGGTCCCAACGGACACACACTTCCTTCTTTGCTTTTAACTCCTTTCTCCACAAAAAGGAAAAATTTCAAACTTTCCCTTGGGAGTTCGCACCTCTGCCATTGTCTATGGAAAAACTTTGACTATTCTTTGTCGGGTATATGGGCCATTTTGATGTTTAAATCCTTCTGATATCTAGGGTCAAAAAATCCAAGTTTCCCTCGATGGTCCGCTTCCCCGGCCTTTGAATTTTCAAAGCCAACCTTGGGCTATCTTTTGTCGGTCTTACGGGCCATTTTGAGATTTTAATCCTCTTGATGACAACAGGCAAAAAATCCAATTTGCCTCCAATGGTTGGCTTCCCCACCCCTTTGAATTTTCAAACTGCCACGTGTCACAATGGTGCATTTTTAGATGATCCCCAAAAGTTGAGACCTTGAATGAGCGTGGACTCGCCACATGTCGTTATGGTGCAACTTCAAAAAACCTTAAGGCTTCAAAATTATTTGGTGGGGGTGCGCTTTCATTTTAGAATTTTACTCCATTTTTCAAAAAGGACAAAATATTCAACTTACCTCTGAAGGCCCACACCTCCGCCATTAGCTTTGCCACGTGTCCTCGTGCGGGATAAAAGTAACACTTTTTCCCTGCCACTTAAAATTTGCTTTAATCAAAGCCTGGTGGGGTCGCGAGGTAGGTTCAATTTTTTTTCCAAAGTATCTAAAAGAACATGTTGAAAAGACAAACTCATCATGCCCCATCCAATCAGAAGAACCCACGTAAGCATCAAAAGAACCAATCAGAATTAAGTAGAGCTACAGGAACAAATTTACCTTTTTGTGAAAAAGTAAAAAATTATAAGTTAAAGCATTTTTCCATCATCCCATAACCAACCAAAAGAAGCCGCATGACTAGTGAATGCTGAGGAATAATTTTGACAAGAAAAATACACCCGTTAGAATGTCAAAAACACACAAAAAATCACCATTCATGCCTAGAACCCAATTTTTTCGCTAAGGACAAGAATTTTTTGAAACAAAACCAAGTGAATCATGGTTCTGAGCATCTTTCAACCATGGGTTTGGATTTTCAAAGGCATACAAATGTAAATTGATTAGTCTCGAGCTTCCATGGTCAGGGAAAGATAGGGAAAATGAAAAATCCCATGGATTTTGAAGAAATGAGGGCAAAAATAGGCAAAACTCGAAGACTCCTTCAAGGAGAGACATGAAAATGGATTCTACAAACAATTAAAATCATTTAAAATGAAGGTATAATCTTTCAGAACACCCACATCGAGAGACAACACATTTCAAAACACGTAGATCAGAGGAAAATAATGGCAAATGGGGCGAAACAAATCTGAGCACCAACAAGTTCAATTTTTTTAAATTATGTATTCTATAAATCTAAGGCATGCACTAGTCATTTATATGATCAAGGTTGTTTAATTATATGTTTTTACTCAATCTTAACAACTAATTCATTAAAATTCCAAACTATGAGACACAAGTTATAATTATGCTCGTTAAGCACACACCTTATAATTTTTCTTAATTAATGCATCCATTTGATTATGATTTCACCTATTTATGTTATTAAGGAATTCCATGAATGTTGGCATGATATCTCGCCATTCTATATAGGTGGAAAGGTAGTTATTTATTTTGCTTCTAGGGAAGGTAAAACAATAAATTTCTTGTTATTTCCAAATAGTTTTATGTCTTCTATTAATCCAATAAGATTATAATAAAGAACCATTTTCCTCTTGCTAATGTTCCAGTTTACTTGTTTGGTTTCAAAGTCCAAGCTCCTCAATTTAATAATATTTCCAAAGAGATCTTAATGAGAAGGAAGAGTCATACATATCACCGTATTATTATTTTTAATATAGGAACATAAACTAAATCTATCATATCACACTTTGAATTCTGTAGGCATAAGAGGCCATTCAACATATCACATCATTGATTTCTTCAATACTAATGATAAATAAACCAACATGCAACACACAAACATTTAAAGAGTTTACCAAAAAAATTTCAAGCATCACTAAAACATTCCAAGTGGTTCCCTACAAGTATTAAGAGAGTTTACAATGAATAAACCCATTAGAGATGCAAATTTACTTTTACGATTTTAAGAGGTTTACATCAGTTTGGAAAGAAAACAATGTTTGTTGTTTAGGATCAAAATAAGTTCTTCTTAATAAGACAAGGAGAGTTTCCAAATAACACTCATACGTCCACAAGATACACCAATGAAAAAACATGATGAAAAGGAAATATTTACTGAAAGGACACCAGAGTTCCGATCTAGAAGACATCAAATAAAATAAGACAATCAACCAATTTACCCAAAACATGACCTCTATGGCCAAGAATTATAGCTTTAAAGGAAAAGGGATATTTCATAGGAACAACCAAGATTATAAATTATCCGTAGAGGCCATATTTTTAACAACTAAAGGATAATCTAGGGTGGTATACTATAGGGTGGTATACACAAAAATTATAAATCATCCATAACTATATCAACATTACCTTACACTAGTATACTATACGGTGATATACACAAAACTTTAAAATGTTAGCAATAGTAGAACTATTTATGTGTCATAGAGAGGAGAACAAGTTCACTTACTTAAGTACATTGCCCGAATGGGATTAAATCTAACCATAATTACCAAGATAAATATATTCCAATTATAAATCATTTCTAAAATACAACAAAGAAACAATGATAAAACTTAGGATGCCATCGATGGTATATCATATCCAAATAAAAACTTATCCACTAAAATATACAATCATCCAAGATTTAGTCTAATCCTACACAATCCCTAAGTCCATAACCAAACACATCTACTCTGATAAGGAACAAATCTCTTACAGATTGTAAGAGAATCACAACTATTGTTAATTAAACTTCTAGACTATAAGACCCAATGCGAACTCTCTCTCTAGAAAGGTGAAGTAATGAAAGAGCCACTCCAAGATCCTAGACACACACAAGGTTCCATCCTTACAAGACCAAAGACATAACTTGAAGCACCTAGGAAGACAATCAACGTAACTAGGGTATACCCCCATATGACTAGAGATCAAAATACAACTAGTGTAGAACCAACTCGTCAACAGAAAAAGAAGAAATCACACAACATTTAGCTAAGTAGCCAACAAGATAAACGAGCTCTGTGTCCTATCAAAACTAAAATCCAAGAACTATCGGCAAGCAAATAAAATGGCTAAGTAGCCACATTGCAATCCTTTAAAATACCACAAAAATATAAATAACAAAAAGAGCCTCAGATATTCTTAATCAAATTCTAAAATAAATTTTCGGTCCTTGATAAAATATAGATAAGTCCACATCACTTTCACTTCGCAGCCCTTGTTTGGACTACCAGTAGGGTTATTATATATCAATCTGAGATCTAAGAACACATGCACAAAACTAGATCAAATGTGACACCAAGACCTAATACCCACTTACTCATATGTGGATTAAGTCGCCAAAGAGGAAACCAAAACTAAATCATCTAACAACTAAAGGAAAAATTGGAGATTTAGATTACTAAATGAATTATAATTTACTCGGAACAAATTTGTATTGTAGTTACAATGAACTAGAATGTAGAATTGATTTATTTAATTCCTTCTTTCACATTCACTTGGGTAAAAGAAGGTATGGTACAAATTTGAAAGAATTTTTTTATTCATTTTCCCATTCAACAAAGTTGTCAATAATGCAAGAGAGTCCACACTTAATTTCACCCAATAACACTAATCCTTTCAACGGATTTACATACAACTCCCAAGACAAAGTATAAATTTGAGGATATTATTCTTTTTGCACAAACCAATACAAGTTTCACATTTCATTTGGAGCAATACAAGTCCCAATAACTCATTTGAAAAATCTAACCATTAACATACAAGATTTCATTCAAAGTCCCATGGGTAAAATTTATAAGTTGTAAAATCACAATAAAAACAATTTATAACTTCACATATCCTTCTCCATTCTCTTCAAAGGCACTATGAACCAATATTCATTGATCTCCACAATCTTCATCAAGAATCAAGAACAAAACCAAATGGGGGAGTAGACAACGCTTTCCACCCAACCAAATATTCTGATGATGGAGAGAAGCCTTCTTCCTCACTGGCCTCCCAGCCCCAAGAAGGAAGCAATGAGGGTTATTTAGAGAACCATGCGAAACTCAAAATGGATTCCACATACACATTCAATCAAGACCCTCAACATAACAACACATTTCAAAAATTACAACAAAACCAACAAGTTTCCAACATAAAGGCTTCATGTTAAAGCCAAGGAGGAGAAAGGAACATGAGGGTTATTCTTATGCCTCCCAAGGGTTTGTGTGTCCACCTATGAGCCTCCAAAAAATCCATCACACTACAAACAACTCTTATGCCTCCCTCCAAGAAGATACACCACTCTTATGCCTCCCTCATGAAAACAACCCACTTTTATGCCTCCCTCACTCTCATGCCTCCCTCAAGAAAATAACAAGATAAACACAAATCATATTTATCAAAAAGGTTGACATCACAACCCAAATCCCTCTTAAAATACCCAATAATATTTCTCTTATGCCTCCTATAAGATTTACCCCCATTTATCTCACAACCTGAGGATCAAATCTATTTCCCACAATCATAAGCAATACAAAAACCATGATCCACACATATGGGTGCAAAAAAGTAGAAAATTAAATACAAGAGTGAAGATATAACTTACAAATTAAGAGGATCAAACATAACAAGTTCCAATCCTTCCAAAATCCCAAACAAGCACCATCCATTCCAAGCTCAAATCGCCATTCTTCAAGTAAGATCTCCCAAATTTCAAACATCCACAAAAAAAATGAACAAGTAATCCCCAAATCCTCACACAAAATGGTGATGTGGCTCTATGTAGTATGTCACATCATCTCGAAAGTGCACCCTGTAGAGAGATGGCTGTAGGTTTTCTAAGCTTGCAAAATTTGATCTCTCTCTTTTGTAGATATAATGGAAACACCTCAGGTCTGTAGGTATACCTATTTTAGGTGAGTCTTCAGTATCAAGGCTGGTTCCTTATTGATGTATCCTAAATTGATTTAAGGGTTTAGGGTAAAAGATGACTCTAAAATAATTATAAGTAAGGTGATACACCAAATTTTTATGAGGGCTTTGATTAAGTATATGCACAATTGATATGTGAAGGATTCTTGATTCACGAGCCAACAATTTTCTATAGAATTTAAGGGAAAACAATTTGTTGTACTAAGGGAAAAATATCACAACAACACTGATAAGTTAACATGCACATTAAAATTATGCAAAAAATACTGAATTTGCAGCGGGGTAAGAAGATGATTGATAAGGGAATTTGCATTCACAAGACTAATAGAAACATACACAAGACTACAAATAATTGGTAAGGCATAAATTCTTCACACTTAGAAGGAAAAACTTGAAAAAATTTCTTCAGTACTCCTATATCCAAAAAATCCTCCAGTCGTTCCTTTGTGGTTTGCAAACGCACACAATATATAGAAAAAATAAAATTCTCCCGCTTCCTAAAAATAGCCAAAGGATTGTACTTTCCCATGCATATTATTTTTATCCTTTATTTATTAATAGATAAAGCAATAAAAATAGAGCATGCAATTACAAATAGGCATTATTAGCCTTAATTACAATATATTCAAACTCAAGCTGACTTTTTTATTTTTAAGAAAGAAGGGTGAATAATTTGCTAAAAAAAAGATCTCTTGCTAGGCAAGTCTCTCTCCATGAACATGCAACTATCTTCTTCTTTATTCTATCCTGTTATGAAGGCATACAAAAATACTCCAGTGTATTGAGCAAAAAATAAAGTACATTAATTACAATACTTTGCAAAATAATTCATCCAAATATCTATCCTGATTGGGGCCACCTTTGTCTCTAATGTTGACACTTGTTTTTTCTTCTAGTGATCACATAGATAACATAGCGTAAATTATCTCTAACCTTACCACTAGTGGGGACCACCTCCAACTTGCTTGGTTTGGCCACCTTGCCGGACTTAGCAAATATACATGCCATCATACTTTAGTCTCTGCCACCTTTTGATTACATTACATTGTAATTTTCTTGTCGGCTTTTGGGTATCAAATAATACATGATGACTATAGGTCTAATTTTGTTGTATTGACCTTGGCATATATTGATCATTATTCTATTATTGATGCACATGTTATATTATTTTCGGTGTTTGAAAAAATCATGCATAACATAATGTTTTTTGATCACTATCTTATCAGCATTGATATGTTTCTAGAGCTTAAATATGTCAGTGACAATGATTTTATTTTAATGGGAAAAGGTCACCCTCTGCCATGATGAGTCACCCGTTTGTTGTGTTGGTGGATTCCTTTTAACTCACACCTAATTAGGGTTTCCTGTTCATTCACCACGTATATGCATTTTTAAAACTCTAGTCGGGTTTGGTCTTTTATCGACACCGTCGATCTCTTTCCTTGATGGACCTCCATTGTTGATCTTTGACTCCTTCAGCAGACCTGTAGGCAAAATTCATTGTTTTAAACTCTTCCACGTTGGGCCTTAAAGGAAACATATACTCCGATCTTTGGGCCAGGGGTATTGCGGGCCTACAGAGTAACTTGGAATTTTAACCACATTTGCATAAAGTTTCAAAACCTTGAGAAAACCCATCACTCCACCGATACTATATGGAATCTATTTTTGACTTTTCTCTTGATATTGACTTTGTCATTACGGAGGCTAGAGCTTGCGGGAAACTTTTAAATTTTTGCACTTTTAAAGTTTTAAAATTAAAGAGACTCCCACTCTCCATTGTTCTGCCATTGCATTGTTATGCCACGTGTATTCTGCAAAATTTTGGGCCTGCGAAGGAAATTTTGACAATTTAAAAATTTGAAAATTGAATAAGCTGGTCAACAACCGTCATTTCGCTTGGACTACTTTGCATTGATTATGATGATCCATTTGTGAGCGTTGATCTCTGTACCTATTGATTTTCAATCATTGATATAAGAAGCATGGTTTTAGGGTTTCTAACATGTGATACGTGCATACTTTCGTAACTTGGGTTGAATTAAACTAACCCACTGAGTTAGATGGTAAAAGATCTAAACCCTAGTCATTTTTGCATTCTCACTTGAGCTCCATTCAAGCTAAGGAAACTATGTGGAATTTTTTTTGTTGCTATTCTCAAAAACTCGATGCTTCATTACTTGGCACTTGTGATAGCACTTCGTGAAACTTGGGTCTGCCGTTATAAAGGGACTCTAGATGTTCTATTTTGATGGTCAATTTTTTATTTGATGTCGGGGATGTGATATTTCAAACCTACACTCTTTGTTTCCTCAGATATGAGAGCCCATTAATCTTAAAATCCCAGGTAGTGTATTTTCCTGTGAATCTTTTGTTGGTTTTATGACCGTGAATTAGCATTTTGTGTTATTTTTAAATCATGAGACTTTTTTTACTCTGTATCAATGAAATTTGATCATTTTAATTAGTTTGTGGTTTGCTTGAGAAACTCACAGAGAGTTCATTCCTTTGAGATGAAAAATCTTCAACACCAATTGGAAGGTGTCCATACATTCTTGACTGGTTCAGTGATCTTGGCTAATGCGTGTAAAGTCATTTTCTTTCTGATTTAAGGTAAGCAACCAGAATACCTAGGTTCACTAATACCCATTAATGGACTTGTCATTTTCGACTTGGGCATGTGTTTATCTATGATTCATAGTTTGAACCTCTATATTGTTTGCTTTGTTAAATGGTGATAAACCAGAAACATGAAAGTATTAACCTTGCTCGCCTCTATACTATTGTTTGATATTCTTTTGCATCAAAATTGCCATTCGATTGTAAATATGGCTATGTTGTTCTGAGTATCTATATTCGAGCTTGATACTTATCCTTTCATGTTGGTGATTTTTTCATTGACCTTTGAGCAATAAGTTTGTAACTCATGCCTGATAACCGAAAATTTGAAAATATACTCTGCCCTCGATAATTGCCTGATTACACAACTTGTTTGCTTTATTCTGAATGGGGTATTTCACTGTAGCAATTTGTATAATATGTTCTTGCTAAGATAATCAGAAAATCCTTCTTTCTGAAAGTTGTATTAAATTCCTCTCTGTAGAACTGTTCTTACTGATATGTTGTAATTTCACTTCCTTTTCTGATTGAATATTGTATTTAAGCTTCATTACTTCTTTACATGCATGCTGGTAAAGTCGTAAATGTCCATTTTTCATGGCGAAACCCTATCAAAATTTTCCAATAATTCTCTTTTCATTTTGTTTCAGCTACAATTTTATCTCATTTCAGTAAACGTCAACCTTTAAATTCTATTTCTTTTGCTTCACTTTTGTCACACTTTTCAATCCATGAATTTATGAAGTTGGAAGTATAAAGAGTTAAACTAAACCCTGAGCTCAATATTGATGATCATTTGCTTCTCCCTTCTTAGGTATTGTGATGCAGTTGAAGTGGAAAAATGGAACAACAGTTTCAGAATGAGAAGAACACTCCCTTGAGGAAATGATGGGTTTCTTTCACCTCTTTACATTTTCAGCTTCATAAATATATGCATTGCTTTTTCCTTTCAGTTATTTCTCACGACTTGTGTGAGAAAAATATGTACTATTATTCCTCATGAATAAATGAAAATATTTTCATGTTATGAGATGTATGTCCTTCCTTTCTATACTTTATTTCATTTGTGTGGATAATGAATGAACTTATACAACTCAAAACACTTAAATAATTCACTTAATCATAGAAATAAGTAAATGATCAAGTGTACCTTATTACCGCTCACTAAAAATGCAAGCTGCTTGTAAAAAGTGTAAATTGTCCTTCAAAACTGCCACCTGTCTACAGCTTTAGAACATCATGTCTGATACATGCTTCCCTTCTTACCTTTCTCAGGGCCCTAGAATGGTTGTTTACAACTTTTGCATAGTTCTGACGAGGGTTTCAAATTGAATGGCTGTATATATGAGGCATGGCGTTCTTAAATTGTACTCAAGTTGTAGTTCTGATTCCAAGTAACTTCGAAGTTTGTTCAGAACCAAAAAATTAAAAATTGCATCTAAATCAAAGGTGGTTGTCCCAAACATAACTAGACTCGTAACTAACTAATCTGAGAAGCTTTAAAACCTTCGAGTTTCCCTTTTTTGCACAAGTGAAAAAATTGTCAACATTTCTGGTGATCCTACGGGGAAATTTGCATGCTAGCTTGTGGACCAGTGCCTTGCTCTTGTCCATTGGGCATGGAGTCTAAAAAACGTAACCAAAATCTACCTTTCCGAAAGGTCCAACCCTTCCAAAACAAACTAAAGCTAGGAAAGGATCTGGTGAACCAAATCACGTGCATGAATGCACTTATTGAATAAAAAAACATTACAATGTGTAAGAACTGCACTTATTGAACGGAAATCCTAATCTAACCTACTCTAACCAGCACCAACTGAGGCTAAACAAAACCTGAAACAGGCAATGAAAAGTAGCTCCCTTTTCTCTAAAGCTGAGGCCATGAATTCATATCTAGAAACCAACAAAGTGACATAGCTAGGAATGAGACATGTACCTTTATTTCACTCATCAGATCAGTCGATGAACTAGGAAGCACCTCTATCTAATATATAATATGTTCTAGCATGATTTGAGGCTTTATATTTAAAACAAATGAATCACTTTTGTGCTCCAAAGCAAGCATGAAATTTGGCAATACCATAGCTAGGTGAGAATCAAAAAAATATTAGATAGGACAAGGCCTCTTCATAGGAAAATTGTTGACAACAACAATGAGTTCTTTCTGAAGCTATCCTGGAGACTATTTTGTGTCTTCTAACTGCTGTGACACATCTTGAAAGTGTTTTGAGATATTCTTCTACTCTGTAAGTTGTTCAATGACTGTTGTAGACTTTTCAACACTTCTATCAAATGATTATGCATTTCTCAGATCTTGCATGCAGTCTAAAAACTCAAGTTCCTTCTCTTCTTCTTCATAGGCACTATCCAGATACATGGTACAGTCAAAAAAATGAAGATCATCTTCTTCATTTTCATAGGTACTTATATGAAGTTTTTGTTTTGATTTAGCCTATTGGGCATTCTGAAACTGATCTGAACATACTTCGGCTCCTTCAAACTATTGTTCTCCAACTAAACTTTCATCTTGATCATTTTGTTTTGACAAACAATGTGTAGGATCACAATTTTCTATTTTTTCTGAACAAGATCTGATTTCAGTAGCATGTTGTTCTGAGACATTATTCTCCCAAAATGGTTCTTCCAGGAGGGAAAAGTAAAGATTTGTAATCAATAGCATCTCTTCCTCTTTTTTAAGTATAAGAGGGACCTTATCCACCAGAAGTTCTTTGAATGTTGAAACTGCAAAATCAATTAGTTCTATAAGATGCTCTTCACCTATGCAATTTTCCAAATCTGACAAGAAATCATCAACCTCAAGCTGTAAACTTGAAACACAATTTTCTTGAATTTCACCCTCCTTTTCATTCGAAAGTGGTCTATTCTCTTCTGATATGGTTGTAAGCTATGTGATTATGGTGCCTTCATACACACTACACTCAGAATATACAAATTGTAGATCATCTTCCAAACACTCTTGATCTACTGGAAAAATAGGTTGCACCTCTTGTATGGTTCTTTTTTCCAATTCTAGAATAAAATCAAACTGAAACTTTGACGTCCATCCATGCTAGTTTTGCAAAAAAATCCATCCTATCATTTCCTTTTGATAGCTTCCCCTCCTGCTTGATCGTTTGTTTCTCTATTTCATGAATTGGAAGTATGGGTAAAGAAGCAGTGGGCTTAGTTTCAGATTCAACTGAAAATTTTTGGACAAGATGTTGGGGTATACGATCTGCATATAGAACATATTCTAATCACCAACTTGGACACTTAATTTTGAATTCAGTATGTGATTGTGGGGTAGAAAAATAAGGAATTACAGTAGCTTGATAGTTAGGAAATGGAGGAATAAGTAGCATTGGATGACAAGGAGAATTTGTAGGCATTGAATTTTCATAGGGAGGGTAAGCAAGAACATCCCATGGATAGGGTTCCCTATCCTTACACCTATCATTCTTCATTTTTTTTGATTTCTCAATTTGTTCCTTGATAGATAAATATTGTTGCTTCAAACTATCAAACTCAATTCTAAGATTTCCTTGCCTTTCATACTTAGCATAACCCTCTGCATAACTTTGACCTTGAACGACAAAACCCTCACATTGATAATCATTTTGATAGATGGGGTGTGGGTTATAAGGGTATTCATTATGATAAGGGTTATAAAACTGATCTGAAGGAGAAGGTGGATAAAAGGAATGATGGTTTGGCTGATAATATTGCTAAAAGTGAGGATTCATGGTTGCAGGACCTCATAAAATACTGAACTTATGGAAATAGGTCTTTTGTTCAAAAAACAACTTATAATAGAAAAATAGCATATATCAATTTCTTGAAAAATACCTTAATACTGTAGCGGAAAATTTTAATACCTATTGAACAGTGCTATACTGATCTGGAATTAGATTTACGAAGTCGTGAGATGAGTTCTACTTCGGATATTGAATCTTCAGAATGCATCAATAGTAGTTCTTTCCAAAACAGCTATGCATGGTGTCTAATCTACTTGAATGATGAAACACCTCTGAAAGAGAAACTTTTAGTTGTGTGAGAGTCCCACCGGGCATGCCAAAAATTGTTATCTCTCGAAAGTGCACCCTGTAGAGAGATGGCTGCACGTTTTCTAAGCTTGCAAAATTTGATCTCTCTTTTTCATAAATACAATGGAAACATCTCAAATCTATGGGCATACCTATTTTGAGGCGAGTCTCTGGTATCAAGGCCGGTTCCTTGTTGATGTATCCTAAATTGATTTTATGGTTTAGGGTAAAAGATGAATGTTTAAAATAATTATAACTAAGGTGATACACCAAATTTGTATGAGGGATTTGACTGAGTATATGTACAATTGATATGTGAAGGATTCTTGATGCACGAGACAAAAATTTTCTACAGAATTTAAGGGAAAAAACTTTGTTGTATTGAGGAAAAAATATCACAACAACACTGATAAGTTAACAAACACATTAAAATTATGTAGAAAATACTAAATTTGTAGCAGGGTAAGAAGATGATTTATCAGGGAATTTGCATTCATAAGACTAATGGAAACATACACAAGACTATAAATAATTGGTAAGGCATAAATTATTCACACTCAGAAGGAAAAACTGGAAAAATTTGCTTCAATACTCTTATATCCAAAAATTTCTCCAGTCGTTCCTTTGTGCTTTGCAAAGGCACACAATATATAGCAAAAATAAAATTCACCCTCTTCCTAAAAATAGCCTAAGGCTTGTAATCACCCATGCATCTTATTTTATCCTTTATTTAATAATAGATAAAGGAATAAAAATAGAACATGCAATTACAAATAGGCATTATTAGCCTTAATTACAACATAGTCAAACTAAAGTTGACTATTGTAATTTTAAGAAAGAAGGGTGAATAATTTGCTAAAAAAATATTGCTTACTAGGAAAGTCTCTCTCCATGAGCATGAAACTTTGTCTTCTTGTCTATTCTATCCTATTGTGAAGGTATGCAAAAATACTCCTGTGTATTGAGAAAAAAAATTACATTAATTTCAATACTTTGCAAAATAATTTATTGGGGCCACGTTTGTCTCTAATTTTGACCCTTGTTCTTTCTTCTAGTGATCACATAGATAGCATAGTGTCAATTATCTCTAACATTCCCACTAGTGGGGACCACCTCCAACCTGGTTGGTTTGGACACCTTGGTGGACTTGGCAAATATACATGCCATCATACTTTAGCCTCTGCCACCTTTTGATTACATTGCATTGTAATTTTCTTATCGGCTTTTGGGTTTCAAATAACACATGATGACTATAGGTCTAATTTTGTTGTATTTACCTTAGCATATATTGGTCATTATTCGATTATTGATGCACATGTTATAGTATTTTCAGTGTTTGAAAAAATCATGCATAACATAATGTTTTTTTATCACTATCTTATCGGCACTGATATGTTTCTAGACCTTAATCAGGTCAATGACAATGATTTTATTTTAATGGGACAATCTCCCACTCCACCATGATGATTCACCCCTTTGTTATGTTGGTGGATTCCTTTTAACTCAGACCTAATTAGGGTTTCCTGTCCACTCACCACGTATATGTGTTTTTAAAACTCTGGTCGGGATTGGTCTTTTATCGACACCATCGATCTTTGTGCTTGATGTACCTGCATTATTGATCTTTGACTCCTTTGGTGGATTTACAGGAAAAATTCAGCGTTTTAAACTCTTTCACTTTGGTCCTTAAAGGCAAAATTTTCTCTGATCTCCTGCTCAGGGGAATTGTGGGTCTATGGGGTAGCTTGGAATTTTAACCACATTTGCATAAAGTTTCAAAACCTTGAGAAAACCCGCCACTCCACTGATACTATGTTGAATCTATTTTTGAATTTTCTCATGATATTGAATTTGTCATTGCAGAGGCTCGGCCTTGCGGGAAACTTTTGAGCTTGTAAATTTTTGGACTTTTAAAGTTTTGAAACTAAGGAGACTCCTGATCTCCATTGTTCTGTCATTGCATTGTTATACCACGTGTATTCTGTGGAATTTCGGGCCTGTGGTGGAAATTTTGACACTTTACAAATTTGAAAATTAAATAATTTGGTCAAGAACCTCCATTTTTCTTGGACTACTTTGCATTGATTATGATGATCCATTTGTGAGCGTTGATCTCTGTGCCTATTGATTTTTGATCATTGATCTATGAAGCATGGTTTTAGGGTTTCTTACATGTGATATGTGCATACTTTCATAACTTAGGTTGAATTAAACTAACCCACTAAGTTAGACGGTAAAAGCTCCAAACCTTAGTCATTTTTGCATTCTCACTTGAGCTCCATTCGAGCTAAGGGAAATCTGTGAAATTTTTGTTGCTGTCATTCTCAAAAACTCGAAGCTTCATTACTTGGCACCTATGATAGCACTTCATGAAACTTGGGTCTTTTGTCATAAGGGGACTCTGGATGTTCTATTCTGATGGTCCATCTTGTATTTGATGTCATGGATGCGATATTTCAAACCTACACTTTGTGTTTCCTCATATCTGAGAGCCCATTAATCTTCAACTCCCAGGTAGTGTATTTTCCTATGAATCTTCTGTTGGTTTTATGACCATGAATTGGTACTTCGTGTACTCTATATCAATGAAATTTGATCATTTTACTTGGTATGTGGTTTGCTTGAGAAACTCATGGAAAGTTCATTCCTTCAAGAGGAAAAACCTTCAAAACATATTGGAAGGTTGCAATACATTCTTGACTAGTTTTGTGATCTTGGATCATTTCTGTGAAGTCTTTTTCCTTCTGATTTCGGGTAAGTGATCAGAATACCTAGATCCACTAATACCCATTAATGGACTTGTCATTTTCAAATTGGACATTTGTTTTTCTCCGATTCACAGTTTGAACCTCTGTATTGTTTTTTCTGTTAAATGGTGATAAACTGGAAACATGAAAGTATTAAATTTTCTCGCCTCTATTCTCTTGTTTGATATTCTTTTGCATCAAAATTACCATTCGATAGAAAATATGGCTATGTTTTTCTAAGTATCTATATTTGAGCTCGATACTTATCCTTTCATGCTATTGAGTTTTTCATTGACCTCTGAGCAATAAGTTTGTAACTCATGCCTGATAACCAAAATTTTTAAAATATACTCTACCCTCGATCATTGCCTGATTACACAACTTGTTTTCTTTATTGTGAATGGGGTCTTTCACTGTACTAGTTTGTATAATACATTCTTGCTAAGATAATCAGAAAATCCTTCTTTCTGAAAGTTGTATTAAATTCCTCTCTGTAGGACTGTTCTTTCTGAGATGTTATAATTTCACTTCCTTTTCTGATTGAATATTGTATTTAAGCTTCATTACTTCTTTACATGCATGCTGGAAAAGTCGTAACTGTCCATTTTTCATGGCGAAGCCCTATCAAAATTTTCCCAGAATTCTCTTTTCATTTTGTTTCAGCTACAACTTTATCTCATTTTAGTCAACTTCAACCTTTAAATTCTGTTTCTTCTGCTTCACTTTTGTCACACTTTTCAATAAATGAATTTATGAAGTTGGAAGTATAAAGAGTTAATCTAAACCTTGATCTCAATATTGACAAGCATTTGCTTCTCCCTTCTCAGGTACCATGATGCAGTTGCAGTGGACAGATTGAACAAAAATTTCAGAAAAAGAAGAACACTCCCTTGAGGAAATGACAGGTTTCTTTTACCTCTTTACATTTTCAGCTTCATAAATATATGCATTGTTTTTTCCTTTTAGTTATTTCTCGCGGTTTGTGTGAGAAAAATATGTACTATTATTCCTCATGAATAAATGAAAATATTTTCATGTTATGAGATGCATGTCCTTCCTTTCTATACTTTATTTCATCTGTGTGTATAATTAATGAACTTATACAACTCAAAAATGTTAAATAATTCACTTAATCATAGAAAGTAAACAATCAAGTGTACCTTATTGTCGCTCACTGAAAATGCAAACTGCTTGTAAAAAGTGAAAATTGTCCTTCAAAATTGCCACCTGTCTATAGCTTCAGAACATCATGTCTGATACATGATGCTCTTCCTACCTTCCTCAGGGCACTGCAATGGTTGTTTATAGCTGTTACATAGTTCTGAAGAGGGTTTTAAATGGAATGGCGGCATCTACGATGCATGGCATTCTTAAACTGTACTCAAGTTATAGTTTTGATTCCAAATGACTTCCTAGTCTGTCCAGAACCAAACAATTAAAAACTACATCTAAATCAATAGTGGTTGTCTGAAACTTAATTAGACTCGTAACTGAACAATCTGAGAAAATTTGTAACCTTTGAGTTGCCCATTTTTGCACAAGTGCAAAAATTGTCAACATACACACTACATAAAAAAAAATATTCTCATCCAATACACATTAAGCCTACCAACTCACATTTATTTCATCCCTCCTTAGTCAGATCCTAATAAGAAAGATTTAAACACTTTTAAATTTAACTTAAGAGGGGTGCTAAACCAAATAATAAAAGTGACTCCACATACAAAATAAATACAATAAATTCACAATTAATTAAAATCAACATGACAAAGTTTCAAACATTCCCAAAGTCACATTTGAGGTCACCCCCCCTAATGGGGACCTGCTAACAAACTACAATATACAACATATGAATACATGAGTTGCCATGGTGACTTGTTGCCAATACCCCACATTCCTTAGTTGTTGGTCTCCTATCCCCCATAGTTTGTTGTGATGTAATTCCTTACAAAATCAAACAATACCTTTCTGGACTCATGACCATATTAATGATATCAAAATCATATTAATGATATCGAAATCATATTAATGATGTCGAAATCATAAAACACATACATATATACATAAAAACTTAAATAATTGAATATCATAATTAAACCAATGTTAGAATCAAGTAATTCACCAATCGTTCAATTTTATAACATTTTGATACTACCAATCCATTATTTTTCACTAAGATCCTACATCATTAATCATCCAGAAATATCCATAAATCATGTCTGATATGTCAATATAGTAGTAACAGTTAGAATATCCAATACTACTATATTAATCAAGCATATAAAATTCATCACAATAGTCACATCATGTCGCAAGTCTAACACATCTGTATTGTCTATCAAATAAGTGAAACAAGTGTATCAATGCTCATGTAGCATTGTCTAATATCTAAAATTATATCAAGGTATAGGGATCCTATACAGGGTGAGAAGAGACATAACAATATAAAAATAGTAACGATATCACAATCATCCTATAACAAGGCAACCATTCTAGATCATTGTCGTATCCTTAAATTCCCATCAAGGTCCACAATACAACCCTCCAGTCAAAATAATAATCAAAACACAATGGTAATCATGATGTCTCGTACATCTTATTAGTATGCTAACTAGAATAAAACATCAATGTTTAAGATTAAATTCATTTCGGAATTGAAAACATGGTTCAAAAATGTTGAAGAGGAGTTGGCATTACACCCCCCTCCCCTTAGATTTGACTCTCCTAGAAGTCATGGGAAGAGGTAGGGAAAACAATGTATAAGAATAAAATTCACACATTGTAGGAGATTTCTTAATTTCCAACAAAATTGGGTTCTCAAACCCCAAGTTTGGTCCAGCGCTAATAAACAAGAAGAAGGGATGTTGCTAGGCATGAATGCTAAAATTCATTTAAACAAGGTTGTAAGTTTTAAATTATTACATAGTAATTCTACACGGTAAACTAATCTACAACACATAGTATCCAGACAGGAAATTTCTAATGAAAACTTGAGAACATCTACACAGGTAAAAGAATAATAAAGACAAATTCATGCACTCAGAATGACCACATAGCCACAAAATGATACAACACACTATAGTAATTATTTCTAAGACTTCCACTTAGGTTGAGTTGCACCTTCAGTGTTCATTACTCAAACAAGGCTAAACAACACCAATCATGACCATCAATTTTATATGAGAGGACATGTCTACTCAAAGACCTCACAAGTTTTAAGATCACACAAGATGAGGTTGAACAAAAAGGAAAACACATAAATTAGTAAAACATTTTCAATCGAGTAAACTATTCATTGAAATCACTTTTATACTCGAAAGGATTAAATTAAATTTTCATGGTAATACTAAGAAAAATAACGATCACAAGGCTTTATATAACTTGATTTTGCACTAAAATTTGAACACAAAACACTGATCTGATTAGAAACTTCAATCACGTAGATAACATTTCCACTTAGGAGCCAATCCGTACAAAAACTAACATATCAATACAAGATAAAACAATCACTATATATGTATATTTCAAAGAAATTTAATTATTTTAAATCCTACCCAAGCTCAAATGATCATAAAGAGTGCACGTGCTTAATTTGTAACACAAAATTTCACTCAAGAGAGCTAGGAGAGAAAATTAGGTAACAAGAGTGGTTCTAGGAAAAATCTACTAACGTAACACACCAATACTCAAGCAACTATGTAGGAAAACAACTTGCACTTACCCTCCCTAAGGAAAAAAGGAACCAAACTTCAACAAGGTTTTCCGAAAAGAAGAAACAAACAATTTCTAAATTTTCTTTCATATCATTAACATATGTTGCCTTAAAATTACCAATAAACTAGGTCACCAATGACTTAATCAACACATGAGCATGATGTTATTCTTAAAACATAACATGAGACCCACTCCTAGAAGGTCACAAAAGAGGCTAGGTAATCCTACACTAGCTCAAGGAAACCTTTCAATTAGTTTCATTGTTTTAAAAATTATGTATTCTATAAATCTAAGGCATGAATTAGTCATTTATATGATCAAGGATGTTTAATTATATGTTTGTGCTCAATCTCAACAAATTATTCATTCAAAATTCAAACCTATGAGACACAAGTTATAATTGCGCTCGTTAAGCACAAACCTTATAATTTTTCTTAATTATTGCATCCATTTGATTATGATCTCACCTATTTACGTTATTAAGGAATGCCACGAATGTTGGCATGATATCTCACCATTCTATATAGGTGGAAAGGTAGTTATTTATTTTTCTTCTAGGGAAGGTAAAAGAATAAATTTCTTGTTATTTCCAAATAGTTTTATCTCTTCTATTAATCCACTAAGATTAGAATAAAGAACGATTTTCCTTTTGTTAATGTTTTAGTTTACTTGTTTGGTTTCAAATTCCAAGCCCATCGATTTAATAATATTTCCAAATAGATGTTAATGAGAAGGAGGAGTCATACATATCACCTTATTGTTTTTTTTAATATAGGAACAAAAATTAAATCTATCATACCACACTTTGAATTCTATAGGCATAAGAGGCCATTCAACATACCACATCACTGATTTCTTCGATACCAAAGATAAATCAACCAAAATGCAACACACCAAGATTTCAAGAGTTTACCAAAGAATATTCAAGCGTCACTAAAACATTCCAAGTGGTTTCCTACAAGTATCAAGAGAAGTTACAATGAATAAACCCATTAGAGATGCAAATTTAATTGTATGAGTTTAAGAGGTTTACATTGGTTTGGAAATAAAACCATGGTTGTTGTTTAGGCTCAAAATTAGTTCTTCTTAATAACAAAAGGAGTGTTTTGAAACAACAGTCATATTCCCACAAGATACACCAATGAAACAACATGATCACAAGGAAAATTTTAATTGAAGGAAACCACACTTCCCATCGAGAAGACATCAAATACAAGAGGAAAATCAACCAATTTACCCAAAACTTGACCTCTACGGCCAAGAGTTATAGCTTTAAAGGAAAAAGGGTATTTCATAGGAACAACCAAGATTATAATTTTCTTTTATTTACAAAACCTTAAAATCTGTAAGAGCAAGGTCGAAATTACCCAAAAGAATCCATAAGTGTATCAACATTACCCAATACTAGTATATTATAGGGTGGTATACACAAAAAATTTAAAATTTTCAGGCAATGGTAGAACTATTTATTTGTCATAGAGAGCATAACAAGTTGAATTATTTAAGCACTTTTACCGAATGGGCTTAAATCTAACCATAATTACCAAGATACATATATTCCCATTATCAATCATTTCTGAAATACAAAAAATAAAGAATGATAAAAATTAGGATGCCATCAATGGTACGTCATATCCAAAAATAAAACTTTCCACTAAAATATACAATCATCTAAGAGTGAGTCTTATCCTACACAATCCCAACCAAACACATCTCCTCTGACAAGGAACAAATCTCTTAGAGATTTCAAGAGAATCACAACTACTGTTAATTAAAATTCTAACTAGACTGCAAGAGCCAACGTGAACTCTCTCTCTAGAAAGGTGTAGTAATGAAAGAGCCACTCCAAGATCCTAGACGCACACAAGGTTATGTCCTTCCTAGACCAAAGACATAACTTGAAGCACCTAGGAAGACAATCATGACACCTTGGGTGTACCCCCATAAGACAAGAGATTAAAATGCAACCAGTGTAGAACCAACTCATCAACAGATAAGAAAAAATCACGTAATATTTAGCTAAGTAGCCAAAAAGATAAACGAGATCCAAGTCCAATCAAAAGTAAAATCTAAGAAATATCAGAAAACAAATAAAATGGCTAAGGAGTTGCATTGAAATCCTTGAAAATCTCACAAAAATATAAATAAAAAAAGGAGTCTTAAAGATTCTTAATCAAATTCTAAAATAAATTTTTGGTCCTTGATAAAATAACATAAGTTTACAAATATAAAATACAGATAAGTCCACATCACTTTTACTTCACAACCCTTGTTTGGACTGCCAGTACGGGTACTGTATATCAATCTCATATCTAAGAATGCATGCACAAAAATGGATGAAATATGACACAAATACCTAATAGCCACTTACTCATTTGTGGATTAAGTCACCAAAGAGGAAACCAAAACTAAATCATCTAACCACTTAAGGAAAAAGGGGAGATTTAGATAACTAAACAAATTATAATTTACTTTGTCTGACTCTTGAACACAACCACTAATGCTAATCCACAAGAACCACACCATACAATTTAGCATTCCAACAAGGAAGAGTCTCAGTGGATTTATCAAATCATACAACTAAAGAAAGAGTTAGGGCCCATCAAACAACATATTTTCAAAGGGTAAACAAGTTCTTACTACACCAAGAGTTCACAAAACATAGCCTTTATGCTCAAGAGTTATAGCTTTAAAGGAAAAAGGGTATTTCATAGGAAGAACCAAGATTATAATTTTATTTATTTTTATTTAAAAACCCCCAAAATCTGTAAGAGCAAGGTTGAAATGAACCAAAAGCATCCATAAGTGTATCAACATTACCCAATACTAGTATATTATAGGGTTGCTCAGATCTTGATGACCATTCGAGGGTTGCTCAGATCTGATTTCAGCAGTAAGTACTTATTTCCTTATTCTGATTAACTTCATACCCATTGATGGGTCTATGATAAAAAATTTACTCTGCGTGTTTCCTTGATACAATCCTTGGAGGCTGTTTTGAATATATGTATCTCTATTTTTCATAGCTCTTCAAGTTGTATTAATATGAAATGTTATTCTGAAACTACCTTCATTAATAAAAATACTGTGCTCTTCAGCTAAGAGTTGCTTCTTTGATTACAGTCTTGAGTTATACTCATCTCCTTTACTCTGAGCCTAAAATGATATACCTGTTCTGAATACATAATTAAACTTTAGATCTGGGTTATTATGACTTTTGTAGCTCTGAATTTGTTCTAATGATGCAATTTTCTTTTACTTATCATTCAGAAATGGAATAGTGGCTTCACTTTGATAGTTTCTTTTACTTATTACATTGCATGTACTTTGTGAATCGTCCAAACTCAAAAAATATTTCTTCCATCATCTTGGGACTGCAATATATAGTTATTTTGAAGAAAACAAAGTGTTATGTTACTCGAAACTATATCTGTATTGTTTGAATCTTCCAAAACTCTTTGACTTGGATATGAGAGCCAATTGTATGGTATTTATTTTGTATTTTGAAGATGATGATATGATGCACAATTTTACCTTTCTACTCCAAGTTTGATCTTTTCCTGGAGTACGTAATGATGTTCTACATGCTTTCCTTATTGTTCTTGATAGTATGCAATATTTCTAACTTGTTTGTAAAACAAACTCTGAATTTGATGATTTCCTTAATGAAAGTATGAGCCTGCATTCCTTGTATTCCTTTATTTCAAAATAGGTGATGGTTCTTTATAATATTGTACATGGCTTTCTTGAAATTGTAAAAAATTATTCACCTGTTGTAACACCATTTTCAAGCATAAGCCTTGATTTAGATGCTTTGTTGAAATATTGTAACTTGTTTCTTTTACTTAGATGATTTTATTTCCTTGATAGTAGTATTTATGGCATGCTGGAAAATTTTAAAGTTGATTTGACATGGCGAAGCCCTAGAAAAATTTTCCCATAATATTTTCTTTAATGTATTTCTAGAAATAATAGTTGTATTTTCTGATCCAGAATACAGAAAGTAACACTTTTCATGCTAAACTGATATAGAAATTGAGAACTGAAAACATGATAGCTATTTATCTTAATCATGTAATGCTTTTCTACTTTCTATATCACTTATTTGATTTGCATAGTTATTTTAAAGCATGTAGTAATTGAAACAACATGATGAAAAGTTGTAAATGTCCATTTTACATGGCAAAGCCTTGTGAAAATTTTCCCAGAATCTTCTCTCTCATCCTGTTTCAGCTATAGTCCCTTTTTACTTTTAGCTTCAGCGTCTTGAAATTTGATTCTTCCTCTTCTTCCCAAATTGAAAAATGTACTTATATCTTCCATTCTCTCTTCTGTACTGTAACTTCTTCCATTTGTAGAATGGTTATTGAACTTTGAGTTTCACTCTTTCTTCTTCTTAGCATATACTTATGACTTTTTTATTTCTCTCTTTGGCTACAACCTATACCTACACACTTAGGAAAACAGTTAGAAAATAATTAGACTTTTTTGGCCTCTCTTATGTCCATGTTTTCTTCGTTCTTTTACTTTCTTCTTTCTGAGTGAATAAAACATGCATGCAATTTGTCCTTCAAGTGGAATACATCTCTTTCTTAGGGGAAGATTCATATGCACGAAGTAGGATAGTGTAGGAATATGGTTTGACCCCTGAGCTCTTTATTGATGGTTTCCTTATTTTGATTTTTAGGTACCATGCCTCGAGGATGAAAGGAGCTGATAAGGAGATGCTTTGCAAAATGAAGAATATACAAGGCAATGATGGGTTCACTCATACTCCTTTTATTTCTCTTTCATGCATGTGTATATTTCTTTTCAGTACCTATATTTGAATTTTCATTTACATCCCACGGCTTGTGTGGGAAGCATTTGACGCTCCTTGTGAATAAAGCATTGAATTCTATAAATGAGTTGTATATCTGTTTTTGCATTTCTACTTTATGTATGGATTATATAATGAACTAAACAAATCACTAACATAATTGAATGTCTTAATCATGAAGGAAAGAACATTAAATAGAACTTGTAACATTCAGTAATGAACTCTATATTTTTGAGATCTGCACTTATGTTTGATGTTTCAAAACTTTACACTTCACATACTCTGCAATTGGATGTCCTCATAAAGACAACACAACTATCCTTCGGGGCTTGTGTTCTTTTAATGAGGATGGTCATAAAATTGCAGACTATGTGATCTGTTACATTTTGTAACAACACACATAGTTGCAGATTTCATGTAATCTTTTAAATAAATCAGGAGTAATGACATAAGCTGATGTGATCTCCCCTAGCTTAGGTATACTTCACCAATGCTATCCATTGGAACAAAGTTTTGAGTTGCCCATTTTTGCACAAGTGCAAAAATTGTCAACATTTTTTGCGATCCTATGGGGAAAGCTACCTGCTAGCTTATATACCAGTGCCTTGCTCTTGTCCATTGGGCATGGAGTCCAAAAATGTAACAACACTTTTCCTTTCCTAAAAACTCCAACCTTTCTAAAACAAAACTAAAATTGGGAAGGGATCTGGTAAACCAGATCACGTTCATGAATGCAATTATTATATTGAAAAAACAACGCAATGTGTAGAAATTGCACTTATTAAAGGGAAATCCTACTCTAACAATCACTGTAAGGTTTTCAATAACAGTGTTTTAGAAACATACCATTCACAGGAATGGGAAGTTCCTCTCCATTTGGCTTCGAAAGATGAAAAGTGTTGTGTTCCTTGCAAGCTGAAATCATGTAAGGGCCACTCCAAAGTGTATCAAACTTTGAGTGTCTTCCTGGATTTGCACGATCAGCATCCCACTTTAACACAATATCTCCTTCGTTGAAGACTCTGAATTTGGCTTTCTTGTCAAAATTCTTCTTGATTTGTTTTTTATTCTTTTCCAAATTTAAATGAGCTTGATCTCTTAGCTCTTATAATTCCATTAACTCTGCATAACGAACCTGCAATGGTTCATTCTCAAGTAGCTCCATTTGATGTAGAAAATCTAATGCGGGTAACTCAACTGAAATAGGCATTCTTGCCTCTTTTCCATACACAAGCTTGTATGGTGAATTGCCAACTGATCTTTTAGGAGTCACTCTATCGGCCCAAAGTGTGGAATTCAACATCAGATGCCAAGCTCTTTGATTATCCTTGAGTGTTCTTCTAATGATTCTTAATAGATTCTTATTAGTACTTTCAGCTAAGCTCTTACCTTGTGGGTAAGAATTAGATGAAGAACTTAGATATATTCCATGATTGACAACCCAATCGGTTATCTTTGCACCAAGGAATGCTAAATCATTATCTAATATGATAGTTGCTGGAACACCAAATCTGAAAACTATTCCTTCATAAAAGGATAGTATTGAAGCTTCATTAGCATCTTTCAAGGATATTGCTTCAGTTCATCATTTAAAATAGTCTGTAGAAGTTAAAATCCACTTATTTCCTTGTGATGAAGGCAGGTTTATCATGCTAATAAAATCAAGACCCCACTGCATAAAAGGTTGATCAATTGAAATAGGTTGTAAAGGAAATGAAGCAAGATGTTATTTTCTAACAAAGAAATGTGCTTTATTACACTTTTTAATCCATTTAAAATAGTCTTTGAATATTCTAGGCCAATAGTAACCTACTTTCATAATTTTTAAGGTTGTAGTATGTGCTGAGAAGTGACCTCTTGCAGGTCCTTCATGGAATTTTGATAATATTTTTTGAATTTTATCGTAATCAACACATCGCAACAAGATCCCATTTATATCCCTTTTAAACAATATATCGTCAACAAAAAGATAAGGAATAACTTGTAATTTGAAATATCTTCATTTATTCTTATCCATACCTTCTGGATAGGTGCCATGCTATAAGTAGTTAACCAAATCAGTCATCCACCTTGATTCTTGGATCTCTCAAGCAAGTTCAAGTTGCTATTTTTTTGGTTGGACTATGATATTTGATTGCTGATATGTAATTTCAGCATGTTGTTTTGAATTATCTAGTTATGTACCTTGTTTTTTTTTCCATATCGGTAATTATATGTTCACATAAACCTTTACCTCGAATCGTCTTAGCAACTCAGATATCAACATCATATTTCATAACCTTTGTTATCCAGCCTGGTCTTTTCTCATTCAATTCTTTATTTAAAAGGAAAGCTTTCACACTTGGATGAGAAACAAGAACGTGAATTTTATTGTTTGAAAGCATGTACTTAAAATTATTTAGTACTCTAACTACTGAAAGTACTTGTTTTTCAAGAGATTTGTACCTTGTTTTGTAATCATGCAAACTCTGTCTAAAGAAAGTAATTGGATGCTCAATATTTTCATTGCTAACCTGAGTCAAAATAGTTGAGATTGTTTTAGCTTCTATAAGTGCATACATTGTAAAATATTTATTGAAATTGTGATTTGCAAGAGTTGGAGCCTGAGAGATAGCTGATTTTATTGCTTGAAAACATTCCCTTCCTTCGTTGGTCCAAGAGAAAAGTTTTCTCTTTCTTTAGCATAGTTGTGAGTGGTTTAACCAATGCTACAAAATCTGGGACAAATCTTCTAACAAAGTTGATTTTTCCAACAAAACTCTGTAATGCCTTATTATGATGAGGCAATGATAGTTGTGATATAGCTTCGATTCTGAAAGGATCAATTGCTAAACCTTTCTTAGAAACAATATGGCCAAGTAATTTACCTTGATGTACTAAAAAGATCAACTTCTTGGGATTCAAAAATATTCCAAACTGCTTGCATAGTTGAAAAGTCTACCTTAAATGCATTAGATGTTCTTCACAATCTTTTGAAAATACAGTCACATCATCTAAATACACAAGAATGCATTTATTTAATTTGCTGCAAAAAGCCATGTCCATTATATGTTGAAATGTTGCACCGGCATTTGAAAGACCAAAAGGCATTCTTTTGTAGGCATAGGTACCCCACTTGGTGGTAAAAGTTGTTTTGTATCTATCTTCTTCTCAAACTAAAATCTGATTATAGCCACTATAACCATCTAGAAGAGATAGTCTATCTGAACCTGAGACTGTTCTCAAAATTTGATCCATATTCAGAAGTGGGTAATGATCTTTTAATGAATCTTTATTAAGATCTCTAAAATCTACACATAGTTTTATTTCATCATTCTTCTTCCTAACAAGAACAAGATTGGCTACCCAACTTGAATGCTTAACTAGAAAGATAATACCTAATTCAATCAACTTGGATAACTCTTTCCTCATCAGAGGTTCTATTTTTGGATTTACAGGCCTCTTTTTCTATTTTATAGGCTTAACATTTGGATGTAACTTGATTGTATGTTGTGCTAGAATGGGATCAAAACATTTCAGGTGTTGGTATTTCCAAGCAAAAACATCCTTAAACTCTTTGCAAATATTAATAAATCACTGCTTTTTGGTTAAGGAACATACCTTTCCAAGAAGTAAATTTTTTCCTTCATCAATTGAAATCTCTTCATAGTTATTAGCATGCATTGACAGCTTAGTTTTATCTTTTCTTAATTGATCATCAGTACTGAAGATTGATCCAAAGTGACAATACCTTGAGGTAATTTATTTGTCTTTAGTTGGACAATCTGATCACCATATAATTGTCGTAACTTATCCTGATTTACTATAGAAAATGCAGCTTCCTGTCGCAAAACCTGCAGATTTGATCATCACTTTCAAAAACCTACAAATTTAAATCATTATCAGGTATTGAGGGCTTGACAATTAGCTTAATATGAGGCTGAATTTTGTTGTTTTCCATCTGTTCCATCAATTTGAAACTAGCACCAACTGCTGCAAGTCTATCTACATGCTTGTTTTCAGCTCTAGGAATAGAATGGATATTAATAGCTTCAAAATATTCCATTAAGTGTAAAACTCTATGTCTGTAAGACTTAATTAGTGGATTCTTACAAAAATTAAATTTTTTACTTGATTTATAACCAAATTAGACTCACCAAAGATTTTTAATGTGCTGATACCTTTCTTTTTGGCCCAAAGTAAGCCATGAATTAATGCTTCGTATTCAGCTACATTATAAGTGCATGTAAATTGGAGACTCAAAGTTGAGAAATACCTTTCATTTTTCAAGGAAGTGAGCATCAAACCTGCTCCATGTCCTTTCTTGTTCTTAGGTCCATTAAAATGAAGCTTCCAAATTCCTTCTACTGAATTTTCTATTTTAGACCGCAAGGGAAGTGGTGTATTTTCTTCATGGATAAAATAGACACCAAAAAGATGTTCTTCAACTTCCTTAAAAAGATCATGGGCATGTTCTTCAACTATATTTTCATTGATAAACATGATAGAAATGACATCTAATGCTAAAACCTGAGCTACATCATCAAAATCATATTACTCTAAAGCTGAGTAATTAGCTATTGCATTTGGAGATGAGGCTCAATATGGAATTTGGCAAATGGTTCTAAATTGATAGTAACCTTAGTTCCATAACATGTAGTAAAAAATAAGGACCAATCCGAAGAGAGATAACCTCCTATTTTGTTGTGAAATCTCTAGATAAGCACAAGGCAAAGTATGGAGGTAGATCCACAACAGCAACATCTTGCAGAATAGAAACATTTAGGAAAGCATGTAATGTTACCTCTAAATTTTTTATTATACCAACCGTATTAGTTGCAGTTCCATTAAGCTGTAAGACACTCCTTTCTATAGGCTCATACTATAAGCCTAATTTTTTTGCATTCACTTTTGGCATAACTGTGCTACTTGCACCACTATCCACCATGCAATTATGAACTAAATGTTCTCCAATAATTAGTGATAAATAAAATCGTGGTGGTTTCTTAATGTCATGAGCATTCAGAACTTTCCGAACCATCCACTTAACTTCTTTAATACGGTCCTGCTCAAATGTTCCAAGGACCATGTCTGTCTTCTGAACTTCCTTTTATGTTATACTTGAAGAAATCTGTAACTTAGCTAGTTCCTGAGAAAGTAAATCTTGATGTCTAGGAATAATCAGAGCGTCCCAAATTGAGATGTTAACATTATTCTTTTTCATTTTAGCAACAATGTTAAAAGAATCAACTGTCTTGGAGACAGAATCAACTGTCTTAGAGTAAGACTTAGTGAAAATTTATTCTGCTTCAATTGCCTTAGATATCTGAGGTATAAATAGTCTTCTTAGATCAGGTTGTAGCTGTCTTTGATGAATTTTATCAACTGGTACAGTTGCTGATTTTTGATGAACAACAGGGTTGCTAGTTTACTTTGGAGCTGTAGATGTTGTCTTGTCAGTGATAGTAGGTAGGATAGGCCTATTTTATTGCTTTTGATTTTCAACAGCCCTCCCTTGAGCCCAAGTAGTGACTGCAATGAAATCCTCCTCATTAAAACTGACTAAATTTTGTTTAGGTATTTTCTGGACATGAGTATCTTACTGCCCACCCTCCATTTGAGGCATAAACAATGTTTCAGATTGATGTTGTGCAACAAGATTCGGATTCAGAAATGCATTTTGGAAATTTGCAGCTAAATGAGGTTGATTGCAAGGTTTACACCACTCTTTTGTAGTCATATTAACTGGAATTAAAGCATTAGAATAACTAGGATCCTTTGGGTCAAACTGCCTTTTTCGGTAAGGATGCCTATAATTCTGATTCTATTGATAGGGTTGCCTATTTTGTTAATTCTATTGGTAGGGCTGATAAGGAGCCTAGTAGGGTCTGCTAGGTAATGTAATTTTGTTCTCAATTGAAGTCAATTTATTTCCCATAGTCTTCAAATATTTTAATACATCATCTGATGGAGCTACCACAGTGGGATCTATGATTGTAATAGGCTGAGGAATAGGTGCTAAATCTATTGAAAAAGGAATTGATGGCCTTGGTGCAAATTTTACAGCTTGAATTAGGCTATTTTCAGCTCGGATAGCAATATCATAAACTGCTGGGAGTGCCTCTCCACCCATTGACTGAATCATAGTTGAGATATCACTATTTAATGCTCTAAGATAATAAAGGAAAGCATGATCAACTTGATGCTTGACACTTGCTGGAATTCTCTCCCAAGTTCTGGAAAAATGGATATTGAAACTAGACATAAATTTGTTGGGAGCTCTTTTAATAGTAGATAACTGTTCAATGAGAGACAAATGATCTAAATTGTCCTAGAACTATTTCAGCAATTTTTCACCTAAAATATTCCAAGTTCCTATCCTTCCAATTTCTAGATTTTTATACCATTGCAAGGCTTTCCCTTTAAAAGATGTAGCTAAAAGTCTTAGAGCTATGTCTTCATTAGTGATATTATGGATTGCACATAGGGCTACAACATCTTAGATATGTTCAGCTGGTGTAACCTGATTTTCACCCGTGAATGATGGCAAACTTTTCATGGCAGCATTGGGAATATCATGATAAACTGGAATTACTAATGGGATGCAATTAGTAAAGGGCACAAAATTCCTAGGTGGTTGAAGGGCCATTGGAGAAACTGGGATATTGATAGAAAAATTGACATGTGGTGAAGAAATATTAGGAGGAGGGTTCCTAAAACCAGGTCTATTATAAGGTAAAGTATTACCAACTCTTCTCCTTCTAGAAAAATTCAAAGGTAAAGAAACAAAATTAGAAAGAATTCCTCTTACCGATGATCTTGTAGTCACTTTAGGCATGGAACATGTTGCAATACTGGTCTGAAATCAGCTTTACGGAGTCACCAAAAGATCATAAAATATTTAGAATAAATTAGCTGAAGTTTACTCCCAAAAGTGACTTTTAATTTGTTGTAAATTTGTTGTAGATCTGCTATACGTCTGAAACTTACATGCAGATCTTATTTGTCATCCCACCAGGCATGCAAAAAACTGTTATCTGTCAAAAGTGTACCTTGTAGAGAGATTATTGGAAGTTTTATAAGCTTGCACAAATGATTTATCTCTTTTATAGATATAATGGAAACACCTCAAGTCTGTGGGTATATGTATTTTGAGGCGAGTCTTTAGTATCAAGGTTGGTTCCTTATTGGTGTATCCTAAATTGCTTCCTGTAAGTTTGAGGGTAAAAGATAACTGCAAAAATGAATAAAACTAAGGTCATATGCCAAATTTGTATGAGGGCTTTTATTGAGTATAAGCATAACTGATCTGTGAAAGATTCTTGATACATGAACCAATAATTTTTCTGCAAAATATATAAGGGAAAACACTTGATTGTAATGAGGGAAAATCACAACAGTACTGATAAGTTAACATGCACATTAAAATTTAGTAGAAAATACTAAATTTTATAGTAGGGTAAGATGATTGGTCAGGGAATTTGCATTCACAAGACTAATAGAAACATACACAAGACTACAAAATGACTTGGAAAGGCAGAAAACACTTCACACTCAAAGGGTAAAACTAGAAAAATTTGCTTCAGTACTCATATATCCAAAATTCCTTCAGGAATGATCCATGTGCTTTGCAAAGGCACACAATATATAGCAAAATAAATTTTCTCACCCTTCCTAAAAATAGACTAAGGTTGTACTCACCCATGCATCCTAATTTTATCCTTTATTTAATAATAAATAAAGGGATAAAATAATACAAACTAGTACAAGAGGCACTAATATCCTTTGATTACATCTCAGTCAACTGAAGTTGATTGTTCTATTTTTAAATAAAGCTAGGTGAATATTTTTTGCCAAAAATAAAATTACTTGCTAGGAAATTCTCCCTCCATGGCATGTAACTTGTCTCTTCTCTGTTCTGTCTTCTTGTGAAGCATGAAAAAATACAACTTTCTTCCTGTGAGTAAATAAATAAAAATATTTGCAATATTTGCAAAACAAAAACCCAATGTGTGGCCACCTACCATCTGCACATACTCTGATGTTGACATCTCTTTGGCTTCTAATGGTCACAAGGGTGACATTCTGCAAATCATCTCTAGCTCCTTCAAAATTGGGGACCACCTTTGTGGACTTTGCAAATATAAAAGGGTCAACCATTTTTACATTGCACATGTCATTATAGTCTCACCACTTTTTGATAAATACAAACATGTATATACTTGTCAGCCTTTTGCACATTGGTTAATGTATAGTTTAAAGATTTACCTTTTCGATGATCATTGGATGTATGATGGCACTTTATATTATGGAGTTGGACTATAGTCAGACTTTTAGAAGTCAAAATGCAATGATAATTTGAAAGACATGTGGGCTGGCCCCTTCTGAATGATGAGTTGACCCTAGGCATTTGGAAGTGCTATTCTAATCTTTACCCTAACTATGGTTTCCTATTTTCTCACCACGTATATGCATTTAAAACTTGGTTTGGTTTTAGTTTTTTCATTCAAAACCATTGATCTCTGTCCATGATGGACCTGTACCGTTGATCTTTAACTACGAGTTAGGGCTCACCCCTGTAATTAATTTGGTTAGTGGAATTGACCATGGTTGCATGTTTTGATCTTTGAGCTTGATCCTCTGCCTTTGATCTTTGTCCTTCTGATCTTGATCCATTGATTATTGACCCTTGGTTAGGGTTAGGTTAAGCCAAAGTTCTGGTGGGTGAGTTAAAACACTTAAACTCATCCATTTTTCCCACTTTGCATCTTGTTTGCGCATAAAGCCTTGGCAAAAATTTTAAATGCCATTGTTGGATTTCTGTTGAGCTCAGTTTTACTCTCAGAATGGTATTATGAATATTTCTTGCCTCTACATTTTTTTGTTTATTCTCTGTTGAGTTTGGCTGTACTATTATGTGGTCTCGAACAATTTTTCTGTAATAGAGCTGCCACTATTTGGATTTGAGCTCTCGTTTCTTTGAAGCTCTAAAAGTGTGAAGCATTTGCACACTTGTGTCGTTTCCTTTTCTGTTCTGAGTTCTAGTAAAAGTTATTTTTGAATATTCTTCAATTGATGAGGCTTCAAAGCATGATTACTTGTAGGTTCTTGATCCATTCTTGTGATCTCTTCATACCCATTTGGTTCCTATGTTATATCTTTTGGCTGCAAGCACTTTTTAAACATGACTAACAATGTTTTGAAGCTTCGAGATTTGTTTTGGAGGTTTTTTTATTTTCATTTTACTTCGAGCTTCCTGCAAATTTTTTGGTATGGGATTTGAACTTGGTTTTGTGTTGTTTTTATTTTCTATTTGGCCTCTCAAAGGAGTTCATGACCTCGACTTGTTTTAGGTTCTGCTGTTGCGAGCTTTCAAACTCTCTGCAACCCCTTTTGTGTTTATTCTTTTGGTTACACCCACTTTTGTTTTTGAGTTGACTGTGGAAATGGTGTTGAAGTCTTGTAATTTTTTTATCCCTGAGCATGGTAATCGATTTTTGTTGTCACTTCTGCTTTGGAATATTTATATTCATTTCTTCCTTGCATGCTTTGGTTTTGTGGCTCGGCCTTGGATGTCATTGAGTTGAAACCTTTGTTGGGTTGCTCTTTTTCTTTTGAACTTGATGACCGTTCAGGGTTGCTCATATTTGATTTAAGAAGTAAGTACTTATTTCCTTATTTTGATTCCCTTCATACCCATTGATGGGTCTACGATAAAAACTTTACTCTGTGTGTTTCCTCTATATATTCCTTAGAGGATGTTCTGAATATCTGTATCTCTATTTTTCATAGCTCTTCAAGTTATATTAATATGATGCACTATTCGAAAACTACCTTCATTAATAAAAATACTTTTTTCTTTGGCTGAGAGTTACTTCTTTGATTATAGTCTTGAGTTATACTTATCTCTTTTACTCCGAGCCTGAAATGATATACTTGTTCTAAATAGATAATTACACTTTAGATATAGTTTATTATGACTTTTGTAGCTTTGAATTTGTTCTAATGATGAAATTTTCTTTTACTTATCATTCAGAACTAGAACAATGGCTTCACTTTGATAGTTTCATTTACTTATTATATTTCCTTTACTTTGTGAATCATCTAAACTCATAAACTAGTTCTACCATCATCTTGGGACTGCAATATATAGTTATTTTGAAGAAAACAAAGTGTTACCTTGCTCGAAACTATATCTGATGCACAATTTAACCTTTCTACTCCAAGTTTGATCTTTTCCTAGAGAAAGTAATGATGTTCTACACGCTTGCCTTTTTTTTCTTGATAGTATGAAATATCTTTTACTTGTTTGCAAAAAAAACTATGAATTTGATGATTTACATAATGAAATTGTTACCCGCATTCCTTGTATTCCTTTATTTCAAAATATGAGATGGTTCTTTGTAATATCATAAGTGGCGTTCTAGAAATTGTACACAATTCTTCACCTTCTGTAACACCATTTTCAGGCATAAGCCTTGATTTAGATGCTTTGTTGAAATATTGTAACTTGTTTCTTTTACTTAGAAGCTTTTATTTCCTTGATAGTAGTATTTCTGGCATGTTGGAAAATTTTAAAAGTTGATATGACATGGCGAAGCCTTGGAAAAATTTTCCCAGAATCTTTTCTTTAATGTATTTCCAGAAATAAAAGTTGTATTTTCTGATCCAGAATATAGAAAGTAACACTTTTCATGATGAACTGATATATCAATTGAACTGAAACATGATAGTTGTTTATCTTCATCATGTAATGTTTTTCTATTTTCTGTATCACTTATTTGATTTGCATAGTTCTGTTAAAGCATGTAGTAATTGAAACAACATGATGAAAAGTTGTAAATGTCCATTTTACATGGCGAATCCCTGTCAAAATTTTCCCAGATTCTTCTCTCTCATCCTATTTCAGCTATAATCCATTTTTACTTTTACCTTCATCTGCTTGATATCTGATTCTCCCTCTTCTTTGAAAACTAAAATATTTACTTCTATCTTCCATTCTCTCTTCTATACTATAACTTTTTCCATTTGCAGAATGGTTTCTGAACTTTGAGTTGCACTCTTCCTTATTCTTAGCATATACTTATGACTTGTTTATTTATCTCTTTAGCTACAACATGTACTTGCACATTTAGGAAAATAGCTAGAAAATATTTAGGCTTTTTTGGCCTCTATTATGTCCATGTTTTCTTCCTTCTTTTACTTTCTTCTTTCTGATTGAATAAAACATGCATGCACTTTGTCCTTCAAGTAGAATACATCTCCTTCTTAGGGGAAGATTCATATGCACAAAGTAGGATAGTGTAGGAATATGGTTTGATCCCTAAGCTCTTTATTGATGATTTCCTTATTTTACTTTTAGGTACCATACCTTGAGGATGAAAGGAGCTGGCAAGGAGATGCTCTGCATAACGAAAAATATACAAGGCAATGATGGGTTCACTCATACTTCTTTGCTTTATCTTTCACGTATGTGTATACTTCTTTTTAGTAACTATATTTTACTCTTTAGTTACATCCCATGGCTTGTGTGGGAAACATTTGACTCTCCTTGTGAATAAAGCATTGAATTTTGTAAATGAGTTATATATATCTTTCTGCATTTATTCTTTCTATATTGATTGTATAATGATCTAAATAACTTAGTAACATAATTGAATGTCTTAATCATGAAGTAAAGAAAATTAAATAGAACTTGTAACATTCAATAATGAACTCTGATTTTATGTGATCTGCACTTATGTTGATTGTTCCAAAACTTTACACTTCATGTACTCTACAATTGGATGTCCTCATCAAGAGAACACAACTATCCTTTGAGGCTTGTATTCTTTTGCTGAGGATGGTCATGAAATTGTAAACTATGTGATTTGTTACATTTTGTAACAACACACATAGTTGCAGATTTCATGTAATATTTTAAATAAATCACTAGTAATGACATAATCTAATATGATCTCCCCTAGCTTAGGTATACTTCACCAATGCTATCCATCATAACAAATTTTTGAGTTGCCCATTTTTGCACAAGTGCAAAAATTTTCAACACCCAAGAATACCTTATCCAAAAAAAAATTAATGAACTGATTCATCTGTCGGTTCCTATCAAACCTTCCCCTAATCATTTGAAACTTCCCGATTTTATTAAAATCAATAGTAAGGAAGATCTCTAACAACATCTCCACACATTTAAACAAACATGTCGTATTATCTCGCATGATTAAGACGTACTTCTCCACACTTTCCCCATGCCCTTGCCTGGTCCCGCATTGGAGTAGTATAATAGTATCTCACAATATTCCATATTCACCCAAGTTGCATAGTTATTCTTAGAAAACTTTTCAATCAATATTTCACGTAAAAACATTATTGCTGACCTATACACCATCTGACAACTTGAAGACGAGCCCATCGCCAACTTCTTCACATTATGGTGTGGTGTTATAAACCAACTATCCTTTTCTCTTCTGCAAACTGAACTCATTGAGCTTTTCTCAGGTTCATGTACGAAACATATATCATCTACCTTCCAAATCCAATCATTTCTAACCTTTCACGAAGCCTTCACCATGGCTCACAAACTTAAAACATGTGTTATTGTGCAAGGTAATATTAAAATAAAATCAACTAAGCCTAAAATACAATCTACTAAATCATCCACACATAACTAAATGTTTAAGGGTATGGCCAACACCTTGGTTGTTAAGCCCTCATCTGCACCTAATCAAGCACGTGTCCTTAACAATGATCCCCTCAATAAAAAACCAACTATACCCCCTTGGGGGAATCCTATAGTTCTTTATTTGACAAGTTGGTGGCAGTAAATTCCATCCAATTTCCTCCCATATGACCCAAGGACAACTCATAACCCAAACCTATGTGGTATCATAAAGCCCACTATTTAAAATATCATCGAGTCAAATGTCACGACATTGAGAAATGTAGTTCCTTCAAAGATCACATCCAACAACTTACAAATCAAGGGGATATACAAATAAACACCTCCACCACTTCATGTAGCCAACCCTTGACAGAATTACACAAAATTTTCCTAATCAAACACCAATGAATCAAGCCACCCCCCTTATGTCTCATTTATCAAATGCTTACACCATTAACACCGGAAATAAAAATATCATCTCGTCGACAAATCCACATGTTCCTACCCTGGAAATTATTCCCACTCCTTATTCGTAACCTGTCGTATACACAACTATCACACTTATATAAAATTTTTCTACTTGTCCTATACCTATACTTGTTCCTAACCTTACCCCATCTGCATTAAATTTTACTATACCATATAATTTATCCACTTCAATAATTTCCAAATCTACCAAATCCAATTCATGCTTTGAACCTATTTTTACCCCATTGATATCGACACCTATCCCTACATCTCTCACATTTATGCCTTCACCCATTTGCATCAAATACACATATTACTACTCCTACTTCACTCATCTCTACAAACATCTCAACTAAATTCATTTCTACCACATGTACCTTTGTAACCCCACCTACAACATCAAACCCATTCGACACATTTATGAAAGAACCATTCCCACCTACTTCTACACCCAATAGTACTCTTGCATTTTCTGAATTACCTATCATTTCTACTCCATCGGTTACCACATCCCCTTAAGTAGGTTTGACTACCTTACGTACATCCATTCCATAATTACCCATCAAACCATCCTTAAAGTCAATCCCAGTTCCTCCTTCCCCACTTTTTTCTGTACACACTACCTTTGTCACATCGACATCGAATTCAACTATATCTACCACTTTATCCACATCTACTGTACCCAAACCTATCATATTCGACTCCTTAACCACATCTATATCAACAATACACATCACCACATCACTTACATATCCAAATATCCTAGTTACACCCACCTATATATCAATCCCAACTACCCCTGTGTATGTTGTATCAGAAAATTCACTTACCCTTATCTTGACATATTCGTCATCTATACCTATATCCTTTCCCATGGCCACATCACCAGTTTTATCCCAATGTTCTTTACCTGATCCTTCTACCACACTATCCAAATCCTCTCAATTAGCAACTTCACCTGAGATCAATATAAAGGGGATCCATTCTCTCTCTAAAAAATCAACAATTTCCAAATCAACCAAACAATTACCTACACAATCTAAATCTCACATAGACCTTATTAATTGCATCAGACAAGCACCAAATTCTACATCATTATCCATACCACCACCATTTTTAGATCCTCTAGTTGAAATTATTGTCATCCCTCCTAAGAGTAAACCATCTCGATCAAAACCCAAGGCTCATGGTAAACATCCCTGACAGTATTCTGTGCACCTTTGTCAAAAGTCATGTCCTCCCCCTTTTCAGCAATCCAATGTTGCACCATCTATTTGAGGGAAAGTACCGTTATCTACGACATTTTTCAGTGATAAATCCAAATCCAAAGAATCTAATCCTCTAACCAAATTTTATTTTTCATCTAAGACATATAATATACCTATCCAATGTACATCCTCACCTAAATCCCAATCCAAACAATCTAACCCTCCTCTCAAAATTTATTTTTATTTTAAGACATCTAATTGATCCATCCGATCTATGCCCATCTCTTACCCTAATTCCAAGCCAAAATATCCCATCAAAATCAATAAGATTTATCTTCCCATGACACATCAATTGGGTCCTATGTGAATATCCTTCAGCATTTAATTCAAGTATTTGTCATCACACTTATTCCAGTTAAATATTTAAATCCCCATAGTCTAAATCCATTGAGGTTTAATCCCAATTGTATTTGTGCTTATCATCATACCCTCGGCCATAATATTGAACATTGTAAGGACTTTCAAACCATCATCCATAACCTTATTCAGGGAGAACATCCTTCTCCATCTAAATCTAATTCAAGAGACATCATCATCTCTAAACATCCACATCATATCTCTCAACCCATCATCCATCCACATCATCCCTTTACATCTCTCCTGCACATGACATTCCTCCTATGAAAGGTCCTTCATTGTTCATTGATACTATTTATGTCTCAAAATCACCCTCATGATCTCTAATTCGTTATCTAATCCAAATCCAAATAACTCTTACCTAAACTTCTTCGACATCCTCTAACCCATTTGCATCTAATATGATCTCCCTCGCTAGAGGTACATCCTTACCTCATCCTTAACATCCATCCATACAAATCCCTTGATGCTAGGGGACTTCACTTTTGACATCATCTTATTTAGTATCATTCTAGCAATATCATCCAATCTTAAATCCAAATTTCTCTTGTCCAAATCTTCATCACTCTTTAAAGCCCACTTTTGTGGCTATATCCATCTCTTCCTTCAGGGACCATGTTTTTCTTTTTAAGTCCATCGTTGTGGCCATATGTGTCCCTTCTTTTGGGGTGCCACATTTATTACACCATCCACATTTGTGGCCATATTCATGCCTCTTTTGGGGCACCAAATTTATTTCATCAAAGACCTTCTTTGAGGGCATATTTTTCCTTCTGTTGAGGGACCATTTATTTTCATCTAATTCCACCTATGAGGCATTGTTTCCCCTTCCGTTGAGGGACCATTTTTTTATTATTTCCTTATCAAAGTCAAACTTTCTAGCTATATTTTTGCCTCCTTTGGGCCACCATCTATTTTATCAAGTCCACATTTGTGGCCATTTTTATTCTTCCATTGAGGGCCCCCCTTTTTTTCGTCAAGGTCCACCATTGTGGCCATATTAGTATCTCTCTTGGGGCACCATTTATTTTTAGAAAAATCCACCATTGTGGTCATCTTCTCACTTCCTTAAGGACATAGTTTGTATTTATCACTTATCTATCACATCTAATCCTTTGCAAGCTATCATCTCATCCTTTCACAACTTTAATGTCTTCCCTTCCTTGGTGGTAAACTAGAAAAATAACCTCTTAATGCATTTATCTTGCGACCACTCCATTGTTAGCATATTTACCAATGAGAACTTAGTTATATCCTTAGATAATTCCTCCATCATGAACCTCTTCCATCTATCATTTTAATTATATGGAACTAGGTGGTCTACCTATTGGGGTTAGGACAAATTTGTACAAATAATATATTAGATCTAAACATACATGCAATAACAGTGGATATTATACTAGAATAAATATACAAAACAAGAGATATAAATAAAAACCATATTTAATGTGGTTCACCCAGTGTGGGATACATCCACCAAAAATAATCCAATCTATTATAAAAAACTTTTAGAAGATATACAATTAAGATTTAAAATCCTTCACACCTTTCAGATGTGCATAACTTTATTTCTCTCAAGCTTATACTTTTTCTCCAAGAATTATCTCTCTCATAATTATTCCCACAATAATAAACAATTATTACAATCCTCTACTTCCAAACCCTAGCTTTCATGCTTATATAGAAATATACAAAATTTTAGGAACTTAGCTATCCAATTACAATTAATAGATCTAATTCCCACAAGTTAAATAAAACACTCACCTATAGGTAACTGACGTTGGTTAGCCCTAACCAATGTTAGTTCCTCCTTTCCTGACTGATGACAGTTACTGTGCTTTCCTGCAAGTTTAATATAGTATGATAATCTAAATTCATTAAGCTACACCACTCAATAATCTCCCACTTGGAGATAAATTACTGCAATATACCTATACAACGTCATTCTTGGATCCTTTCCTTATCTTTTTTTCTTCCTCTTCAAGTCACAAAATTGAAGAGCAACAGAAGTGTAGTGTATCTCCAACTTATCTTTTTCTAATGGCTTCGTTAGCATATCCGCAGGGTTCTCCCTCATATGAATCTTCTCAAATTTCACCTTTCCATCCCCTAATACATGTCATATGAAGTGATACCTCAACTAAATGTGTTTCATTCTAGAATGAAATGATAAGTTATTTTCCAAATGAATTGTACTCTAACTGTCACTAAACAATTTGTAATCATCTTGTTCCTTTCCCAACTCTTTCCTAAACCTTCTCATCCATATCATCTCTTTTCTAGCCTCTATAGCTGCAACATACTCTACCTCTTTAGTAGAAAAAGCTGTCACCTTCTGCAATCTAAAAATCCAGCTAACCGGTGTCCCACCTACTATGAAAATATATGTAGTAGTGTTTCTTATACCATCCGGATCTCCAACCATATCCGAATCAACATAGCCACATAAACAAATATCTCAACCACAATAGCATAACTATATGATAGATGTCCCTCTGAAACACCTGATAATCCATCGGACTAATTTCTAATGCTCTTTACCTAGATTAGCCATAATTTTACTCACAAATCACACTGCATGTGTAATGTCTGGTCTAGTACAAACCATAACATACATGAGAATCCCAAGTGCTGAAGCATATGGTACTCGTGTCATGTATTTGACCTCCCCATGTGATGAAGGACACTGAACGTTTCTCATTTTGAAGTTTCTAACCATAGGTGTACACACCAGTTTTGAATCTTTCATTTTAAAACTTTCCAACACCTTGTTGATATAAGCCTCCTAAGACAAATGAAATTCATTTTTCTTCCTGTCTCTTTGTATTTTTGTGCCAAGGATTCTTATTAAAGATCCTTAAGCTCACCAATATCTTGCATACTAGATCCTGCAATACACATATCATCCACGTACATTAATAAAATAATATAGCTCCAATTTTAAATATTTTTGAAATAAACACAATGGTTAGATTCATATCTCAAATAACCATGCTCATACATGAAACTATCAAACCTCATCTACCATTTCCTTGGAGATTTCTTGAGCCCATATAGACTCTTTTTCAACCTACACAATAATTTCTCCTTACCCTTGATTTCGTACTCAAGCAGCTGCTGCATATAAATATCTTCATCCAAATCACCATGAAGGAAAGTCATGTTAAAATCTAGTTGCTCTAAATTAAAATCATGTACTACAACTAAACTCAATACAATACACATGAAAGTCATTTTAAAAATAGGATAAAATATTTCACCAAAGTCAATACCTTCTTTCTGTGCAAATCCCTTTATAAAAAGTCTTTCCTTGTACTTTTTCTATCCACCCTCTTCTTCCTTGATCCTGTAACCCATTTTTTATGCAATGTCCTCTTACCTGCTAGCCACTTAACCAAATCCCAAGTCTGATTTTGTTCCAAGGAGTCCATTTCCTCATCCATGTCATGCACCCACTGAGCATGGGTCTCATCTTGCATTACTTCTTCAAAACTTTCTGGTTCACCATTATCAGTCAATAATAAATACGATAGAGAAGGTGTAAATATTTTTAGAGATTTACTTACCCTTTGTGACCTTCTCATAGGATTTTAGGGTACCGGAGGCTCATGTTGGACCTCCTGGACATTTGTTTCCAATTCTGATAGTGACCGACAACGGTAACTTGTAGCTGACGCCGGTTCTACTGACCAATGCCAATTTGGTTCTCTTGTAACCAATACCGATTCATCTGACCGATGTCAGCCAGGGGTCAACTAAAACTGGTTATTGTGTAACCCTGTAGGTATGACTTTTAAATCAGAGAGTTCATTTTCATTCATAAACTTCTCAACTAGTTCTTCCTTGGGTACCGAAATTTTATCCCTGTACATTCTCTTTTAATTCCATTCAATGTCACGAATCCTAAAATTTTTAGAATTCTCTAAATCCCAAAAATGGAATCAAAAATTACCAGATCCATAACCAATGAAAGGACATCTCTTGGATTTTACATCTAACGATTTTCTATTTTACTTATCAATATGCACAAAATTTTCTGAAACCAAAAAAATTAAGAAAAGAAAAATCTACCACTTTTCCAGTCCAAGCTTCCTTTGGTATTCCTCCATCTAGTGAAATTGAAGGCCCACAATTAATCAAATAAAACATTATATCAACTGCTTCCGCCAAAAAACTGCAAGGGAAATCGAGCATGTATCCTCATACTTTTAACACGTTCCATGATTGTCTTGTTCATTCTTTCTACAACACTATTCTCTTATGGTGTTCTTGGTAATGTCCTTTCTCTACGTATTCCATTCACTAAACAATAATGATTGAAACCCTTGATACAATATTCACCACCATTTTCATATCTAAGGAACTTCTACTTTGAATCGCATTCATTCTCAATAAGGGATTTCCATATTTTAAAAGTCTCAAAAACATCATATTTATGTTTAACACAATAAACCCATACCTTTCTTGTAGCATCATCACCAAAAGTAACATAATACTAGGATCCTCCATGAGAAGCTACCTAGGGTGTTCCCCACACATTTGAGTGTACAAGCTAAAATTACTGCTCGTTCTTAGTTTCCCAAAATTTGAGAAATCTCACTCTCTTTTTATTTCCAAAGACACCATGCTCACAGAAATCAAGATCTAAATCTTTCAAATATGATAGCTTACCCTCAGCCTTTAAGATCTGCGTTCCTTTTTTACTCATATGGCCCAACTGATTATGCCACATGCATGCATCTAAATTTGAAGTAGATAACAAAGAAAAGGAATCAAGAACACAAGTAGATAATTATAATGTTCCTACTTTCTTGCCTCTTACCATAATAAAACCCCCCTTGGTGACTTTCCAAGAGTCTACTATGAATGTAACCATATAACAAGCTTCACCTAGTTTCCCTGTAGAAATAAGATTCCTCTTGAGGCTTTGCACATGCTTCACATCTTTCAATACCCAAGTATTTCCATTCAACAATTTTAGATGAACTTCCCCTTTACCAGTAATACTGCAAAGTTCATCATCACCCAAATAAACATGCCCAAATTTTCCCTGGACATAATTTCTAAAATAACCCTTATTAGGGGTGGCATAGAAAGAAGCTCATGAATCTAAAAATCATAATTCTATTCTATTATCAAAAGAAAGAATATGAGCATCTTGCATTACCTTTGATGTAATATGTATCTCTTTATTTGACTATTTACCTGTTTCTGGGTGTTGGTTCTCTTTATCCTTTGATCAACAATATTTCTTTGCATGTTTTTTCTTTCGACATTTCCTATAGGTAATCCCCTTACCTATGGATTTATATCTTCCATCCCTTGACCTTTATTTTCTATTATTCTTACTGTTAGATCTCTCCTTCTACCCGCCTTTTCTTTCTACATTCAAGGCATTCCTAATTGATTATTCCTCTATAATTTTCTTGTGAATTTATTCATTAATGATTGTACTACACATCATCAAACTTAAAAATATGACAAACAGAGGTTTTATTACTAAAAACCATTACCAAGTTATCCCAACTATCAGGAAAATAACATAAGAATAAGAGTGATTTCACTTCATCCTCAAACAAAATATCAACTAATTTTAAATTGTTTACAGTAGATTAGAAATAATTCGAATGACTAGATGCAGATCTACCTTCATCCATCTTATAACTAAATAGTTTCTTCATCAAATAAACTTTATTTGAAGCACTAGATTTTTCATATAAATTATCAAGAGATTTCATTAACTCTACTATAGATGTTGTTTCTGTAATATTAGTAGCCATTGATGCTTCTAGGCTTAATCTTATAAATCCCAAATCCTTTCTCTGAAGAATCTTTCATTCTTGATCATTCATATTCACAGGTCTAGACTTTTCATCCAATGGTAAGTACAAATCTCTTTGATACAAATAATTCTCACTTTGCATATTCCATAATTGATAATTTCAGCCGTCAAACTTCTCTACCTTGTATTTGTTTTCTTCTACCATTTTTGTAGCTCTCACTCAAGCACAAAACCCTTTGTGAGTAAATCTATTAACACATAAAACCGTTAAACAAAATCTTTGATACTAGTTATTAGGGTTAGCACAAGGTTGGATAGATAATATATCAGAACTAAGCATACATATAATAAAAGTGGATATTCTACCACAATAAATATGCAAAATAAGAGATATAAATAAACACAAAATTTAACATGGTTCACCCAATGTGGGCTACATCCACCAAGAAACAATCCAATCTATTATCCAAAACTTTCAAAAAATATACAATGAATATTTACAATTTTCCACACCTCTCATATGTATAATACTTTCTTTCTCTCAAGCTTCTTCGTCTTGTCGATACTAAAATTTTCCTCCGTAATTTCTATTTCATTAATGTATGTATTAGGAATAGGATGTTGGTAAGTATAATTAGTAGTAGCGTCCGATAGAAGATAACGACGCTACCGGTATGACCCCGCCAATAATGTATAGTACGGTAATAGTCAAAAGTACAATAGGAATGTTGTGGTAAAAAGTAAATATTTGTCATAAGTGGTCCAGTAATGTTAAAATGTCAAGTTAGGGTAAGTAGAGAAGTAGGGTCTACATGATTAGGAATTATAAATATTATATTGGTAATAAGGACAAGGAGTGATGTCATAAATATTTTGTGTATTTTATTTGTAAAAAGTCTAAAAATGTGGAACCCATGTGAAATGATAAGGTTTATCTTATCTTAAAAGATAAGCTTACATGTACAGATAAGATTTAAGGTATGGGATATGATTAGTCAGAGTAGATTTCTTATCCTATCTTAGAGATAAGACGGATAAGCCTGGAAGTTCTATAAATAGAGAGGCCACTCCCCTCATTTAGCATAGAAGGAAGTAGTGAGAAATATTGTATGAGTAAGTGTGTAAAGGAAGCCATCATTTTGAAGGTGTGTTAAATAAGCCATTAAGAGGTGTAATTGTGAAGTTTCTCCCATATTTATTGTTGGAAGGCAAGTGATGTCAGTAACACTTGATGTACCTCATAGGTGAGATTGTAACAATTTCATGTTGATATTATAATTTACACTGATATTTCAGATTTATCATCATTCCTTCTTATCATAGTCTATGGTATTCTTGTGTGATGTTTGTTGTTGTGTTTCTAGATTACATCCACCAAACTAAAAGTTGTGCATTAGTAAATAATCATAGCATGAGGAGTTCTCGATGAAGAATTATTATAGTGCCAGATTGGTGTTGAAATTTTGGTTTCGTTGCCGGGACCATTCCTCGTTGGTGGATTTTTTGGAGAGATACTCCCACTTAGTCAGAAAACATTTGGAGGGTAACCTTGTTTTTACTGTGCTTTGTAGTTACCATGATAAAGTCACTTTTTGTCGTGAATAGTATTTACCGCAGTAAAGTCACTTTTTACCATAAATAGTATTTACCGCAGTATGTCCCCATTCTTATTTCTAACAAGTACGAGGTTTTCTAACCATGAGGAGTACCTTGTACGTTGTATAATTCCTCCATCTCTTAACTTTTTCAATTCTTCTTGCATTTTTTAGGAAAGGAGAGGATTAATTGGTCTTTATATTTTCCTGAATGGCTTGGCATTAACTTCCAGGGGTATTTCATGATGAAAAAGGTCTTCCCTGTATACTTTCAGTTCTGAATATGACCAAGCCAAGCAGTCCTGATACTTTTTTAACAATTGGACATATGACTGCTTTTCTTCTCCGTTCAAGTTATTTCCTAGACATATTCTCCTAGGTTTATCCTTTGTACCCAGGTCATATTCTTAAACATATTTTGAGGCTAACATGTGTCTGTTGACAATGCAGTCAACATTATCAAAATTTTATTCTAGTGCAACCATCCCTCTGGGAATAGTATTAGTCTTCAGCTGAATAATGTCCTTACCAAATAAAGTCTCCTTTCCTTCAACTGTTAAAACCATTGGTTCCCAATCTATACTTTGATTGGAAAATTCTCCTTTACTTTGCAAAAACATTTGGACCTAAGCATCATCTTCAAATACCTGCCAGTGCTTGATATTGTCAGGGATAAATGGCTTGGTCAATATTGCAACATCATATTCACGATAGGGAGACATTGTATAATTTTCAAACTTTGATTCCAATACTGCTAATTTTTCTACTATAGTATTATAGCTCCTATCATGATGTATTATAGTGAAAGAGTCAAACATTTTAATGAAGTCCCAAACTGCATGCTTATATTGTTTCATTCTTTGATTCTTTGTAGCATACAACTTTTTGAATTTTTTGACTATTAAATTTGAATTTCTCCTTTAAAAAAAATGTCTCTAATACCATATTTTCATGCAATCGTTAGATCCAAGAGTAGTGCTTCATAATCTGAAATATTTTTTGTGCACTCAAAATTGAGTTTAAAAGAAAAATTATACTCCTCTTGGTTTGGAGATATCAAGACAATACCAGCACCATTACCAAATCTAGAACATGCTCCCTCAAAATTTAAATTCCAAAGAGAGCGAACCTTCTTAGGATACTTGCACTCATCAAATTTATGCTCCTTACAATCAACATATCCCACAAAGTTATCAACATCAACATTTTTGTACAATACTTCATAAGAAGCATTGTTAGGGTCCTCAATGAGATGTAACATTTTCTTCTCACCGTAAAACTGCATAAGGCTTCCCTCAATTGGTATGGTTACGTATGAAATTTCCATTTGTATGCTTCCACCCACACTAGCTTCCCACTTTTTTGGATAAATAACATCCCCCATTTGGCAGGACAGTCCACAATTAACTACGGATTCAAATGGTAAGCACTTTCCTGGAAAACCTACCAAATGCACTACTAATCCCTTGACATACCATGACTATTGGCACTTATCTTGAATCCATAGTAGTAAATTTCCCATAAGATATTGTTTTTACCTTGATATTTAACTCATTCATGACCTCAAGAGGCATTACATTACATGAATGCTCCCATGAATCAAACATGCAGTTATGTACCAACCTATCTTTAATAATCAAAGTGGTAAAAAATGGATCCACATTAAGCTGAGATCTCAAGTAGAGAAGTTCCCAAATACAACCTCAGATGATTCACCCAGTTCCTCCAATGCTTTTGGTATTTCTCATTCTGTAATAATGGGAGGAACATCTATATTATTAACACTTTTTAGCCTTGAGTAATATTTTCTTCCTTAAATCCCAAATATTCGAATGCCCTTTTCCTATGCTCAAGGGATCCTGAGTAATTCAACAATGGGAACAACTGACCTTGATCTGAACTCAAGATTTGGGCTATGTCACAAGGAACATATTTTTGTAGGGCAGTATTAGGAGGCATATTCACAATTTCTTCTGAATAGTATGAGAGTTTTCACAGTTCTGGGCATGGGCAGAAGCACCAGTTCTATTTGGGGAAACTAAGGCCTTTTCCAGATGTATCATTTTTAAAAAGTTTCCTTTGGGATGTTGGTAAGAACTGGAAATTTTGGCTTAGTCTTGTGGCCCTGCCTCCTTTGACAACCTTACTTCTAGTGTTATATTCTTTATCCTGAGCAACTACTGCATTCATCAACAGTTGTCTATCCTCTTCAGAAGGGATCCCTCCATCATACTTTTTAATCATCAAGGCCCTCAAGTATTCAAAATCATGGTTAGGAAAATCAAAATTATTTTACCATATCTATTTCAAAAGAATTAATGGGAGGAAGAGTTAATACCCGATGGACATGCAATCCAAGAAATATAGCATACAGTTCTTGTCACTTATCAATTCAGTTGAGGTTTCCCCCTACCGTGAGTTTACAAGAGCATTCCATCATGCAAACATCATCATACGTCTCATCATCATTTTCTTCCTCAACTTCATTTGATCTACATCACATGGGGAAGTGTGGTAACAAACACCTATCACACCACTCGATAACATTGGCTTCCTCCACAGTAGTAACCCTGACAGTCAAAGGATCAGGAACCAATGTATTCTTCCTAGATTGAGGGTGTTTACTTCCTGATCCCATGGGACCTTTCCCTCTATCTTCTGGTCTATGATCACCTCTGGGATGGTTTCTCAAATCTCTCATGACCATGTGGCTTGTGTCTGAACCTTGGGAACATTTGTCCTATCCCATTTTCTACTTTGGCTTGTTTATAGGATATCTCTTTAACTACTCCAGCCAAAGTATTTACAACCTCTTCCAGATCCACAAAATTTTTTGATTTAGGATCTCTCTAGATTGATTAACTTGACACCCTATCCCTCTTAGGAGGATTTCCAACTACTTTGATATTATTTTCTATTTGTAAGGCCATGGTGAAATCATGCCTCAATGCTCCTAGGTTTTTATCTCTGAAGAAATAAACATGTATCCTTTTATGTCAGAAGCATCAGAACATTTTAAACAAAAAGGACTACATCACTTGGCCTTAGGATTATAGGTAACCTATTCAAGGTCTTATTGAACCATAGTATTGAAATCATGGACAGATTCAATTAGGATTTTTAGTTAATATTTTCAAATTCAAATAAAAGGAACCTGAGATCTGTCTTATCCCTATATTGCAATATAAAAGTAATTTTTCATTTCCTAGTCCATGAATCTATTGAATTAGTCTAGTAAATCGACTTATACCAGTCATGTGCATTCTCCTCAAGAGTATGAATAAATAGCTTTATATACATGTCTTAAAACTGAAATTTAAAAATCTTCCATCATATTGACAAAGAGTCTTAAATTTTTGATCGCCAGTGATGGCATTATTCCCTTGAAACTTTATGCAATCCTATTTCTGATATCTTGTGGCACCATATTAGGATATCCGATCCATATTTCTGAAATCTATAGGTTGAAAGGTGTTGACAACAAAAGGAGGTCTCAGGTGGAGGTTGGGCCATATTGCCTTGAGGATGGTGAATCTTACAAGAGATAAAAAAAATGATGAGGGATACGAGCATTCTTTGGAGCACACGAGTATAACTTTCAAAATAGATATGTCCTCTAATGACTCAGCTTCATAGAAAACCCTATCAAATGTTGGAAGAATACAGGGGACAAACTGAGAGGCACACTTTTAAGAAACAAATGATGGCCCCTCTCCAGTTAGAGAACTCAAATTTATATGAAAGATTACTTGGTTCAAAATCACTTGAAGACGTATGGTAATCTTCAACCATATGATTGATCACCTTTCATAACTGGATATCTCCTTTTCTTTATTGCTTGATTTCCAACAACTTTCCAGACTCTGTTTTCCTTCTGATATTTCTCTTTCCCAGCTCTAGAAATAACTTCCTAATAGGGTCCCTAGAGAAGAAATATCTTATTCCCTCCAACTTTACACTATATTAATGAAAAATTTCACTTGACATAGATTAATACACTGGTAATCATGAAAATTTCAATTCAACATGGAGTTGTACCACTAAGTATTTTCACCTTAGTTGTGTAGATGAACTATAAGTAACTTGCCAAGTGTCTATCAATGCTTAATTTCTACAAAGCTTAACAGATCTAAGACCTTCCTTTACCCAAATTTATCACTTATCATGATGCAAATATAGTGCAATAACCACTAGAAACTGGAAATACTACACACATGAACTTGTAAATCCTCATACAATTATTACAAATCTCAACAAAGGATGACGTTTAAACAATGTATTTTCATCTTAAATCATATAACAAGCATTACCAAGAGTCAGTTTGTGTATGCACCTTTGTATAAAATAATCCCTAGACAATGGCACCATTCTAGGTGTTGGTTTCCACACAAATAGGTCCCTTGGAAGTTCGAGAATACATACTTAGTAATTCAACATAGATCCCTAGAGATAAACAAATCATGTTATAAGTCATTTTGTATTCCTCTAGGGGGATTCAAATAAAACTTGGCAACTGCACCAGATCGGTGTTGTTAGCACAAATAGGATCCTAATTTTCAAATAATCCTTTGCAATTCAAATAATCCCCGACAACAATGCCACTTAGGTCGTTGCCTTGCCACACAAGTTGAGAGAACCTGTTGTTCAAATAATCCTTTGTTGGTGAATGACATCATTTGAGATCCTTGGTTCTGCACAATTTTCAGAGGTCCCGGTGTTCAAATATGATCAATACAGGACAATTTAAATCTCACGATTTGGGTCACTGGTATACAGAATGGATATATTTTCTGAACAATGTTCAAGTTACATAACAGTATCACTTAAAACTGGCTAGGATGCTTCTAGTAGACTTTGGCAATCATGATATGAGTCATTTTTGGGTACACAACAAATAGAGGGGTAATTCATGCTAGGACTCTTTGTCACTTAGAAAATTTTGGTGGAGAAATAGGATAGCACCTTATTGAGGGTTTGATCTCACCAGATCACTTGAGAACCTTTAGGTCAATTTGAAAACTAACAGACAAAATGGGTCAGAATAGCCAAAATATTGCTATCAACCAAAATGTGTGCGTGAATGGATATAAAGAGATCTGCATTATTTCACACAATATTTCATGAGAACCTTGCAACATGAATGATCGAGATACAACAAAATATGAACCCTTGAAACATTTTAAGAACTAGTTGAAGGTGCCATGTGCCTAGGGTCTAAGAAAGTTTCACTTGGACGCTTACGAAAAATCTCTATCAACATAGTAGAAGTAAAATGATTTAGTGGAAATTGTTTATGTGTCATTACCAGATGCACTCTTATCGCAAAAGTAAAAATTAGGGGTAGGTCCAGAAATAGGCATGGGCCACATCCACGAGATCCTGTGTGATTAGGAGATAATTTACCTCGACCGATTGCAACAACGTCTCAGTGTAAAGAGGAGCCATCAGAATCCTCCACTTTGAAATCTTTTCAAACACCATGTTTGATATGGTGCCAAAAAGCAGATTACCCCAAGATTTAGCAGATGGGCCCTCCACAGTGGAAAATATCTTGAGTTCAAGCGGGGCTAGGGTAATTTTCACATGGTTGTATCACTTAAAATAAGTCTATGCATGTGATTGAGGAATTTGTCCCTACCAAGCTTTTGATACAAGCTTTACACGTCTTCTAAGATGGGCATCTCAGGAAGCTGCGACTTACTTTATGACTTTCATTCTTTTTCAAAACAAAGTTGAGAATACTCAACCTTTTCCCTGAGTGATTCCCACCTCCCCTACTTTTAACTTTCAATGTGGGCATTAGCGGGGCCGTGCTTCACTTTTATACTTTATTCCTTTTCCATAATAAGAAGAATATTCAAGGACATCCTTTTCTGGTGACCACCTTGTCTCAGAACCGCTTGATGTTATGACACATGTACACCCAAATCTTTCAAGTGGACCAATCATGAATTGATCACATTAATCTCAGACCACTTCACTATCGATTGAGTATGCCATATTATAATTTCGTACGATTAGCCACAGGACCAATTCTGGCATTTTTTACAAATGTGACAAATCCCCTTTGTGATCAAGTTTACCTAATACACCCACCATGCCGATGTCCAATCAAAGACAGACCAATTCTTTTCATCCGTGAGAATACACGTTGCGATAATGATTTTCCTGACATGGATACCTACATTCATGTGTTACCAGTTTGAGTTGTCCAAATGCAAAGGAAGGGGAAACCCTAACATTCACTCCACAAATTACAAACTTGGTCCACACTGGAAAGAAATCAGTAAATAATACCGGAAACACTTCCATGTGTCCATGAACATAGAAAAGGATTTGATGACAACAACTTGATAAAAATAATACTTCATGCAGTCCACATAGGGAAGGACATAAATGGAATACTTCAAACTGTGTAGAATGAATAATTTTAGTGTAACTTAAATAGGGCGAGAGTTGAATAGAGCACGGGTTCACCAAAAATGAAAAAATGCAGGATATTACAATGCTCGAACATCAAGGATGACTCACCATCTTTTCATTGTACATTTGAATCAGAGATCTTAGGGTGAAATAATGGATGCCAACAGAAGCCTCCACGTGTCTCTTCAACACATTTGAGATATGGATCCCAAAAGTGGAGACCCCAAACAAGCGTGGGCTCAGCACGTGTCCCAGACCTTCGAAGTTTTCTGGCATAGAGTCTAGAGTATTGAGAGGATATATAGCGAAGTATTCCACGTGTATCCTTGGCACAATCTCGAAGGTATCATCTTCAGATGGAGGACATGATCAAAATGAGTGCACAAAGCTCAACGTGTCCATGGTTTGAAAAAGTTGCAACCAAAAAATATGCAAGAAAAGTTTACAGTTTGCATAGCCCCAAAGGATAACCTCCATGTCGTATCCTTAATCGCAGCTCCAAAGTGAATCATGAATGGTGTTGAGGTATAATTTTTCTAGGTGATTCACCTTGTTGTTCCACATGTAATAGATGTAGAGATGAAGTTAAATGATGAGGGTCTCAAAATGTTCTGGTTACTCAACCCTAAACTTAACACTTTTTCCCAAACTTGGCTTGAGTGTAGGATCGACGGACAGAGATGCGGATCATTACATAGGATTTTCCTCCAATGATACAAAAAGGAAAAATCAAATGCCAAATCAACTTTGTCAACAAGCCTGAGAAGCATGTAACTGGTGAAAACCTGATCACATGTACAGATCAAGTCGGTGGTCAAATTCAAAAGCATAATTTCTCAGTCGAAATCATATTTCTGAATCAACCAATTAGAGAGTATCAAAGCCATCGATGGCCAAAATGTTGATCAATATCATCAATGTGAAAAAAGTGCCAAGTTTCCCTCAAAACAAGACCCATCGGTAATTAATGCAATTAGAAAGGACAATCTAATTCCCACCAACAATGGGCCAACAATGGTCAAGGTCATCATGGAAGAGGTGGAATCATAGGAAGAAGGGGAAAGCCTAAATGATTAAGGTAAATGATTATAGTTTTCAGTTTATCCTGGAAAGAGCTCATGGAAAACGTAATAATCTGGACTCAAAGAGACCTTCAACCAAATGATAATGAATGACCATTCCAACCAAGTTTTATTCCAAGACTTTCACACATCAATACAGGGGGCCAATAGATAATATGCAACATGCAAAGTCAAGGTAGACCAATACATTCAGAACAATATCATGGAGACCTTCGAATATAATGTATGCCAATATTCAAATTCAAAGGAGGGTCATTACCTTAACAGTTGCAAGGTACCTTAATATTACCAAATAAACCTTGTATTACATAGAGAAAGGTGGTCCCCTAGAGGAAGAGAATGATTGCCATACTTTTCAGAAGGAAGATATCTTATTCCTGCATTTGCATAGATGTCAACATCGAAGGCATACATGATTGAAGTGTACTCCCCATTATATTATTTTTCACAAAATAGGGGTATTATTTTCTTGAACATGCTTACATGTGGTCCCCATAGAGAGGGTGGATATTTTTCTAAGTGTTGAAAATGTTAAAACTATTATTTCTTGCACATGTTGAATTTTTTCATGCCTTCACAAACTCACAAAACAAAGATAAAGCCAATATACCCTTACAAGTGGTTGAATATGCAAATCCTACATCAGTGATTAAGTATGATTATTTATTCAACAACAATAAGATCAAGCTACATGTACATTGGAGAAGACTTATACAATAAGTAAGTGGCTAATATTAGCCAAAAATGTTCACCCAAGTATATTAATTGCATTAAAAATAGAGCAATCTACTACACTTTGACTAAAGTGTTATTTTATAACTAAGGTTGTTAATGCGTCATTGTAATCAACATGTCTATTTTTATTCATGATAAAGGGGTTAAATTAGCATGCATGGGCGAGTACATATTGCAGTATATTTTTGGGAGGGGTTGGGTGAAGTATTTTTACTAGATATTGTGTGCACTAGCAAGGCACAGAGGAGGAATTTTGGACACAGGAGTGCTAAAACATATTCTTGATAATTTTTCCCTTAAATAAGAACAAGTTATTGTCTTTCTGATGATTTGTAGTGTTGTGTATATTTCCAGTAATTCATGTGAATGTTAATTCACTGATTAATCATCTTACCTTTGTGCAAATATGATATTTTCTCCATAATATTAGTGTGCATGTTTAACTCGTTGTGTTGTTGATATTTATCCCTCAATACATGAATGTTTTTCCTTAATATTATGATGAAATCCATTGGTTTGCAAATCTGCAATTTGTTCTCAATTTTATTTTCCATGTACTTATTCAAAGCCCTCAATAAAATCGGTGTGTTAGCCCAATTCAATTCAATTACAACAATCCTTCTACTATCAAAACCCCCAAAAAAATAGTTTAGGATACATGAATAAGGAACCAACCTTGATACCGGAGAGGCACCTCAACAATAGGTATACCCATAGACCTGAGGTGTTTCCATTATATGTACGAAAGTGAGAGATTAAGAGCAAGCTTAGAACCCATGCATTCATCTCTCAACAAGGGTACACTTTTGAGAGATAACAGGGTCTAAGGACTTTTTAACAAACCCATTTTGTACATATCCTACTATCATTGCAGTCCATGAGGCCACATTTCAAGTATTTATTCGAATAGTTCACATGTTAAGCACATGCTTCCACATTTTGCATGCATACCTACTAGAGTACTTGCAACTACAACATCTGAAAAAATCATGTCCCTTCTTCATTATGACTTGGTTTCCTACGATCATTGTAGTTCATGCCACATTTATTTAAGGAAAATTGTCAAAACAGTTCATATGCCAAGTGCATGCTTCCATATTTTACATGCATATCTCCCAGAGCACTTGCAACTACAACATCTAACAAAATTCATCTATCTTTAAGATTTTCTAGACATCCATAGCATATTCCAGTAATGATATTTTGTCCAGGCCATGTGAGATTATGCAGGGGAAATGTAACTGATTAGGTCAGAGATTCGTTAGTTACACAGGTGAAACATTGTAACTATCTTGTGAGGAAACCATGTCTAGTCCACATTTTCATTGTTGCAACTAACCAAATACTGCTAAAAATTGTAACCTAAAAAAGGGTTTCAACTTTGGCTAATGCATATGAGATCTCAAATAAAGTTTTTGTAATATTATGTAATGAAAATGACATAGGTTTGAATGGATGTATAGGGTGTGCAACGTCCTCCAAGACTTGCTAAACTTAATCTAACATGCCTCCACCAACCCCCCATAACACTCACTTACCACCACGATGGCTGCCTACGTGCTTTGATGGCTTCCCATATCCTCATCACGTAACAATAATTTTATTTTATTTTATTTTAATATTAATTTTACTGTGGGAACTACATAAACTTTCCATGGAGATGACATATGTCCTTTAGTGAGGAGGTGAAATGTAGGGGAAATTTTGGTTAATCGCACTCAAACAGGGACCCGGGAGATAGAGAAAGTATTTGGGCCAAAATCTGCAAACCATGGGGAAATGAAAAGTCCAACTGAGCCTTTGAACAAAGGGCCCTCATCAATAACCCTCTGGTAGTCATCTTGTTCATTGAAAAAAAATGAAGAAACCCTGAGCAGATAGGAAATATTTACAGTTATCAATCCAAATGTGTGGATCCACTGCACTACTGCATGTTGGATAAAGGCCAGGACACCATTAAATCTTCATATCAAGGCCTTGGATTTAATTTCCTGCCAACATGGTTCAGAAGTTCTTCATCCACAACCTCCAGAACCGAGGTTTCAGACTCTTGCTCAACAAAATAAGCAGGGGGAGGAGGAGAAGCAACTGCAGATTTAAGAGGGGTTACATTTTTAAAGAGTGCCTCCATTGATAGATGCAAACCAACGATCCTTTGGCCCCTCCTAGAAGGACACTAGTCATAAAAATCATTGAATCATTGCCTATTCGCTATAAGATTTAACCCTAGAGGCGTCTGTAAGATATTTTTTAGAAAAAACCATTCGAAAATGATCCATTTTAAATAACATAAATTCTGAGAAATAATGGAATTTTAAATCAATACCTCTAGCAAAACTATGTTACGAGATGCATAAGGTATTGCCTTGTACAAGAGTGAACAAAGATTTGTATGAATGTTACAGAAATTTCAGGTGTTTTTGGGATAGCTGAAGAGGAATTTCTGAAACCAAAGTCCTCAAACTTAGCATCGTCTCCCATTTCATTGGTAGATTTTTATAGGCTAAAAGCCATCATCCCCTCCCCTACAATGAAATCCCTCGCGAGCCAAAAACCAACATCGAAAAAGTAGAAACTTTATCATCCACACGAAAACATAGTCAGTGGAAGCATAACAAGGACATCCACTAAAAATGAACACCAGCTCCAATATTTTTATCTTACACTAAGCTCGTAATGGTCTTGAATTCCTTGTCATCAATCATAGAGGAGCTCCAAACTTAGATAAATTCGAGCTAGGGTTAGTCAAAGGAGAAAGTAGTGTACACCATTTATAGAGAAAAATTATGCATCTGATTACGTGAATTATTCATACCTTCATTTTATTATTGAAATTGTATATATTTAATATGGTTTATTTACTATTTAATTTTTTTAATTTTTGAGTATTATAAAATGAAGAAAAAATTTATTTTGATATCTTATCAAATTGTTAAAAAATTGTAAAGTTTATTATTATAAAATAATGGTGGATTTGTTTATTTCTAATTTTACTTTTAACAAAGAATTAGATTTTCCAAATAAAATATGTCATGTAAAGTAAATTAAATTGTATTTTAAAACTAAGTCTTTTTTTGAATTTTATGCAATTTAAATGATATAGTTTCGTTTACTATCAACTAATAATATTATTAAAGGGTTCATCACTATGCATATAAATTTTAATAGTGTAGATTATCCAAAATCCTAGCAATTTGAAATACAACAAAAATATTAGTGTTTGAAGACATTTTTAGGAATTTTTATGGAAAAACTTTGAAAATAATGGACGAGTAGTTAAGGGAATAAGGTGAACATGTTTGAAGATGAATTATGTTAATTTCTTTGGAAAATCTATAATTCTTATTTTCAAAATCTATATTTTTCATACTATGATTTTTTATTTTTTATTTTTTATACATTGAACTGATGGTTTAATTTGTGGAAAATGCATTGTACAAAATTATGGAACGATCTCACATTATGTTTTGTAGAATCTATCTATCTGAATTGTGAATAATATTGTGCATAAATAATCGTATTTCTTGTAGTTGCACCAGAAATTTGTTTTTAATATGATTATATGGTTTTATGGTCTATACAGAATTAGAATTACTTGATTATGGCCGATGTGTTTGAATTTCTATTTATTATTTATTATTTTATGCCATTAGGGTAATGAAGCATATCTTTACCACATGGTGAGATTGTTTTCACATTGTCCACATGCCTTACATCAATCATGCATTAGTGGGTTTTCTAAAATATTATTATTATATATTGTGTAATATGAAAGGAATTCATAATTTTTAAAAAAAAATTGTGGAACCGAAATGATACAATTTTTTTTTATTCTTATTATGGGTGAAAAAGGGTTAAGGGGTCCCTTCCCCATACAAAAGAAGCTCCTAAACTGAGCAGATATACATCATAAGATAAGCAAGTACCACAAACAATGATTGAAATAATAAAAAATAACAGTTGTAGTCTATGCCAATCCTAAGAAACAACAACACACTACATTAAACCAACAACAAGAACCTTACATCCATAAACTAACACCACTTTAATCAGTAAAGGACCCATAGGAGTATTAACCAGTTATGATTTTCAATGTTGGCCATCAAAGTAACCCATTCATTTGCAATATTTTCAATTTTATTCATTTATTGAAATTTTTTTCTTTTTATTAATTCTAAATATCCTAAAATCGAGCTTAGACTGAGTTCCATCATCTATTTCTTTTTAGTTGTTCGTTTTTTCTTGCCATTTTTTTTTCTTCTCCATTAGAGTGTCAAGGATTCTTATTTCAGAAGATTCCAATACTCTTTTTTTAGTGTGTTCAAGCCATCACTTGGATGTTTTTACATTTTTCATTCTGCACTTCCTTTTCTTCTGATATCACTTTATTCAACATTAGAGTGTTTAATATCTTTGGTTGAAGATTTCTACATTCGAATTTATTATATCCCTGATTTTGTTAGCTAAAGGTAACTCCTCCCCTAAAATAATTCAACTTTGGTTTATGTATCAACTTCTTCATAACCCCATAAATTTATAAAAGATTTTAGAAATACAAACTAACATGCTTCTTCTAAAATCATTCCATCCTTCTCTCCCCTTTTCAAAATTTTGAGTTAGTTTTCCTTCATTGCCAGTTGTTTATTGTAGGATGTGGTACCAATTGCCTTGAAGCCAAGGATGGTTGTCAACTTGAATGTGAGTCTTGGCTGATTGGAAATGTGGTTTAGACAATTCCTTTCTACTGATCTTTCCTATGAATAACTTTCGTGAAACCGTCATCATCCCCCAAGGAAAATATGTTAGATCTAATGATTTTGTCCTTATTGATTGCGTTGGTTTCCTGTTGATTCTCAGCTCCTACTTTCTCATTAATGAAAACCCTTTTATTTGGTAAAAGATTCTTGACAGCTTTTGGGTTTTGGTGTTATATTTTCAATCTCTTTCCCTTTCTCATTCTTCTTCCCAGATTTTGTTACTTCCTTCTAAGTCATGGAAACTTTCATTTTGCAATGTTGTTTGACATTCCCCCAAACCTGACATTTTTTGCACTTCTGAGGGCAATTTTTGAATTAAAATTTTTGTACCCATTTACCCACCTTCGATTTTATGTTTATACACTAAGGTAAGGATCTACCCATTAAAGAATAAAGGTAAAATCTAGCGCATACAAGTCTTGTTTTGGTGATGGTTGCATTATCAACAGCCACAAAGGTTCATAGAGTTGCAACAATCCCTTTAATAAACATCAACATCCCACAAATCCACAGGTAAATATGGAAAGTGCACCCACACCGGGAAGTGATTGATAGTTTCCTTCTCCTGGTTAAACATGGGAGACCATTTCCTAAGAAAGATCCCTAGTCAGCCTAAGAACCAGGGTCCATTATTCAAGACCATTTGGGGGTCTTGTGAGTTATTAAATTTGAACAAAAAAAAACCATTGGGTAGGGCTAAAACTTCCAAATCCACTTTTGGTTTCTATTTCTAAATCGACTAGGCCCTTATTGAGTCAATATTTGGTCTACCTCCCACCAATTTTCCTATTAATGCATTCTCTATATTTCCAATAGTGCGATAAATAATGTAGTCTGGGATCTCAAGATACATACATGAGGCATCCTACTTGGGTTGAGGCCGCATGATTCCAATACTATGCTCATTCCAAGATTTCAGCATCTTTTCCCCAGTTGGGGCCCCATTTGATCCATATCTAGAAGGCAAGGGACTAAATATCCCTACTCCCAATGGGGTTTGTCCATCCTTTACTTCTACAGGCAGAACATGTTTTCCATCAGTTTCCTGCCATCAACATTTAAAATTTATCCGCTCTCTCTCTCTACTTCTCACTCTCATCCATTTAATATTTTTCTCGAAACCGTATGTATTGAATATAATACATATAAACATAGTAGTATAAAGCCCAATCACATATTATGTTGCATAAGCATTTGGGGAAATTAGAAGGTTGCATTATGGAGAAGGTGATTCTATTATCTTATCTTGAAAAAATTAGTTAGATTAAAATCATCCATATTCTTGTGTTTATGAATCTTAAATTTTTTTATTTTTTTAAATATTATTCTATATATTGTTATAAAAAAATAGTATTGGATATATTTTTATAAAAAGATATGAACAATGGGGAAGTATTTATAGAATTTGTTTTTTTTGTTGGCATCTTATCGATATACTTTATATTTCATATCCAGCTGTCAATAGATAACGTGCCTTTGAAATTATAATATTGTAATGCCCGCTAATTTTGTCTACACAAAACCCAAGACCAACCTAGGTCAAACTAGAAAAATTATGGAATAATTTGTTTTTCTTAAACATACTCTCAAAAAGATTCAAACTAACAGTTGTCACATTCTTGTTTCTAAGTTACTTTAAATCAATAATATTAATTTCCTTTTTGATCCCCATTATAATTGTAGTGCCCACTTTCCTTCGACACTTTTGATATTGATCGTGATACTGCTTACTACTTTATGGACATTATTATAGTTTTGATTTAGTATGGCGTTAGATGTCAGATCATGGATTATTGTTAACTCTGTTTCACATACGATGCATGATTGTTGTTAGAGAAACTTTATATAAATGTTTACATGTTGTTGGACATGGTTATATATATTTATGGATGTTGTTAGGACATGTGATATTTGCATATATTGAGTAGACAAAGAAAATTGAATTAAAATTGATGATGATATAGTTTTTGATGAAATTGTAAGTGATATTGTTGATTTTTTGGACGTTGTTGTGATTCATATATATATATATATATATTGATGATTTTTTATATTATATTTATATTCATTTTGATATTCTAATATGGTCACGAGGCCGAAGGAGGTATTTTTGTTTTGCAGGTTAAATTATGAAAACAAACATCGGGGGATTGGATACCAACCACATTGGAATACTAGATGAATTCAACAAGGTCCCCATGGAAACTTGTATTGTTCGTGTGTGTTTGTTTGATTTTTGTTAGGGATTCCCATGGGGGGGATCACCTTTAAATATGATGAAGGTTTATGTGTATTTATTTATTCGGTTCCCTTTTTTAGGATGTATGAGTTTGATAAGTGATGTGTTTCCCTTTTATTTAAATAAATTGTTGTAAAGTAATATGAGTAATCATATTGGTAAAAATTAATTAATCAAATTGGGATATAAGAAATTAATTATTGGAGTTGCTGGCTCTTGAAATAAATGTTGTGAGATAAGTGTAAGAAATGTGTAAGTGATGTGTAAGAAATGTGTAAGTTAATTTTGGAGTGTGAAACACTCCACCGTCTTTGAAATTAGAATTTTTCCTTGGAGGCTGGTGGGAAAAGTTAAAATTGTCCCATACCTCTTAAAAATTGCATACCAACCTTACCTATGGTTGGAGAGTTTAAATCTAGACTTCGTTATGAATTTTTATAATTCAAGTTGTATGCTTTAATTTCACTTTCTTACATGTTTTTAATTTCAGTCCCTTGGGGTGTGGGCTTGTTTTGGGGTGTATAAGTAAGTTTTCATATTATTCTCCCACCTATTTATTATGTATTAGAGAATGAAGTTGACATTGGTTGTTGGAGTTGAGGATGTGTGAAGTGGCATCCTACATGGATCCACCTCATCCTCTTCTCTTCCCTCTCTCTATATATTTGAATTCCTTGGATTCTTTTTGGGTTTCTTCACTTTTATCACTTCATTTTTGGTGACTTGCTTTGGGGTTTTGGAGCTCTTGTAAATTGGGAGAAAGTTGGAGATTGTTGCATGATTGTAGATTGTTGATCTCGAACTGTTTTGCATTAGAAAGCTTGTTGTGTTTGAACCTTGGAACAAAATCCATCATGGAGAGGTAAGAGCTTGGCTCTTGAAAATGATCTTATTTACTTTATATGAGTATGTGAATGGTTGTATGTTGTTATTTCTTGTTGGATGGTTGGGTACACTTCCTAGGGATGGTGTGGGAGAAGATTGTGGGGTATTATTGTGGGAGGTATAAGTGTGGATGGAGTTGGGATTTAGGTTCCACCTGGTAAAAATAAATAGCTTGAATTTCATTACCGGTTATGGGGTGCCATAAGAAATTGGGGAGGAATAAGGGGTACTTGGGGGAGGCATAAGGGTATGCCAGGGATTTGAAATGATATAGATTTTGGTGTTTTTTTCTCAGGTTGTAATACCCATTTCCTCTTGGGATGCATAAGAAACATCCCCCATAGTTTCTTTCTCCTTTGGCTTGCATGATGAAGCCCAAGTTTTGTTTTTTATGTTTTAATGTGGTTGAAAATTGCATTCTGTTTTGGACTGTATTTTTTAATATGAAATTTGCATGTGTTTTTGGAAGCCTGTTGTTTCCATGAGTTCAAACAATTCTTCTATTGCATTGTGGTTGGGAATCGGGATACAATGAAAAGGTCAGCTCCCCCTTGTCATTGGATGTCTTGGTTGGGTGGAGAGCATTTCCTTTCCCCCTGTTCTGTTGTGATCCATTTGAAATAAACAGAATGGAGGATCTGCATGTTGTTGTTCTGGAAATGAGAAAGAAGACAAAGTTTGCCAGTCCCTTATGAAACTTCTTTGTAAACATTTTCTTTTTCCCACTTTACGTGAATGAAGTTGTAATATATTTTGTAGTGAAGAGTTACCTTGTTTTGGAAATGAAGTCCCACTTGGATGTGAAAGAGATATACTCTCTATTTTGTATTGTAAAAGGGAATGTAAAGAGAAAGATTCATATCTTTGTAAGTTGTATTTGATCATTGCAAAAGAGAAGTTGTAAAATAAATCATTCTAATTTGAATATATTTTATTTTACCTTTAAAAAAAGAAGTTATTATTGTTTGGAATCTACCTTGAAAATGTTGTGCAACTCTCTGATTGAATGTGGGAAATGTATTACTCTATTTTGTTAAAATGAATAATTTAAATGGAATAGAAGTTACATTCTTATCTCTATCACTTAATTGAAGGAAAGAAATATATTTGAAACTATCATGGAATGAACTCATATGCTTTCCAGAAAGGCATGTAAAATAAGGTCCACTGAGTTATTTTTGTTTCCTTTCCATTTTTGGTTTTACTTTACACTCTACAAGATTTATCAGAAATGAATAAAAATGACACTGCAACAAGAAATAACCAATGAAACAACAAATTGAACATGATATGATCTAAACAAATTCAATTAGACATTAACACTTAAGAAAATCTTCCAAACCTTTTCAAAGTCGGGAAAAGGCAAACTCAGACATTTTGCAATATAAAATGGGTGAAATTGAGTTGTAATTAATTCAAACATTGTAACCTTAAAAATTTATCCTACAAACTTCCAAGAGCACTCCTCCATGTTTGTTTGGCATGTTGAGAAAGGAAGGAGGTCGAATTGAACAAAAAAAATTATAAGCTCAAATTTACTTGTTGCATTTTAAAAGCCTATAGATCATTTTCATAAAATTGACCCCTCAAACTTTATAAAGATTAAAATTTTAAGCTTCCTCTGAAAAGAGGACTTCTAGAGCTTTCCAAAAAGTCCTCGTTTACCAAAAACTGAGTTATGAAGTTTTTACTTCATCTCAGGTTAAAAATTTAACTAAGGGAAAATTTAGTTAATCGGACTCGTTGGCTTGAATTTGATGTAGAGAACTTTGGAAAAAATTCACCAATTTTCTCATGGCTCTGCAAGCCCACATCTTCCCATTTGGTTGAAATTTTCTAAGTCCAAAAAGGTTATTTTGGAAAAAAAATTCTCTGCAGCTTGCATCCCCGCAGCTAATCATTGACTAACATGTGGCTTACAGGGGCATTTCATTAGCACTTCAAAATTAAATTTGGCAACATTCCCAAATTTTCCCCGCAGTTACACAGACCCGCAGCTAATGGTTGGCTGACACTTGTCTCCACGATGCATCGGCAGAGGCACATAGTGTCCTAAAGCATTACACTTCAAAAGTCAAACTTTCCCAATGCTCTCCACCAACCCACTGACCCAAAACCAATAAGGAGCTGACATGTGGTCCCCTTGGGCATCGGTGGAGGTGCAGGAGTAAACTTCACATTTCACCCAAAAGGGCTAAAAGTCCTAAACTCTTCCCCAGGCCCGCACGCCTGCTTGGGAAAATGTTTTTCCCTTAGGCCTGCAACCAACCATTGGTTGACACATGGCATCTTGGTGCATTGGCAGAGGAGCGGGATAAAATTTTCCTTTTCGCCCTTTCTAATTAAGTCAAAAATCCCGTTTTATCTCCAGTGACCCACCTTCCCACGTATTTATGGATTTTGGACACGTGTCCTTAGCGGACCCCAAGCTCAAAATTTTTCTCATGAACATGAAGCCCTGTCATGGGTTCATGGAGGAGAAACACACTTATCGCCCAAGAGCACTAAGGGAAAAATTTCTTCCCTAGGCCCGCAGGCCCGCCTTTGGGAAAATTTTCCTCCCAAGGACCGCTAGCCCATAACTTGAGTTCTATAGGGAGTTAGAAGGACTTCCTTATATCTCTGGAAAGGGGAAGGAATTTTCTATCTAATGGAATGGTGTTTAGTATTTTTTTAGTGTGGGAAATATGAGAAAAAATATCTTGAATATTTTAGATTAGTATCTGAGTGGGTAAGAGGAAAATTACTTTCCTTATTTTTAATGTGTATCTCTAAAATCATGAGTTTACCATTCTAGGGCCACCTTATGGGGCAAGGGAATTCTTTTCCTAACCCCTTATAATGAGAGCCTTGTTTTATTGTTTTGGCCCCTATAACCCTCTCAGTGTAATTAAGAAATTTTTAACCCTAGTGTTAATTTAATCTTACTATTAAATTAACATCTAAAGGAAATTTTAGTCAGTTAATTATACTCACTAAATGTAATGTGGTCTTTTATAAGTTATTCTAATGGAATACCTTATCTTGTTAACATGTTTGACCTTGATGTACTTCCTTATGACAACTGTTGCTTCAAGGATTTTTTGTAGTCTCACCTTGAACAAAAAAACATTATTCCATAATTTAATAACTAAACCTAGGTTATTCATGGGTCTCAAGTGGGAGATTTTAGTGGGCGTTACAATAATAAAATAACAAAACTCTCAATACCTTTCAATAAACTTATTTAGTCTAAGGCATGGTTTAGTTTCCCCTAAAATTTATTTTGATAAAATTTAATTTCCACCATAGATAAAATTTCAAAAAATAATCCCAAGGGTAATGTTATCAAAATTTTCCTCTCAGTAAAAAATATAAAATGATGACCTTGCATGCAGAGAAGCCAACAAATTTGACCCATCAAGAGAGCTTGCGTTTTAGAGTTTCCCTAAAAGGTTAAAGAAGTCACGAGAAAGTTGCAGAGATGTCGGGAAAGGAAGAAGTCTGAAATTCAAGTTTTGGACTTCGGAGGTGGATCTTCTAGGGGATCTTAGTGAGATAAAAATTTCTGAAACCTAAAACTCTGAAAGTACAAAAATTTAAACTTTCAGGTTTCAGGGTTTCAGAGATGTCAGAGTGCAAATTTGGAAAAATGGAGGAAAAGTTTCGAAACCCGAAACTATGAAACTCGAAAGTTTCAGAATTTCAGTTTTTGGGGTTTCATGGAAATTGACGGGAAAAAATAGAAAAAGTGAGCAAAAATCCCAAAATCCAAAACTCCAAAAGTCTAAAATTTCAGACTTTTGGGTTTTAGAGTTTCAGAGGTGCATAATTCAGGGTTTCAGAGTCTTCTGCGGCAAAATAGGAAAAGGGACAAAAAGCTCTGAAATCCTGAAAGTCTGAATCTCGAAAGGGTTCAGATTTTAGATGTCAACACAAGTTTCAGGGTCAATGCAATGGTATTTTAGGGTTTCAGAGTTTCAGGATTTCAAGTTTCAAAATTTCAGAACTCGCGAGGTGATTTAGGTGATGAACAGTGAAAAAGTCCTGAAAAGGCAAAATGTATGAAATTCCAAAAGTCTAAAATTTCATACTTTCATGTTTTGCAGTTTCAGAGGTTCGGGTTTCAAAATTTTAGAACTCTCAAGAAAATTTAGGGGATGAACAATGTTTCAATCTCCAAAATGGAAACGTCTAAAAGTTTGAATTTCAGGATTTTGGAGGGTGCATGCGTTTTGGACTCCAAACAATGATAGAGCCAACCACCCACCATTTTTGCATAATGACACCTCGACCTTGAGATGGCCATAAATTTTGACTGGGATCTCAAATTTGCACAAGAAAGGACTTCTTGGATATCTTAAAATTAGCAAGACTAAGTTATTAAAAATTAAGAAATACATTCTGCCATTTTTGAGTGTGTCAGGCTTCCCACCTACGCCAATAATGAGGTATGGGATTTATTTCTTGCCCAACAAGGAACAGTACATAGATGCATGGGTTTTCTCATGAAACCTATCATTTTTGCAGGAAAATTCAATGCGTTTTTGGGTGGTTGAAGCAAGAATTTGAATTATTATCTTTCCCATTCTCTCTCATTCTTCCCATATATTATAAGGAGGGGAATTTTTCTAAAATTTGGACATTTTGTATTTACACCCTCCCTTCTTCTCTTTTCTGTAAGTGGATTTGTGGAGTTAAAACCTCCCATCAAAACTGTAATGCAAATATTTCCTCTTGGTTATTGTAGTGTATTGTATCAAATTTTTGGAGCAATAATACATGTCTCTAGATTATTTTCAACCCTAATTTATGTTCATTGCACCTCTCTAATCTCTCATTGCAATATTTGTTATCTTTGTATGGTGGTTGTATTACACTTCGATGGTTTGTGTTTAATGGAAAAGCTAGTGTTCAACATTCCTTTGGTGCATCACCTTTGTTAGTTTAGGTTTATTTTCTTGCATCTTCTTAACCTTGCCTCCTTAGCAAGTTAGAGTAGATTTTATAGCAGATCCTCTACGTGCATCTAAACAGAGGAATAGGAACTGGCCTTCATCCGAAGAGATTTCTTGATTGCAAATTCACACACTTTGGGAAAATATCCATGTTATGCAATCTAATTGAGAATTTAAACCCGTCAAGTTGACAACATTTCAGGGGTTCTTTGATTATGCATCAACAGGTAAAGTGCTATAATTGATTAAATAATAAGGTTTTGTTATACCTAGAAAGGGGTCAAAGTTGACTTTAAATTAAAATGTCTCTAGTAGACATTTGCTTTAGAAAGGTAATAACACCCATCCCCTTTTACACTTAATTAAGTGACCCCAAACTAATGTCTACCCATACAAATTAAATTTGAATTTCTCTCACCCACTCCCCACCTACTTTTTGTAGGGATGAATCTCATCCATTAAATGGATTCATTTGGGGCAACAAGATCTAGGGACTCAACTAACCCTAAGTCTTCTTATGAAAATTTATTTTCTCTTTTGTTTGAGTTATTGTTTCATTTATTTGTTTTGTAGATTAGTGGAGGAGAAGGAAGAATCCATGAGAGGCAATCTCAAGCTCTTGGGAAGATGCACATGCTTCATTTATTTTATTTTTATATTTACACCCTAACCTATGGTTTTAATGTATTTATTTATTTTGTTCATCTTATTATTTAATATGTTCCCAAATGGGCATATGGGTTTAGCCCCATTTTATTGAAATAGTTAAAATGATAATTTTATTTTCTTGGGTAGAAGAATATATACATAAATATGTATATAGCCTAGTACACACACACACACACACACACACACACACACACACACACACACACGTGTCTATGTGTGTGTTTTATTAAAATTTTATTTTTAAAGAAACCCGAAATAAAAAAAATACATAAATCATATATATACATGAAGGTATGTATATATATACCTTCATATATATCTTCATATATATATATATATATATATATAATTTGAAAGAGATTTTGTCGCGGTTTAGGCTTCACACAGTCTGCAAGGAAAATGGTGCGCAGAGTAAGAGTAATGGCTTGCGGGGTTTATTGTATTTTATCGGCAAGAGTTTGGGGTTGGGGGGAGGGTCTCTAACCCCTTCCCCCAACCCTTTTTGACATTAAAACACATACCGCAACCCTAGGTGAAAGCGGATTCACTTAAACTTTGCTTTGACAACATTTTTTTGTTTTGGTTAAAACTTTTAGGTTATAATATCCACTTTTAATATTATATATATATATATATATATATATATATATATGTATGTATGTATATATAAACTAAAAAAAATATTATTTATAATATCAATATTAGTAATATTTTAATATTAATACTTATTATTAATAAGTAATACTATTTATTTTATTAATAGTGTTAACAAACCTTAATCTAAAACTTAAGGTTTCTTTCATAATTTGATAGTTATATATATATATATATATAGGATGCAAAACTAAATATTCTTTCTATTTTATTATTACTACATGATTGACAAATGATACTTCTATAAACTTATAGAAATTTGATACTAAAATTTTCACAACAATTTAGACTAAGGCTAGTAGTAACCATGTTTTTTTTTCTTTACTCCATTAGATTTAAAAATAAATGTGATACATTTAGTTGAAAATAAACTAATCAAAGAAATTTTGAAAACTTTTCCATAGCCACGTGATTTTTAAACTTTTCTTAATCAAATAATAAACAAATGAAATCTACTAGACATCAATGTAAGTATATCAATAAGAATGAATCCTTTCTTTTACCAAAAAAAAACAAGTTTACAATCATTCCCACAAGAAATTTATGCAAGATTTATCATAGTTTTAAAATAAGAACTACACACCTATGTGAGACACAAACAAACTAAAATAAGGTATAAGTTATTTCCTTTTTCAACGAAATTTTCATTTTACCAACTTCTTTCACTAAAATTAATTCTCCTTCAAACAATGCATTACAATCTTAATAACAAATATTCAAAGAAAATTACAATCATTCCCACAAGAAATTTATGCAAGATTTATCATAGTTTTAAAATAAGAACTACACACCTATGTGAGACACAAACAAACTAAAATAAGGAATAAGTTATTTCCTTTTTCAACTAAATTTTCATTTTACCAACTTCTTTCACTAAAATTGATGCTCCTTCAAACAATGCATTACAATCTTTCTTTTACAAGAAGGTAGTTATAATGGAATGTTTTCTTCATCTTCTATAAAGTGCTCCAAGTTTCCAAATCTCCAAAAAGGCTCCATCTTTACTCAACTTGATCACAAGAAGATATGGGGGAGAGGAAACACTCTCCACCCAACAAAAACTCCAAAGAGGAGGAGAAGCAATCCTCCTCAATGGCCCCCAAGCCTCAACCACAAGGAAATAATGGGTAGATCCAACACATGGCAACTCTACAATGATTCCACAACACAATAACAATTTTTCACAACCATTTTAAGCACATTCAACACAAGAAAAAGAATAAAATAATAAAAATTTATAAAATACACAATGCTTGAATGCAAGCCAATGGATCAAGGATCTATGTGGAGATCACTTATGCCCCCCAATGGGATTAGGTTCCCACCTTAAAATCCTCCAATAAAAAACTCGAAAACCCCTACAAAACTCTTATGCCTCCCATATTCTCTTATGTCTCCCTCATAAAACAAAGCTAGTAAGAAATTCAAGCATTTTCTTGTCTAAGGTGGGTCACCCAACCCAACTCCCTCTAAAACATGAAATAAACTCTTATGCCTCCCTACATATAATATCCCCATATCCTTATCCTACAACATACTTAGGTAATCTACCCAAGGGCCCAACAAGCATACCAAAACACACAATAACATACACATATCAATCAGTTAAAGAAAAACATAAAAACAAGGGTATGGATCCTACATTTCTATGGTAGAGCTTGATCCAAGATCCACACACCAAGATCCTTCAAGCCCAATCCATCACCAAAAATCTCCAACAAAGTCCACAAGCACTCTAAAATCTTCCAACTCCAAAAATGCAAGAGAAAAAAAAGAAATGAAATAACCCCCATACAAGTAAAAGAACTATCATAAATAGAAAATGGAGAGAGGAGGGTGAGGTGGATCCATGTAGGATTCCACATCACTCATCCTCAACTCTACCTCACAATTATAATCTCAACCCCAATGCATAATAAATTGGTGGTTGAGAGGAATGGCAAACCTCTTACACACACAATCCCAACCCACACCCCCTAAGGAAAAACTTTAAAACCCTTGTAATAAAAGTAAAAAGAATGCCATTTTTTGTCTTACAAAACACTTAATGGGGTCTATGTTTGACCCTTCAATCCATAGGTAGCGTTGTTATAAGAAATTAAGAGGTGTGGGACAAGCTTAGATTTTCCCATAAGCCTCCAAAATTGGCCCTTAAGGCCAAATCCCAATTTCCAAGGTAAGATAGACTATACAACACTCAAGTTACTAACATTCAAATTAAAAAAACACATAGACCAAAGCACCAACTAATCTAATAAATGACTTCTTCTTTTTTGTCACATCCATATTTAGTTTAGTAATATGATTAATTTACTAATGTATATGGATAAATCAAATAATGATAAAAAGGAAATTACATCACAATTAAAATCACATACTCTAAAATTAATTAAAAGAAAAGAAAAGAACAACACACAAACCTTTGGTCACAATTGTAGGTCATCCTCATTGGGGACCCCCTAACAACAAATAACAAAACAATAACATTGCATAAGTTGTCATGGTGACCATTTTCGTATCCACCCATTATTCCGTTGTGGTTGGTCTTCAATCCCCTTTTGATTTTTGTGATATAATTACCTAGAAAAATCACATGATACCTCCTTTGGCCTCGTGGCCACATCAAAACATCTAAGATAAAATATATGCATATAAGTCAACAATCATCCTTACATAAATTAAATCATCATCTAGATAAATAATGTTACTATTTTAAAATTCCAACAACATCTCAATTCTATATTTCATCAATACCAATAAGATCACAAGATTAGTTCAACTGTTAAATCCTTCTCAATATGATGACAATGATGGATGTCAAAAATATTTAAATATGTCAAAAAAACATCATCATCAATATAAAATATCTCTCTAAGAATCCACACAAATAATTCTATGAATGTAAATCCATGAATATTCAAAATATCTCTATCGTCTTACATCATGCTAAGTCAAAATGATACAATAATATCCATGTATATAGTCAACACTAATTGAAATCAAAATATAATAGTGTGGAAGGGAAGTGGGCACTACATACCCCTCCCCTTAGACTCGATTTCCTCCTGGAAGTCACTGAAATAGGTGTGGAAACTGGACTCATAACAATGAAGCATCCTCCCATGTAGCAATAGTCTCATCATACCTGTCCCACTAATCTCATACCTGGTCAATCTCTCTTCCTCAAAGGCCCAGGGTCCTGCTCTCTATAATACAAACGGGCTCCACCATCACCTGCATTTGATCCTGCACGTGCACTGATGTCCAATCTAATACATTAGAATGATTTTCAATGTATCTCCTAAGTACAGAAACATTAAATACATCGTGGATGTGAGATAATTTGGGTGGAAATGCTAGATGATAGGCCAAAGGACCAATACACTCCAAGTTCTCAAAGGGACCCACAAATATATGAGCAAACTTAGATCCTTTTCTGTAAAAGATAGGGCTCTTATGAGGCTTGACATAAAGAAACAACTTCATGTCCACCTCAAAACTATGATATTTCCTATCCTATTCCGCATACTTATTATGTCTGTCCTGAGCCTCTTGTAATCTTTGCCTAATCATAACAACCTACTTCTCCATATCATGTAGTAAATCTGGCCCAAGAGAAACCCTATCGTCTAACATGTCCAAACTCAGTGTTTTCCTCCACTCTTTTCCATACATTGCCTGAAAAGGATCCATGCCTATCGAAATCTAAAAACTATTATTCTAGGAAAACTCAACCAAATACAAATACTCCTCCCACCTCAAATGATGATCCATGACGTACATCCTAAGCATGTCCTCCAAGATCTTATTCACCCACTCAGTCTTTCCATCTATCTCAGGGTGATAAGATGTACTGAAGTTTATCTTCATCCTGATAGCATACTGTATGGTACTCTAGAAGTGAAAAGTGTAGAAGGGATCATGATCGCTAATGATCTTCTATGAAATCCAGTGCAATCTAAAATTTCATCAAGGTATACTCGTGCCACTGCATTAGCTGTATAGATGGTATTCACTGAAGAAAAGTGGGCCACTTTCCTCAATTTATCCACCGTGACCATGATGGGTTTGTGAATTTATCTCAATGTTAGCAAAATAACTATGAAATCCATGGAAATGGTGTCCCATTTCCACTCAGGTATGGCATGAGGGAAGAGAAGGATAGCTAAATGTTGATGTTCAGCCTTCACCTTCTAAAACTCTAAATAGTGTGACACAAACTGATTCACGTCTCTCCATAGTCCCCTCTAATGGTATATCTGTCTCAAGGTGGCATACATCTTCTTCACCCCAGGATGGGCTGAACAAGATGCATGATGAGCCTCTGTCAAAATTTCATGTCTTAAGCCTCCATCCCTAGGAACATATATCCGACCTCTGTTCCTAAGAAAGCCATCTGTCTCTAATGAAAATCCATCAAATATCCCCTCAAGGGGTCTCTGAGACTCAATCTCTAATCTGGGTGCAAGGTATAAGCTATCATAAGGAAGTTGCTGAAAAATCCTACTTCGTAATTGTTTACCCACTGAACTAGCCATAAACACACATCTCTGCCTACTCAAGGCATCTGCAACCACATTCTCCTTCTCCTTCACATTCTCTATCTCCATGTCGTACTCACAAAACAAATCCATCCAACACCACTGGCAAGTGATGAGATTGGGATACATGAAGAGGTGGCGATGACCCAAGTGGTCAGTCCTAAGTGTAAATCTCTGGCCAAGAAGTAAATGTCTCCACCGCACCAAGGCCTATACAACTTTTACAAGCTCAAGGTCATGAGCTAGATAATTGAGCTTATAATCCTTGATTTTACGAGAATCAAAAGCAACAACTCAAACCTCCTGCATTAACACACCTCCTAGTCCTCCCAAAGAAACATCTGTGTAAACGAAGAACTCACCTTGAGGGTCTAGTACTGCAAGAATACGTGTTGTCGTGAGGAATTCCTTCAGTGTCATGAAGGCATGCTCACATCTATCATACCATACAAAATTCTTCCCTTTCCACTAAAGGGAAGTGATGGGGTGCTTAACCTAAGAAAATTCCTGTATAAATCTCCTATAGTATCCTACCAAACCCATGAAACTACACATCTCGGTCACATTAGTGGGATCTATCCAATCCAGAATGGCTCTAATATTGGAAGGATTGATAGTGATACCTTCCCAAGAAATGATGTGACCCAAATACTACACCTCAGACTGAAAGAATGCACATTTCTCCTGGTTCTCGTAAAGTTGTTGCTCACAAAGACACTGTAGAACTGGACGAAGGTGCTCCTCATGCTCCTCACACATACATGAGTATATTATAATTTCATCAATGAAAATGACCATGAAGGAATCAAAAAATGTCTTGAACACCCCATTTAACAAGCTCATGAACACTACGGGGGCGATCGTCAAACGAAAGGGCACAACTATGAACTCATAGTGCCCATATCTCGTGTGGAAAGCTGACTTGTGGATATCTGCCTCTGCAATCCTTAGCTTATGGTATCCGAACTTAAGATTAATCTTATAAAATATTGTGGTCCCCTTCATCTGATCCAAAAAATCATCAATACGAGGAAGGGGGTAGTGATTCTTGATCATTACTTTGTTTAGCTACTTGTAGTCCACACACAATTGCAAGGACCCGGTTTTCTTAACAAAAAGCACTAGTGCTCAACTAAGGGGATACACTAGGAAAAATTAGGTATTTCTTGAGAAGGCCCTCAAGCTACAACTTGAGCTCACTGACTTCAGGTGTGGTCATCCTATAATGAGCATGTGAGATAGGTTCCACTCCAGGAATAAATTCAATGTGGAAGTATATCTCATGTGGGGGAGGCATCCCCATTAGCTCACTAGGAAACACATCAAAAAACTCCTACAAGATGGGGTGATCATAAAGTGAAGTTTCACGAGCCCCATCCTCTGACCTATCCCTAACATTAATAGCATACAACTGGAACTCAGGTCATACACACCACTTAAGCTGTATAGTGGAAATAATGTGAATAGAAATGGGTCTTCTAACTCTTGCTATCACTGAATCAAATCCTAGATCATCTATACATGATATAGTCTTATGGTAATAATACACTCTAGATCTGTGTGTAAATAACCAATCCATTCCCAAGATGACTCCATATGAATCAAATGGTAGGATACGAAGACCCGAGATAGTGGTGAAGGGTCCCAAATCAACTTCACACTCCTCAAACTAAGGAGTCTACAGATATTTTGGCTCTAAAAGCCATCTTGACATCCTAACTAAATACCTACCTAACTTCCACTAACTAGTAATGCTCTACTAAATATGGTGTAATAAATGATTCATGCAAACCATAATCAAACAATATAGAGGTAGGAATACAACCAGTGCTACATGTAGTCTTTATCACAATGATTTTATGCTCAGCCTGGTAGTTTTCAACCTCTACATAGATATGATGACTACGTCCCCTTTCGCCAAGTGTAAGCTCTAAAATCTAGACCTTACCCTTATTACTAGGGTTCTGTGGGCACTCTCTCCAATGATTTCCAACAATGCCACATCTATAAAAACTTTTTGGTCCTTTCTAATGAGATGTGGCTCCATCCAGTACTATAAGGGTCTATGTCATGGATCCGGATGATCTAGATATTGATTGTTGAGGTCTCTATTGACATGCTCATGTTGACTGAGCTCTTGGTGCACCCTGTGTCCAAATAAGATCCCTAGGGGGAGGCCCCATACTCCATCCCCTATGAGCATCAAATCTCTGTGGAGGTCTGAATAGTGGATGAGTATACTATTATTGTTGTTGAGGTGGCTATTGTGGTAGCCTGAATGAATACTGTGCAGAACCATGTCCACCATAAGGAGGAGGAGCTAACCCCCTTGACATGTTATCCTACATCTACCAAATGCGGATCCGCACTATGTCCCTCACATGTTGAGGCTTCCTCGACATCTCCTATTTAATATAGTCCTTCTCAACGGCCTATTCTAAGGTCTGGGAGTAATGAACGAGCACCACACGTCCCAAATCTAAATTCAGGCCCTTAATGAACCTTTGAATCGAGACTTACTCATCCTACATATAGTTGACATACTGGAGTAAGTCCATGAATCAAATCTTGTACTCTTCTATAGTCATAGATTCTTGATGAAGGTCATGGAACTCATCTATCCTCTGTTGAATAAACCTCCTCGATAAGTACCTACTCCTAAACCTCTCCTTGAAGAGATCCTAGGTAACTATCTGTGAGTCTACATGGAGCTTTTGATCCTCAGTCCTCCACCAGAAACTTGCTCCATCCCTTAGAAGATGGATCACAATAAGATATTTCATGTTTCTAGTACATGGACAAAGCTTGAAGTACCCACTAAATCTCACTAACTAAGCCTTTGCCTGAAAACCACTTGTATCTCCAGAATAATGAGGTAGGTGTAGCTTTTAGGATCTCTCTAATATGATCAATAAATAATGACTGCCGACCCCTAAGTCTCTCTACATGCTCCTCCCTTGGCCTAGGACTCTGAGATCTGTCCCTATGTCTAGAAATCCTAGCTCCGTGTCCCCTCTGAGGTGAATCAATTCTACCTTACTCGACGCAGGAGTTATCTACCCTATGCTCATTTTTGTGTCGAGGAGATGCATAAGCCTCAACTAATGGATCTCTCTCCTGTCTAGTAAGCCATCCTCCTAACGATCATCCACGTATAGTGGCATTAACATCTGGAAGCATCTGTAATATCTGAGGTAAAATAGTAGCTATAGCCTGATCTCAAAGTGGCAACTCTAGGTCTACATGCAAGAACCCCTCATTTTTTCCATGCCTCCTACACAAACCAAGGCGAGAGTTAGTTCATCATTCTAGGTTTTGTTTCAGTTTTCAAGTTTGCTACATTATACAAATATCATACCATGTTGTTTTCTAGGTTTTTAGATTTGCACTAGGTTTAAAGTTAAAGTCTCATGTTTTTAAGTGTTCTCAAGGGTCCAAGTTTTGAACCCATGGTTCTGATTGCAAGTGTAATGCCCAGCAATTTTTTCTGCTCAACACCCAAGAACAAATAGGTCAAACTAGAAAAATTATGGAATAATTTTCTTTTTTGTTAAACATACTCACAAAAATATTTGAATTAACATTTGTCACATTCTTCTTTCTAAGTTACTTTACATCAATAATAATAATTTCCTTTTTTATCCCCATTATAATAAAATAATAAAACTCTTAATAACTTTTAATAAACTTATTTAGTCTAAGGCATGGTTTAGTTTCCCTTAAATTTTATTTTGATAAAATTTAATTTTCACCATACATAAACTTTCACAAAATAATCCCAAGGATAAAGTGGTATAATTAATTAAATAATAAGGTTTTGTTATACCCACAAAGGGGTAAAAGTTGACATTAAATTAAAATGTATCTAAAAGACATTTGGGTTAGAAAGGTAATAACACCCATCCTCTTTTACACTTAATTGAGTGACCTCAAAATAATGTCTACCCATGCAAATTAAATTTGAATTTCTCTCACCCACTCCCCACCAATTTTTCGTAGGGATGAATCTCATCTGTTGGATGGATTCATTTGGTGCCACAAGATCTAGGGATTCAACTAACCCTAAGTCTGCTTATTAAAATCTATTTTCTCTTTTGTTTGACTTATTGTTTCATTTCTTTGTTTTGTAAATTAGTGGAGGAGAAGGAGGATTCCATCAGAGGAAATTTGAAGCTCTTGGTAGGATGCACATGCTTAATTTATTTTCTTGTTTTATTTATGACCTCACTTTTGATGTCAAATCACAACACCCCTGGATGTTGATCAGATTTCTAGGTTGATCATACTAGCATCTAGTGTGATTGCACAACATTGAATCCTTTCTCCAAGTGTGGGACATGCAAAAATGAGAAAGGAATCTCCAGAGAAGGCTGGTTCCTATTCCTCTGTTCAGATGCACACAAAAAATGCAGAGGGTTTACTCAAAACCTAATCTAACTTGCCAAGGAGATAGGGTAAGAATATGCATAAAAATAAACCTAAGCTAACAGAGGTGATGCACCGAGGAATGAAGAACACCTATCTTGCCAATAAACACAAACCATTAAAATGTGATGCAAGATCATGCACAGATAACAAAATTTACAGTGAAAGATCAGGAGGATGCAAATGAATACAGAGAGCGTTGAGAATCATCCACAGACTTGCATTACTTGCTCCAAATATTGATACAATACACTGTAAAATTCCAAGAGGAAAAGTTACATTATAGTTTTAAATGGGAGGTTCGAACTCCACAAATTCACCTGCCGAAGAGAAGGAGGGAGGGGCAAAACAAGAATGTCCGACCTTTAGAAAGAATCCCCTCCTTACAATTTATAGGAAGAATGAGAGAGAAAAGAGAGAGGAATTCCAAAATTACCTCAACCACTTCCAGGTTGCATTTAATTCATCTCATTATGGTGGTAGGTGAGAACCCTAGCAAACCCCAAAAGTGGCGAACTGTATTTTGCATTTTTAAGAACTTGTTCCCACCTAATTAAATATATCTAGTTGTAGTTGGACAGAGGACCTCGTAAGCTTTCCGAAAAGTCCAACCTTGTATAACCCTGTGAAAAGTTATCACCATCTGAATATCTGGGTCAGGGTCTGCTTCCTGTCAGCGCTCAAAACGTTGCGCCTCCTGAAGGTGCACCTTGGCGCATCTATATCTGTGTCGATAACCTTTTACCTGCGCCATAGATGCATCCTTGTTTGTGTCGACATCCTTTGTTGTGCGCCATTTACCTACGCCTTGGCGCATCCATGTTTGTGTCGACATATTTTGTTGTGCGTCATTTACGTGCTCCTTGGCACATCCATGTTTGTGTCGACAACCTTTGTTGTGTGCCATTTATCTGTGCCATGGCGCATCCATGTTTGTGTGGAAATCCTTTGTTGTGTGCCATTTACCTGCGCCTTGGCGCATCCATGTTTGTGTCGACATCCTTTGTTGTGCACGATTTACCTACGCCTTGGCGCATCCATTTACATGTCGACATCCATTTTCATGCGCCCTTAACCTGCACCTTGGCGCATCCATTTACATGTCGACATCCATTTTCATGCGCCCTTAACCTGTGCCTTGGTGCATCCATTTTACATGTAGACATCCATTTTCATGCGCCCTTAACCTGCGCCTTGGCACATCCATTTACATGTCAACATCCATTTTCATGCGCCCTTAACTTGCGCCTTGGCGCATCCATTTACATGTCGACATCCATTTTCATGCGCTTGTCTATATCTACCCGGGGGGAAAGATATATACAACACTCACCTAGGGTTTCAATGTATTTATTTATTTTTCATCTCATTATTTAATATTTTTTTAAATGGGCATATGGGTTTTGCCCCATTTTATTGAAACAATTAAAATGATAATTGTATATGCTTGGGTAGAAGAATTTATACATAGATATATGTATATATGTTGATATACATATATTCATACATACATACATACATATATATATATGTTTTATTAAAATTTAAATTTTTAAGAAACCCGAAATTAAAAAATACAGAAATAAAATATATATAGACAAAATTTGAAAGAGCTTTGACACCAGTTCAGGCTTCTAATCAGGGGATCATTTTCAAAAGTTCCCTAAACATCCCTAAATGGTTTCAATGCAAAATATAATGTCGAGAGCTTTCCATCGACTATGAGAATGTTACAAACGAACATCTGGAGCTCTAGATATGTCCGGTCAAAGTTCAAACGATGGGAAAGTCAACTCTGGTCAACTGGTAAATTTTGGACCAAGGGCACTATGACATGTGGCAAAAAGGTGAAAGGAGTTGTTCATTGTTTTTCGATCTCCGGTCTTCGATGGTCATAAAAGATTGCTCGTCGGAACAAGAGGCTCAAATTTTGTTATGGAGGGGAGCCTGGCTGCCATGTGGACTATGGTGTTATCGCCGACGTGGTGTGTCTACAAGCCACCACATGGCTTGCCACCACTCATCGAATTCACTCAATTTTCCTATCGAGAGATGACAAGTGGGATATATGTTATTTACTGATTTAATTATTTCTATGCGACATTGTATGGGTCAAAATTATATTATCTTGGTAAGTCCACTTTCCAAATGCCATGCATATATTGCAAACCGCTATGTATTAATTTTTATACATTAGTGTTAAACCATCCAAATCCGCTAATCCTCCAAACCCTATATAATCACCAACTTAACCATGTGGAAGGGATAAGGTGAAGCAGTGGTAGGGGAAGCTTATGCCATGCGTGGAAGCTTCCACGTGAGGAGAAAGAGGTGGTGGCGGTTATTCCCAAGTGGTCCCATGACCACCTAAAATGCATGGAAATGATTAATTAAGCCTCAAACAATATCATTCCACCAAATGTGGGATATACCCATTTAACAATGCAATCCGCTAATATGGGTATTGGTCCCATTTATTTTACTAAATAAATAATTGTTAATGCATATTTTAAGGGACCTAATTTTGTATAAATAGGGGACCCCTCTCCTTTATATTGGACACACAACGCAATGGAGAAGCTCCTTCCTAGAGCTTGGAAAGGAGGAGAGCGAACCAAGAGGAGAGTTAGTTGCCATGGGCATAGTTGTGTGAAGACCTATTTATTTAAATAGGCATTATTGTGGCTAGGAGTTATTAATACTACCTAGTAGGCCCATAGCGCCACCCAAAATTATTGTGAATCTTGGAATATCGACCGGAGTTCCATAGAGCATTACGAAGCATGTGGAAAGCGGATTGAGAACCGAAGAATTTTGAACAGTGGAGCTGGTGCCATCGAGCTTTCCAAATATGCCAGGAAAGGGGAAGTCTGGTGCTATTTTTCACCCTTGTCTTCTGAAGGTCTGGTTATTCTTCTAAGAAAGTTCTTTATAGTTTCCATTAGGTTTTCTTGTGAAAGTACTATTGTAAATTACAAGTTTTGACTAGTGGAACGGTTCAATAAGAACTCGGAGATGTAGGCAATTACCGAACTTTGTAATGAATCATTGTGCAATTGTCTTTATTGTCTTGCATTAATTTTTAAATTGATTACTTAAAAGGAGAAAATTGTCAGCAATAATTAAAGCCTATAAGGGTCTGAGATCAGGTAGATAAAAACTTGATTATTTTCAGATCAAGTTGGTATCAGAGTAGGTGATTGTGCTTGCAACTTGCTAATCTCCGAAGCAAGTTAGTATTAGAGTAGGTTATTGGCTTGCAAAGTTTCTAATCTATGAGAAAGTTTGGTATCAGAGCTGGTTAGCTCCATTTTTTCTTCAGTAAATCTGATTAATGGAGTGATTGCTTCAAAATTGGTGCATTTGGTTCAATTTGTGTGAACAGGGAAGAAGTGTACTATGGGAAAGATGTCTAAACAAGAAAAGCTTGGGGAGGTTGAATCTTATAATGAAAAGATCCAGGAAGAGAAATATCTCCTGTAATCAATGTATTACTCCTTGGAAGAGGAGAATACTCACTTAAAATCAGAATTGCAAACCAAGGATGAGCTCTTGGAAAGGTTGCAATGTGGTGATTAGAGGAAGGAAATACCTTCAACTTTAGATGCAGAGACCATGGAAGATGATTACACTATATGTTGTTCACCATTGGAATCTTCTTCTTCCTCCCATTCGGTTTCGGATTTAGGTAATGAAGTCTTTGGTTTGTTTGAAAAGCATACTAGATGCATTGGATCCAAATTATTAGATAAAATGGGATTTGATGGAACAATCCTTCGTAAAAATGGCTAAGGTATTGCTAACCTAATATAGGTCGAGGATCATCCTCGTTTTGTAGGTTTGGGTTATCCTAGTGTGGAGATGGAAATTGGACAATGCTCCAAGAATGCTGATGGGAGACAAGCTTCCAAAAGTAAAGTGATTACCCCAGTAGTCCTGCAAGAAGATTCTGAGCAGGAAAGTTGTGCTTCATCGTCACAAGAAGGATGTGGTAAGAGAAATCAGTGAAGAGGTAATGAGATTCCACCTCCAATTTCTTACCATAATCATAAGCACAGTAAAACTTCTGATCCAATTTTTCCGCTTAAGAAGTATGGTTATGATTTTTAGAAGATGTGGAATTCCTTTCCATGTACTTTTTGTGGATTGCATAATCATTCAGTGGCCAGATGCTGGAAGAGAAGGACACTGACAAAGAATTTGATGTCATTTGTTAGGAATAAGGCAAATCAGAAATACCAATCTTGTCATGTAGAGTCGTGAAATGGCAGAAAGATTTCCTCATCCCTGAAAAAGGATTTTAAGAGGAATTTTTGTGCTCATTACCAGAGGAATGGGCACCAGGTGGAAAATTCCTAAACTGCATCCATCTCAACAACAGAGTAATGGCAAGCCAAAGATGGAATGGAGGCCTACTGCAAACGCAAAGGAAATTTCTACTCCACCTCTAGTTGACAATTCAACCCAGAAACAAGTAATACCTGAAAGTGAAAGTCCTTTAAAATGGACAGTAGATTTCACAGGAGTTAGCTCGGAACTTCATTCTATGTAGAGGCATTGTGACCGTGCAGTAGAACGGTAGTTGAATCACCATTGGCATTGATGTTGGCTCGGAACTTCATTTTGTTTAGAGGCATGGTGACTATGCAGCAGAATGGTAGCTGAATCATTGTTGGCATTGACGTTAGGTGGGAACTTCATTCTTTGTAGAGGCATTGTTACCGTGCAACAGAGTGGTACCTGATATTAGTGTGTCAACAAGAATAGCTCTCAAAGGATCAACTCAAAACGTCATTCGGTGTCAAGGCATTGCGATCGTATATTCGAATTATAGTTGATTAACAGACTTAGCATCATGCATTAGAGGATTGAGGTCTTGAAAGAGGGTTAGCATCGTGCATCGGAGGTGTTGAGGTCTACATAGACTTAGCATCATGCATTGGAGGCTTGAGGTGTTGAGGTCTGAAAAGGGACAAGTCATTATCCATCATCGACATTAGATCGATCATAGCTCTACGTAACATGGAGTTGCTTCAAACCAGTTTGGATTCTACGGAATCAACTTAGAGCAAGGAGTTGTGTTATAGAGTAAGAGAATATCCTTGTTATCAAATATCAAGAAGCGTAGGACCACACAGAAGGAGCGTTGAGGTTTCATTCAGAAACTTAGCACCATACAACGGAGGCGTGGAGGTATTCTTCAGATATCAAGGTGGCGCATCAGAAGCGTCCTAGACCCATAACCCACAAGTCCCAGGATTGGATAAAAGTTGTCAAAGTGAGAAGGTTGTAAAGGAGAAGACACAAGGGTATACTACAGCAGAAAAGGTGACATGTGGCAAAAACGTGAAAGGATTTGTTCATTGGTTTTCGATCTTTGGTCTTCAACGGTCGTAAAATATTGCTCGTTGGAAAAAGCGGTTCAAATTTTGTTATAGAGGGGAGCCTGGCAGCCGTATGGACTATGGTATTATTGCTGACATGGTGGGTCCACAAGATACCACGTCGCTTGCCACCAGTCATCGAATTCACTCAATTTTCCTATCGAGAGATGACAAGTGGACTATCTAATATTTACTGAGTTAATTATTTCTATGCCACATTGTATGGGTCAAAATTATATTATCTTGGTAATTCCACCTTCCAAATGCCATGCATCTATACCAAACCGCTATATAATAATGTTTATACATTAGTATTAAACCATTTAAATATGCTAATCCTCCAAACTCTACATAACCGCCAACTTAACCATGATATTGCCAAGGACCACGTGGAAGGGAGAAGGTGAAGTGGTGGTAGAGGAAGCTTATGCCATGCATGGAAGCTTCCATGTGAGGAGAAAGAGGTGGGGGCGGTTACATTATGCCCAAGTGGTCCCATGACCACCTAAAATGCGTGGAAAGGCTTAATTAAGACTCAAACAATATCATTCCACCAAATGTGGGATATACCCATTTAACAATGCAATCCGCTAATATGGGTATTGATCCCAGTTATTTTAATATGGGCTATGGTATTTTTAGCCTAAGGATAATTGTTAATGCATATTTTAAGGGCCCTATTTTTTTATAAATAGGGGACCCCTACCCTTTGTATTGGACACACAACACAATGGAGAATCTCATTCCTAGAGCTTGTAAAGGCGGAGAGCGAGCCAAGAGGAGAGTTAGTTACCATGGGCATATTTATGTGAAGACTTATTTATTTAAATAGGCATTATTGTGGCTAGGATTTATTAATACTACCTAGTTGGCCCATAGCGCCACACAAAATTATTGTGAATCCTGGAATATTGACTAGAGTATCATATGGCATTACGAAGCGTCTGGAAGGCCGATTGAGAACCGAAGGATTCCGAACAGTGGAACTAATGCCATCAAGCTTGCTGAATATGCCAAGAAAGGGGAAGTCTGGTGCTATTTTTCACCCTTGTCTTCTGAAGGTCTGGTTGTTTTTCTAAGAAAGTTCTTAATAGTTTCCATTAGGTTTTCTTGTGAAATTACTACTATAACTTACAACTTTTGACTAGTGGAACAGTTCGATAATAACCTAGAGACATAGGCAATTTCCGAACTCTGTAATCAAACATTATATAATCATCTTTATTGTCTTGCATTAATTTTTAAATTGATTACGTAAAATAAGAATTTTTTTGACAATAATTAAATCCTATAAGGGTCAAAGATCAGGTAGATAAAAAATTGATTATTTTCATATCAGCTTCACACAGTCCGCAAGGAAAATTGTGTGAAAAGTTAGACTAACGGCTTGGGGGTTTATTGTATTGTATTGGCAAGAATTTGGGGTTGGGGGGAGGGTCACCAACCCTACCCCCCATCCCATTTGTTAATACGGTGGGGGTGGGGTAGGAGGCCCTTCCACCAACCCTTTCCCACATTAAAACATAGGCCGCAACCCTAGGTGAATGCGGATTAACCTAAACTTTGCTTTGATAACAATTTTTTTTATTTTGGTTAAAAAATTTAGGTTATAATATCTACTTTTAATATTTTATAATATCAATATTAGTAATATTTTAATATTAATACTTATTATTAGTAAGTAATAGTATTTATTTACTAAAAATGTTAACAAATCTTAATGTAATACTTAACGTTTCTTTCATAATTTGATAATAATATATATAGGATGCAAAACTAAATATTCTCTCCCTTTTATTTTTACTACTTGATTGTCATATGATACTTGTATAAACTTATAGAAATTTGATATTAAAATTTCACAACAATTGAGGCTAAGGCTAGTAGTAACCTTGTTTTTTTTTTTCTTTACTCCATTAGATTTAAAAAGGAATATGATACACTTGTTTGACAAAAAACTAATCAAAGAAATTTTAAAAACTTTTGCATAGCCACATATGAGTTTTAAACTTTTCTTAATCAAAGAATAAACAATTGAAATCAACAAGCCATCAATGTAAGTATATCAATAAGAATGAATCCTTTCTTTTACCAAAAAAAAATAGTTTACAATCATTCCCATAAGTAGTTTATGCAAGATTTCTCACAGGTTTAAAATAAGATCTACACACTTATGTGGGACACAAGCCAACTAAAATGAGGACTAATTTATTTCCTTTTTCAACTACATTTCCATTTTTCCCACTTGTTTCACTAAAACTATTTCTCCTTCCAACAATGCCTTACAATCTTAATAAAAAATATTCAAAGCAACTTTCCTTTCAAGACCAATACAATAATCTTCCACTTGAAGCGGGAATTTTTTTTTACAAGAAGGTAGTTATAATGGAAGGTTTTGTTAGTCTTCTATAAGTGCTCCAAGTTTCCAAATCTCCAACAAGGCTCTATATTTTCTCCACATGATCACAATAACAAATGTGGGAGAGGCAACACTCTCTAACCAACAAAAACTCCAATGAGAAAGAGAAGCAATCCTCCTCATTGGCTCTTGAGCCCCAACCACAAGTTAATAAGGGGTGCATCTAACACATGGTACCTCTACAATGCTTCCACAACACAATAATAATTTTTCACAACCATTTTAAGCACATTCAATACTACAAAAAGAACACAATAATACAAATTTACAAAATACACAAGGCTTGAATGCAAGCCACAGGAGGAAGGATCTATGGGGAGATCGCTTATGCCTCCCAATGGGATTAGGTTCCCACCTTAAAACCCTCCAATAAACAACTCAGAAACCCTGACACAACTCTTTAGCTTCCCTCAAGAATCCTCTTTTCCCTCCCACATTATCTTATGTCTCCCTACAATCTCTTATGTCTCCCTCATAAACCAAAGCAAGTAAGAAATACAAATATTTTTTTGTCCAAGGTGGGACACCTAACCCAATTCCCTCCAAAACATGAAATAAACTCTTATGCCTCCCTACATATAAGATCCCCATATCCTTCTCCTACACCATACTTAGGCAATCTACCCAAACGCCCAACAAGCATACTAAAAAACACAATAACATACACATATACACAAGTAAAAGAAAAATAATAAAACAAGGGTATAACTCCTACCTTTCCAAGGTACACTTTTATCCAAGAGTCACACACTAAGATCCATCAAATTCCACTAACACTCCAAAATATTCCAACTCCAAAAATGTAAGAGCACAAAATTTAATGAAGTAACCCCTATACAAGCAAAAGAACTAGAATAAATAGAAAAGGGAGAGAGGAGGGTGAGGTGGCTCTATGTAGGATGCCACATCACTTATCCTCAACTCCGCTTCTCAAGTCAAACTTAAACCCCAATGCACAATAAACTAGTAATTGAGAGGAATGACAAACCTCTTACACACACAATCTCAACCCACACACCCTAAGGACAAACGGTAAAACCCATGTAAAAAAAGTGCAATGAATGCTACTTTTTATCTTACAAAACAATTAATGGTGTCTATTTTGTACCCCCCAATCCATAGGTATGTTTAGTATAATAAATTACGAGGTGTGGGACGAGCTTATCTTGTCCCACAAGCCTCAAAATTTTCCCTTAAGGCCAAATCCTAATTTCTAAGGTAAGATAGAGTGTACAACACTCAAGTTACTTACACTCATCTTAAAAAGCACATAGACCAAAGAGAAAACTAATCTAATAAAGGACCTTTTTTTTGTAACATCCATAATTAGTTTAGTAACATGATTAATTTACTAATCTAGACACATAAATCAATTAATGATTAAAAAGGAAATTACATCATAAATAAAATCGCATACTCCAAAATTAATTAAAAGAAAATAACAACACACAAACCCTTGGTCTCAATTGGAGGTCATCCCCCCAATGGGGACCCCATAACAACAAATAACAAAACAAAAACATTCGACAAGTTGCCATGGTGACCATTGTCGTATCCGCCAAGTATTCCGTTGTGGTTGGTTTTTAATCCCCCTTTGATTGTTGTGATATAATTACCTACAAAAATCACATAATACCTCCTTTGGCCTCATGGTCGTATCAAAACATCTAAGATAAAATATACACATATAAGTCAACTATCATTCTTACATAAATTAAATCATCATATAGACAAATGATGTTACTATTTTAAAATTCCAACAACATCTCAATTCTATTTTTCATTAATACCAATAAGATCACAAAATTAGTTTAACTAATAAATCCTACTCAATATGACGAGAATGTTGAATGTCAGAAATATATAAATATGTCAACAACACATCATCATCAATATAAAATGTCTCTCTAAGAATCCACACAATCATACTATGAATTGAAATCCATCAATAGTAATGTAGCCGAATTCTAAACAAACACGATATATTGCAAGTAATATGAACTCCAAAAGAAAATAGATCTCCTTCTTCGTTATTGAATCATGAATTACAATGTTTCCTAAATAGGAAAACAACTCCCAACTCGATTTTCTAAGAAAAATCTAACTAACTTTGACTAAATCTACTCTATGTGGTGGAAATTACTATTTTTAGTAGTTTACTAGAACCTGCTATTCTTAGTAAGTTCGCATAGTTATTCATACGGGCACAAAAATTGCCACGCATCATTTACATTCCTAAATTATAGGAATTGCCAACTTTCCAACTCACAATGCAACTAATAGACTAAAGTTAACTAATGCCCTAAAATAGGACAAAACCAAACTACAACTTAAATCTTAATTTTCGGCCTCAAGATGGCGGATTTCGGGCCCAAAAATTTGTCGAAAGTTGCTCCATTCGGTAGGGCGGGCCAACTGGTGCATTTTTCTCATCGAAACATGTCTTTATAAAAAACGGACTCAAACTGACACCTGGAGCTCAAGTTATGACCTTGTCAAGTTCCTGCTAATTTTGGTGCATTAAATAGTTAAAATATCTCTATCATCTAACATCATGCTAAGTCAAAATGATACAATAATATCCATGGATATAGTCAACACTAACCAAAATCAAAATATAATAGTGTCGAAGGGAAGTGGGCATTACAAATATCCTATTAAAAATGTCTTTAATTTTGTATGCAATGTCATGTTCTAATCAAGAAAAAACACTAAGTGTTAACCAAAATAAAGTCTTATAAAAAATTTAGAGCATAAAATGCTCCATTCAATTCCATTATTACAATTCCACATCCTCTTTCTAATATTAATAGTGAAAATTAGTAAAAGTAACATTATTTTTTCTCACATAGTTAACTCTTACAAAAAACCATAGATCATACAACAATGAATACGTAGAAAGTAGAGTAATAAAATAACAGTTTATAGAAATAGAGATAAAATATATATATATATATATATAAAATACCAAACATGCAGGAAATGAACACCAAGTTTATGTGGTAAAATTCTAGCTGAGTGCTTAGAGAAACATCCATGGTGCAAGATATAAAGCTTTATTAAGAGAAGATGAAAAGATTACATATTATGAGTAACTCTAGATCTCTACAAAATTATATACACCTAAATGGAGAGGTACAGTTAGAATTCCTCCTCCTAAAAATAAAGTGGAATAACAACATTAGGATTTTCCTTCCTAAAAATAGAATTCGATTGAGTTCATCTTTTTATAAAAAAGAATTGACTCAATTTTTACTTTGGGGGCTCTGCCACCAAACCCTTGCGAGAAGGGCCTCCATACCATGTCATCCCCCTGGGCCCCCTGCGACAAGAGTGGGAGGGTAACAAATTCACTAAATATCACAACTAACTCATCACCTTTCATAGAAGCCAAGAGAAGTCAAACAACATTTATTGACAATTAACACTTAACATTAGTTTGTTCCACATCGCTGACCGACTTTATTTATTGAGTGAATATTCTCATGTATTACTTCGTTCCTTCCTGGTGATGGCCTTCTACAAAGGAATGGCAGGGAGACTTGGTTTTTTGATATATATATGATAATAATGGGTCTCCCTGCTCTCTACACTAAACTTATGGTTACTTAGTTTGCCGCGTTTCTCGTTAAATTCTGATCTTGATATTATTATCCTTGGCAAGAAGACTTCGTTTGGTTTTCCCATTTTCATTGCAAATCATGCGTTTCTCTGATCTCTTGCCCATAATCTTCGTTGCTTGCTTCGCTGCGTTTTTCAACAAATTTTGTTATACAGATGACTATCCTTCGTTTGAAACTTGTTCTCCTTCTGTATGTAACAGCTCTACCATCAGATACCCTTTTCAAACCTCAAATCGTACGACATCATGCAACGAGCTAAGGATTGGCTTTTGTTGACTGCCCCGACGATCAGACCACTTTTCTGTCTGGTATGGGAGGGTCATGTTATGATGATGTGTTCAGGGTATTTGGAGGTATCACACAATCATCTTACTCGACTCGATCCATTCGGGTCGCCTTTCAGAACCCTTTCGATGATTGCTCTACCTTTCCCACATGTTATACTAATAAAAATGATAAATTTTATCTTAGTGCTAAATACGAAAAGGCCACCATTCTTTTCTGTAAAACAAAACCACCTTCTTACACCGCCAATTTCAAGGAAATCCAATGTTTGCCCTGCAAAAGCACAAACGTTTCTTGTTTCTTTGTGCCATATGCCATTGTGGGAGATGATAGTTGTACCATATAGTATGTTGCTCTTCCAGCCGACCAAAAATACAACAGCAGTGATGAAAAGAATCTAATGAAACTCATGCAGAAAGGTTTTGAACTCAAATGGAATATCAGCGATGATTGTCAAGCTTGTGAGACTTCAGGCGGTATTATATGTCATACTTATACAGAATCTGAATTGACGCTGGAGAAGGAATGTCGATTGAAGTCTTAAATTCATTATCTGCATTTGGACATGGTGGGGGACAGGAAATACCCCTCGCCTCCATAATCGTACCTTCTCTTAGTACCTTTTAGGTCGTGGGATTGATTTCTGTGCAGTAAATCTCGGATTGCTTCTGGAGCTCCTTTGGGCTGCTAATTCGTCATCTTAGACCTATCGATAGCCTGCGAAGTATTGCCCTATTCTTTTCCTTGGAATGCTTCTGGTCGCCGGTTCCCAGAAATAGTGGAAAAGTCCAAGATATATAGCCGTTAGGCAAGCTTCTGATTATACAATGTTTCCATTTGAATTTTCTTCGTAACTCTTATTATTCGTAGTTCGACACTTTTGCCTTGATCTGGATAAGTTTGCGGATGTTCTCCATGGCATACCACACCTGCTGTAATCATTCCCTTATTTAGTTTTAAGGTCATTCTATAGGAAAGGGCAAGTGAGCATCATTATTTACGGCAGAATAAATCGAAAAGAGTGAAAGGTTATAGATAAGTGGAGTTGTCTATGACAATACAAAAACTATATGAAGCATTGCTGTAGAGGAAAGACCTGAAAAAAAACTACATCCGTTGAAAATTTCACTGCCCTTTGTTGATGCAGTTGGCCGCTATAAACCTCTTACCGTTAAAAAAAAAGATTGTTGGAAATATGCATGTGATGCATATTTAATTCCAACCGTAGCTTTTTTTAGGAAAGCTAATTTTAGCTTTAGTCTTGTTTTAGTTTGCTTTAGTTAAGTTAGCTTTATCTTATTTTTATCATTAGATTTAATTCAAATAAATCTGTTTTAAATCATGCATAGCATGCAACTGTTTTAAAGCATGAGTTTAGATTTAGAATGCTCAGTTGAAGAGTTGTTAGTGGGTGAGTTATTCTATTTAAATAACAGCAATTGTAATTGCTTTGTATGCACACACAAAGGTGTGAAATCTGCACAAGCAAGGAAGGATGTGCATTGAAAGCACACAGCTGCACGCACAACTTGATTGTAAAGAGCTGAAGCTCTGAGTATGATGAAGCTTTTATTAATGGAGATTATGCACAGCAGTGTTGGTTCGAATATTCATCTGTTTATGCAAGTTATTTAAGTATTCTGTTTATTTCTTTTATGTTGTTTGTTGTATAAGACTGCAGATTTTCTACAAATTGGTATCAGAGTGAGGTTATTCCAGCAGCTTATTAAATTGGTAGCAAGCTATGGCTTCTACATCCGGCATGCAGACGCCGCAATTTAATGGAAAGAATTACGAATACTGGTCGTTGACCATGAAGGCGCTATTCAGATCTCAAGATGTGTGGGAGATCGTTGAAGATGGGTACACAGAGCCCGCAAATGTAGCAGTGTATACTACACTTTCTCAAGTAGATAAAGATACTTTGAAGGAGTTACGAAAGAAGGATGGAAAAGATCTTTTCTATATTCATCAGGCAATGCATGAAAGCATTCTTCCAAGAGTGGCAGCAGCCAGTCAAGCAAAGACTGCATGGGATACTTTACAAGTTGCATATCAAGGTAAGGAGAAAGTAAAAACCGCCAAGCTACAGTTACTTCGTAGAGATTTTGAGAATTTAGCAATGAAAGATTCAGATTCTGTAGAATCATTTTTTACTTATGTAGTTGGCTTAGTCAATCAAATCAAATCCCATGGTGAGACTCTTGAGGACAGAAGGATTATTGAAAAATTTCTTAGAATTTTTCCTACGAAATTTGATCCTTTAGTTGTTGCTATTGAAGAAACTAAGGATCTGAGTCAGTTTTCTATTGATGAGTTGCATGCATCACTAATCAATCATGAACATAGGATGAATAGATCACATGCAAGTGTAGATCAGGCTTTTGCATCTCAGACAGCAGGTAGTCATGGCAAAAGAAGAGGAAGTTTCAGCCCAAGAGGCAGAGGAAGAAGTCCATCTAGAGGACGTGGCAGCGGTTCATCAAACTCAGGTGGAAGAGGACAAAATCAAGAACAGAGTTATGGTTAGAGACAAGATAAGTCTCATGTTCAGTGTCATTATTGCAAGAAGTATGGGCACTATGCTTATGATTGCAAGAAAAAGCAATATGATCAGGAGAGACAAAATCAAAATCAGGTTGGAAGTTCTATTTCTAAACCTATGTTTATTGCATGCACAAGGATTGCCGAAGCAATACCTTCTTTATCCCCTATTGAATGTAATTTGTCAAAAGAGAGTCCATGTGATGTATGGTATTTGGATTCAGGTTGCAGTAATCACATGACAGGTAATCTAGATTTGTTTTCTAGTTTGGATGATTCAGTTAAGAGTGATGTAACTCTTGGAAATAACAATATTGTGTCTGTGAAAGGAAAAGGCACGGTTAGTATTCTAACAAGATAGGGGGAGCAAACAAGTATGCAAGATGTTTACTATGTTGCAGGTTTGAAACATAACCTTATGAGTATTGGACAACTGGTACAGAAAGGATACCGAGTCTATATGGAAGACAATGAGTGCGTGATTGTGGACAAAGCTCCTAGCACTCAGTTGATTGCAAAAGTGAAGATGAGCAGCAATAGGATGTTTCCATTGATTTTAAAACCTGGAAAGAAAAGAAGAAATCAGATCTGTTTGCAGCAAAGTCCTGCGTTAAGCCAAATCAGTCTTTTGTTGAGTCCTTCGCTCAAACAGATGAGTCCTGCGCCAATGAAAATCAGGTCTGCGCTACAGTAAGCGAGTCCTGCACTGATTCCTACGTAAATATAGTTGAGTCCTATGCTGAAGGAACACAATCAGCTTTTCATTCAATCATGAAGGATGAATCATGGCTTTGGCATCTAAGGTATGGACATTTGAATTTTGGAGGTTTGAATTTATTACATAGAAAAAATATGGTTAAAGGTTTTCCATTGATTCAGAAACCAGAAAGGGTATGTGAAGGTTTTATTTTGGGAAGCAACACAGAGATTCATTCCTAGTTGGCAAAACAGCAAGAGTAAGTGCACCACTTGAGATTGTACATTCAGATTTATGTGGACCTATGCAGACAACTTCTATTGGAGGTTGTATTTATTTTATGACATTCATTGATGATTACACAAGGAAGACATGGGTTTATTTTCTGAGAAATAAATCAGATGCCTTTGATACATTTCAGCAGTTCAAGGCATTAGTGGAGAAGCAAAGTGGATACTACATCAAAGTTCTCAGAACGGACAGAGGAGGTGAGTATGTTTCTAATGAGTTTATGAATTTTTGCAGATATCATGGTATACACAAGCAGTTTACTACCAGGTATACACCACAACAGAACGGTGTGGCAGAGAGGAAAAATAGAACCATCATGGAGATGGCGAGAAGCATGTTGAAGGAAAAACATCTTCCAAATGAGTATTGGGCAGAAGCAGTAGCAACTTCTGTTTATATTTTGAACAGGTGTCCAACGAAACTTGTTAGGAACATGGTTCCTCAACAAGCATGGACTAATAGGAAACACAATGTTTCACATTTCAGAGTTTTTGGTTGTGTAGCGTATGCACATGTACCTGATGAGCTAAGGAAGAAGTTAGACAACAAAGGAGAAAAGTGTATTTTTGTTGGGTATTCAGAGAATACAAAAGCATACAAGTTGTACAATCCAGTCACTGGAAAGGTTGTGATCAGCAGGGATGTACAGTTTATTGAGAATGAAGCATGGGATGGAAGTATAGAGAAAACAGTGAGTATAGCAACATCTATTCCGCATGATGATATGACAGATGAAACTTTAGAGCAACAAGGTACTGTATCTACAAATCTTGGACATGCACCACAAGTTGTAGCACAAGCTACACCTCCATCTACAGTCAGGAGGTCACCAAGATTTCAGCCATCTTTAGCCATGCAAGAGACACCACAGGGAACACCAGAAGCTACTCCATCACCAAAAAGCAGTCCTGCATCGAATACTCCTATGCAGTGGAAAACAAGAAGTCTAAGTGAGATTTATAATGTTGATACAACTAATTCATTTTCAGTTTTTGCATTATTTTCTCAAGCTGCAGATCCAGTATATTACGAAGAGGCTATAAAGAATGAAGTTTGGGAAAAATCCATGGATGATGAGATTGATGCTATAGAGAAGAATCAGACATGGGAGCTGATGGATCTTCCAAAAGGAAAGGACGTGATAGGAGTCAAGTGGGTCTACAAGACAAAATACAATGCTGATGGAAAAGTACAGAAGCACAAAGCAAGGCTGGTTGCAAGAGGTTTTACGCAGCAATATGGAGTTGACTACAATGAAACATTTGCACCAGTAGCATGTTTGGATACGGTAAGAATGGTTTTAGCAATTGCAGCTCAAAACAAATGGCCTATTTATCAGATGGATGTTAAATCAGCATTCTTAAATGGATTCCTTGAAGAGGAAGTTTATGTAAATCAGCCAGAAGGTTATGAGATTGAAGGTCATGAAGGAAAAGTATACAGATTGAAGAAATCACTCTATGGTCTCAAGCAAGAACCTAGAGCTTGGTACACCAGAATAGATTCTTATTTGATTGAGAATGGTTTCAGTAGGAGCAGCAGTGAGCCTACCTTATACACCAAGATAAATGAACAAGGTAAAATTTTAATTGTTTGTTTATATGTAGATGATTTGATCATTACTGGAAATCTATCTACAGAGTCATTCAAATCAGCCATGAAGAAGGAGTTTGAGATGACAGATCTTGGTCTTATGCATTATTTTTTGGGTATTGAAGTTCAACAATCAGAAGGTGAAGTTTTTATCTCACAAGCAAAGTATGCAAGTGATGTTTTGAAAAGGTTTAACATGTTGAATTGTAAGCCAGCACCAACACCAGTTGCAGTAGGTTTGAAGTTGAGCAAAGAGGATGAAGGATCGTTTGTGGATCCAACATTGTTTAAAAAGTTGGTTGGAAGTCTTATGTATTTGACGGCCACAAGGCCTGATATCATGTATGGTGTGAGCCTCATATCAAGGTTCATGGAATCTCCAAAAGATTCACATTGGCAAGTTGGAAAAAGAATTTTGAGGTATGTACGTGGAACAAGAAATCATGGAATTCTTTATTCAAGTTCAGATGAGTTCAAACTCATTGGTTATACAGATAGTGACAATGCTGGAAGTATAGATGATCGGAAAAGCACATTCGGCTATACTTTTCACTTTGGAACAGGAGTGGTTTCATGGGCATCAAAGAAGCAGCCCATTGTCACGTTATCTTCAGCAGAAGCAGAGTATGTAGCAGCAACAGGAGCAGCATGTCAAGTTGTTTGGATGAGAAGAGTGTTGATAGATTTACAACAGAAACAAGAGGAAGCTACACAGATTTTTTGTGACAACAACTCAGCCATAGCGTTGTCCAAAAATCATGTTTTTCATAAGAGGAGCAAGCATATTGATACGAGGTATCATTTCATCAGGGAGCTGGTAAACAACAAGGAAATTCATCTTGAATTTTTTAGATCCGAAGATCAATTTGCAAACATTTTTACAAAGGCTTTAGCAAAAATATTTGAGAGATTGTTTGGGAGTTTGTGATCCTGCACATGGCATATCTGAAAAATAAAACACAGCTCCAGAAGAGTGAAAGCTACAGTTTGAAATTAAGGGGGAGTGTTGGAAATATGCATGTGATGCATATTTAATTCCAACCATAGCTTTTTTAGGAAAGCTAATTTTAGCTTTAGTTTGTTTTAGTTTGCTTTAGTTAAGTTAGCTTTTTCTTATTTTTATCATTAGATTTAATTCAAATAAATCTGTTTTAAATCATGCATAGCATGCAACTGTTTTAAAGCATGAGTTTAGATTTAGAATGCTCAGTTGAAGAGTTGTTAGTGGGTGAGTTATTCTATTTAAATAACAGCAATTGTAATTGCTTTGTATGCACACACAAAGGTGTGAAATCTGCACAAGCAAGGAAGGATGTGCATTGAAAGCACACAGCTGCACGCACAACTTGATTGTAAAGAGCTGAAGCTCTGAGTATGATGAAGCTTTTATTAATGGAGATTATGCACAGCAGTGCTGGTTCGAATATTCATCTGTTTATGCAAGTTATTTAAGTATTCTGTTTATTTCTTTTATGTTGTTTGTTGTATAAGACTGCAGATTTTCTACAACCGGTGAGTGACAGATCAGATGTATACAGTTATGGAATGTTGCTGATGGAGATTGTCGGGGGAAGGAAGAACTTGGACATGAAAGCAACAAGGTCGAGCAGATTTTTCTACCCTGACTGGGCATTCAAACAAGTGGACAGCGGTGAATTTGGAAGGCTGAAAGAGGGAAATATATCAGATGATGATGAAGAAAATTTGGCCAAAAAGTTGTGTTTGGTGGGACTGTGGTGCATTCAGTATAGCGCTTCTCAACGGCCTTCAATGAGCAGAGTCATTCATATGTTGGAAGGAAGTGCTGAAATAAGAATTCCTCCTCAGCCCTTTCCTGTGGAGACTTCAATCCAAACAATTGTCTCTACTGAATCACCCTCAACCATCTGATGTGCTCAATTTTTTTTTTTGTTCCTTCTAAAAAATGTGTGTTTGGATTGGACATCCTAACATGCCAAATGTAGTAGACTGGGTAGTAAGGTTAGGTGATATAGATGGTAGCGCAAAGTATTAAGTTAGATGGGATATGACTACTTTAAACAGCAACAATGAATAGTTGATGGACTTGATTCATAAATGGAATAGTTCCTTATTGCATATGTTAATGGCCAATCACCATGTACTTTCATCTTGTTCTGCAGCATTCCACAAACCATAGCTCTGATTCTCATAATAAAAAATATCATACACCCGTTTTCCTCCTCTGATATAGCTAAACCCAGATATATGAGTGGATGAAGTTATCACTGGACTCATACTCACCAAATACGGTAAAATTATAAAGCTTTTTGGTATGTTCCTTTATTTTTTATTTGGCAGCATAAAATTTTTGTATTTTTCAGATTTTCAATTTTCAGTGTTGTTTACAAGGCTTTCAATAATTCCAGGAAAATTAATGAGAGGATTTTTTCTGTAATTATCATATTTGTTTTAGATCAATCATTTTTTTTACATTTTGAAAGACCATCATGTAATATTTTCAGTACGAATGTTGCTACCTTCACTGCACTACAAAGATACCCTGCTTCAAAATTAAGAAAACAATTAAAAAAACGGGTTAGGAGATTTATAGATCCCACTGCGTAACCGCATCGACCAACGGCATTGAAACTAACGATATTGTTCTAAATCTCTGTCAATAGTCTATCATCTTATAACTTTGATACATTACAGACAAACAACCTTTAGGTCTTTCCTGTTTACCAAAGATCAATTGCATTTGTTTTGTAATACACACCTCCACTTATTATAACCTTAATTCCTTTTATTATTCTTCTTCTTGTTCGCTTTCCCAAAACTTCGCTACACCATACTCTTTATCTTCGCTAAGTCTTTCCTACAGTTTGATAGTTAGACCTTCTCTCATCATTTTCTTGTTTCATTCTGCCTGTGCATAGTAAATTTTTTCATATTTGATGTATTTCGCATTTAGCAATAATGTTGTTTGATCTTTTCCTCATTTCTCTGGTCGTTTGTTTCAATATTACTTGATTGACTTTGGATAACAATATAGACTTCCATCAAAATATATGTAGCATCTGTCCCCTCTTTCTTCTTCCGGGAAATTACTAAGGCATTTTTAATTTAGTTAAAAAAAATACAAAACTACAATACCTGACAAAACAGCACAAACTGAAAACAACACGATCACCGTGCTATAATCTGGAAATCCGGATGCATTTGATGCGATGTTTTCATTATTTTCAATAACAAACCGTAGTTTAACTAGTGGTGGATCCTAATTGTAACTTTCATGGGCTCTATCACAGTGTTATTGACCTGCTTAAGTTGATGATCTGATTGTGTCATTGATTCTCCAACTATATCGATAAGAACTGCGGGGCTCTGACAGTTGATAGATACACTGTAATAGTGAGTTGAGGCTGACCAGTCAATTTTTTGTTGACATTTCGATTTTTATTTATAAGATTGAATGAAATTCATTGACTCTATAGTTGTTGCTGTAATTAGATGGGTACGTAGGACTAATAATGGGTAGGTCGATTAATAATATGGAGGTCGTCGTTAAAATTCTAGTAAATTGGTTTGTAACAAATTGTTGAGAAACCATCAAGTATTATGACGATAATTAGATAGAAAACATATCAAAATAGATTAGACACATATGATACAAGTATTTTGGTGGTAAATGGATGGGATGCGCATAGCATTGATATGTGTGCATGTATGTATGTAGAGAATAGTTATTTCATTAAAATTTGTTAATGTAAGGAATGGTGATTTCTTCAACATAATATTCATATAACATAATTTTTTTTATTAGAAATGTATTAAAAATTGTAGAAAGTGTTAAGATCGATTATTGTACATATAATAAAACTATTTTTTTTTTTTTTTGTATGTGATGATATAAGACAATTTAGTAAATGAAATAATTATTATATTAGGAGAAATAATATTATAATGTTATACAACTATTCAAAAAAAGTTGTAATATGGGAAGAAGATGCAAAAATTCACATTACCCCACATGTGCAGGAGAAAATGACCAAATTATTAATATAAACTCAAAAACACATGGCTTTTACAGAGATAATCATGAATAGAGAAAATGGAGAGTCCCTCTTGTCATGGTTTACCAAATCATTTGGAAATTCAAGTCGATTACGAATGGGTTCCTTACTAATTGTTGTGTTTTAAATAGCTTTACTAGGGTCTTCATGTCCTCATGCTTGGCCCAAATCCAGAGAAATGGCATGTACCAATTGAGTGCCCTTGTTTGCATAACAATGCATATCCATGTTGTTGCATCACATTGACATTGAACCCCACCCTACGTGGTGAGTATGTAGAGGAAAGTAGAACAAATGCATATAGCCCTACTCTAAGCGGATGGAACAATAATAAGACCTATTGCAATTATGCCCTTTCCTTTTAGCAAGGAATAATGAGTAGAAGACAATCGAACAACCTACAAAATGGTATAAAGATCATTTCCCAAACGATGATGAAGTGTATGGAGATGAAACAACACTAGAGACACCTTCCTTGATTGCACGTTCATATGTAAAAATACATTAGAAATAACATAGATTTGCTATAAGGTGATTTAGTATTGCAATAAACAATATTATCACTATAAACGATTAATTTTTTCTTTTGAAATGAAAAATAGAATTAGTAATTTGAAAGCATGCAAAAAATCAATTTGAAACCATAAAAAATATGGGTAAATGCCAAAGATATGATAAAATAATCTTCAAGAAGGATGTATTGGAAATTAAAAGTATTTGGTTTGAAAGGACTAAAAAATGATAATACAATTTGAGATTTCTAGTAAAAGTAAAATATGTGCATGATGGTCTCAATGCCTTAATAAGAAGGAAACTGGTGTTATGAGATAAATTAAAGTTAAAGGTAAGTTCCCATTTTGGTTCTTAAATGTAGGAATTATTTGGAATATTTTATTATATTGTTCAGTCAGTTAGTTGGTTAACTTTCAATTCCTTCCATGAAGGAATTCAGATCTATAACCACCTTCTTAACTACTTCTCCTATGTGTAAATATTTTATAGTATACTGCTCAAGGGTAATACTAATAACTTGATGTCTGTTAAGAAAATAATATAATTTATATGGATTTGGAAGTTTTCTCCTCTTCATAACGGATACCTTTATTTGTCCAGATTAATTTTCAATGATTATCTTTTCCTAGAGATCTCCCCTACCTATAATTAGGTGTATTAGTAACATCTGTGCTATGCAGATAGACATAGTACTTTGTAGTTGACAAGGGTATGCAACTTGACAACATTGATAAAAATGGAGAGGAAAAGGTTTGCAGTGCCCACCTTTTCTTACCATAGTTTCTCTGCTGTCTCATTGCTTTTATTTGATGATAGACATGGAATTTAGCCTCATTTGTTACTATCTAATTTTATTATGACTCATTTTATGACACTTGTGGTGATTTGGGCACATAGCGCCAACCTAGTATATGGTTATTTCTTAGATCTTGCATGTTGTGATTTTGGATATCAATATATTATGTTATAGTTGACTTCATTGCACCTGTGATGCATTTACTTATGGTTTTGTAATATATTTGGTTATCATTTGGAATTATAATGACTAATTGGATGTTGCCATGTGTTACTTATATGGATCGTTTACTTTGAGCTAGTATAGATGTATATGTTAGCATTAGTCATTTCATACTAACATGGTTTGGTATAGTTAGCATGATTCATCTGTGTATGATTTAATTAGATGTTTTAATTTATATATTTTACTACGCAGGTAGGGTTAATGATTGCAATGAGTGTTCAGATAATAGGGCACAGGAGAACGTTGGTTTTAGGGCTACACTTCAGGTTTGTACAACCGGTGGATTGGGAAGAGTCCTATCCATGTTTGTTGTGAGAATTTTTAATTGATTGTTTCTTGTTGTATTTAAGCACCATGGGTGACCCCTACCTGTCAAATTTTATTATTTGTAATTTATAAAGTTGTATTTAGCTTTTTAGGGACCTAGTGGTCTGTACTTCTGCTAATTTTTGTTTAGTGTTAATTAAGCGGGTTGTTAGAGGTATGGAACCACCTAAGCATCACTTAGGTGGGCCGCACCACCTTAACTACTGTGTCATTTAGCCCAAACTCGGATATGGGCTAAAAGGGGCAATTTTGATGATCACTTTTCACATTGGGAACTTCCCTATCATGGAAAAGGGCCCCTTGGAACCTACCTATGGGTAGGGGGGTTAGTTTCCAAGGAAAATTGGGATTTTCCCTCCCATTTGACCCCTGACAAATCACTTTCTTGTAATTGATTTTGTTTTTGTGTTTATTAAAATATGTAGAGAGTTGGTTCTAATCACATTTAGGGTAATTTGGAGTTTACCTCCAAAATGAGAGTTGTTTCATTCTTGATTTTGGTTTTGGAATCTTTGTGTGGGGAGAAGAGAAGGGTGTATCATGTCACCCTCTTGTTTGGGATAAATTTTTATTGGTTTTCTTTTAATATTTCCTCATGGAGAGGGGTTGGGACTTCTTCGTCATTATTGCATTTTGGTGTGCGATAGTTTTTGTGTGCTTGTGGACCTTGGAACTTTGAAATTTTGGATTTCTTAGAGTTTTTGGAGATCTTGTTTGAGGTAGGACTCATTATTATTCTTCTACGTTTTTACTCATGAAAAATAGCTTATGTTTATGAAATGAAAATGATGTTATGTTTGTGTTGTCGTATGTACTGGATTATGGGTTTGTATGTGGATTTTTTCTATGCTATTTTTTCTCCATCCATCATTCTTGTGATGGATTTTGTAGTGTTGGGGTTAGAGAGAAATGCGTTTCCCACCACATGCCTTGACGGAAAATCCATGATAGTTTTCTCTATTCCTCCCCTCATATGGTTTGATGCGGGGAAAAGATTGTCATATGGTTTGGAATTATTTCCCCATCCTTGCAAAGGAAATATTAATGGTTTAAAAATCCTTCAAAGGAGAAGTCTTGTTTCATGTGTTGGAGAGATAAGGAGGAATTTTGTGTCTGGAGAGATAAGGAGGTTGCATGGAGTTTTACCTGTATTTCCTATGGTTGGATTCACCACTTGGTTCTTATTGGCTTCTTACCACTCTTCCCATCTTGGGGGAAAACATGGATCTTCTTCCTTGTGTATGGTTTGATTTTATTTTTAGTGTTTGTGTGAAAATGTTCTTGTATGTGTGTGTTATCTACCCTATTCACTTGTGCAAAACCGAGGCATGTATGCTCTCTCTCCCATGGGCTCAGAGGGAGGATAACATGTCCTCCATTTATTGGAGATGACATCTAATGATTCCAATAGGTTGGGAGGTAACCGAGCCCTATTTCCTTGTGATTTAAAGATATTATGAAATGGAAAACATGCAGATTTTTAGCTTGAATATTAATGGAGAATACATTGATACTTTGTCATGTAACTTTCCCACTTTTAGGGAAATATTTACTTCTTGGTTTTCACTTGGTTATTTTAAAATTATGTTTTAAACTCTTCTTGTAATCTCCCATTTTGGGATGTATGTGTGTCGTGTACAAGTAAGTGGTGATTCAAATGTTGTGTTATTCCTTCCTTTGTAAGTATTTTGAAGATTTAAGTAATGCTATTAAGCCTTATTAATCTTCATGAGAAGAAATCTAGTTTTAGTGGAATATTTCTTTTCTCATAGTGTAATGAACTCCTACTCTAGTTTCTACTTGTTTTGTAAAAAATGTTTCAATGGAAGTTTTGAGTATGTTTACCATGTTGTTTTGTATCTTAATCTTACTGTAGAGAATGTTGTCATCCTACTCCATCATGTTGTAAAAGGTCCTATTATTACCTTGATTATGTCATGTAAACTCTATCAAATGAATTCATATATCATGTTTTTAAACTCTTCTTGGAGAAGAAATGATGTTGCATAGTAATCTTGATCCTTTCACAATTAAAGAAGATTTTAATTCTATCCTATACATTTGTTTATAAACATTGCGAAATTAAAGATAAAGGGTAGGATTGTATTCTTGTAAAAGAATATTGATGGAATATCCATTTGTTTCTTAGTAATTATTAAATGTGAATTTTATTTAAGTTCACATCATTTGGAGGGGTATTGTTAAATCTAGATATATGAGATAAGAGTTTGTTACATTTATGGGTGATAGAAAGAAGTTGGAATGAAATGAAGTTGTATTTAGAAATGGAGTTCATTAGACATTCGATTTGAGATATTACTTTATTTATTACTCTGAATGTTGAAATTTTTTTATCTAGTTGTGGTTATTTCATTTCAAAAAAAGGGGGAACGGTGTAAATGAAAATTATATTATAACTTGAGACTATTTCATTACACTTCATTTCATAAAATGGTTTGGGGTTAAAAGGAAAGTAATATAGATGTTTGGTTGTGTTAAGAATGAAAGTATATACCTAATGTAAAACACTTAGTGTATATGTTAAGGTTGTAAATAAGAGTTAAGGGGGAGACAAATTTAAATATATCACTCTTTAAGTTTTGTATCTTAGGGTATAAACATATATTTGAATAAATATGTATATACATATACCTTGTATATGTATATTTGTTTAGGTTTACCCATCCTATTTCCATTTAAATCTCTTCGAAATTTACATCTTCACCTAATAATAAATGTGAATAGATCGAGATAAAAAAGTTCCCCTTGTATGTAAATGTTTTTATATATTTAAATATATCTATCCTTATATATTATATTAGATATATATCTATATATATTAAAAAAATCGTAATGGGCACTTAACCAATGTGGCAGGTTTTGTAAAAGTATATATATATATATATGTATACATATATATATATATATATATATATATATATATATATATATATATATATATATATAACATTGTTATCTCCAAATCACGACACCCTATGGTTTTCACAAGTGTGCATGCTTGAGCTCATGATGTGATTGGATAAGATGGGTACTATCTCCGAGTTGTGGGACTTACTACTTGAGATAGATCTCTAGAGAAAATTGGTTCTTGCTCATAAACTACCTATCACAATCTACTCTAATGTAGGAAAAACTAACCTTCCTAATCTAACTTTCTAAGGGACTAGGGAGAGAGAAGGCATGAAAAAAAATATTACTCTAAAGCAATGATACACCAGAAAAGGAGAGTGTGAGAATAGTATCCAATGTGTGAAAATACAAACAAAGTGCATACTAGAAGGGGGTAATAACAGCTCTCTAAATTCCAGCAAATATATTCACAATAATATTCCATACATGCATAATGAGAATGAATCCCTGCAGAGTATAAAGTAGAAAAAATATATTTGTAATAAGTTTGAAAGGGAAAGAATATTGCAAACAAACACATCAGGGGAAGAACTATCCACAAACTTGTATCTATTACTTCATTGATATGCACAATCCAATCTATTACAAAATAAGGGCTTGGATCACCATGGAAGGATTTCACTACAAGGTCATGCAGCATATTAGCTTCACAAAATAATTTTGACAGAGTAATTCTACTAAAAACTATCTCCCTTAAAATGAGTCTGAACACTTCAATTTATAGAAATCTAAGAAGAGAGAGAGAGAGAGAGAGAGAGAGAGAGAGGGAAAATGAAAATCCCAAAATTTGACCTTCAACCACTTGTAAAAGGTAGTAAATGTATTCAAATGATGGTATGTTTCTTTAAAAAATCCTCCTATACTATCCCATAACTTGCTGTAGTGAGAAATGTCATCCCATGCTTCATTGAATGCATCTAAACTACCAAGTAAAATCATTGTTATGAACTGGGAACTTTTTCTATAAAATCACCATTGATTACTCACCAAATTTGGATTTCATGATTTTTGTACATCGGGCTTGGAACTACGTCTCCAATGGTACGAATTTTGTGTGTTATTGTTGAAAAATGCAAAATTTATGGCCCTCTGAGTGTGGGAAGCTATTTTGGGTCTTCCAGGAATTTCTGTTATTTAACAGGACTGAGAATTTACTTTACTGGAGATGAATATGTTTCTTTTATTTTTGCATACCTACCCTTATCAAAACTAAGAAATCATGCATATCTACTTTGTAAGAATGAATTAGTAGCATTTCTAATTAGTTCCATCCATTTTAAGGGACTTCATTAGAACCAAAATAAAAACCTAGTCATAAAAATCCACCCAAATTAGTTTTCATTCCATAATAAAATTCAATCCTAGAACCATATCCATTACAAAATTTGTTTTTATGTCTTTCAATTTATTCATTTTTGTATATGCTTGTATAACATTAAGAAGCAATTATTGTGAACATCAAGGAAAATAATTTTTCATACTAACATCCCCAAGAATTTCAAAAGTTGTTCTTGGTACCTGTTTTCCCAATTTTTACCCCTGGCATAAATGATCAAACACGACCCTGTATAGAAGAAAATATGAAGGGTCGGTTCAATCATGTGAGATCACATTCAAATATCAAATCGAGGGGTAAGTGGGCTCGAAAATGGAGGAGAAAGGGTTGGTGAAGGAGGCCAACAATGTCAAAGGAGATCAGAGCTCAATAGGAAAAAATCAGAAAAAGGGATCGAATTTTTTGGAATTACTCGCATATGAGTCGACTCGAGGCAAAAGCAAAGGACTCGCGGAAGGCACCATGTGTTAGGTCGGTCCAATTCAAAAAGGTGCATCAAAATGGAAACCCCGAATATGTGCATACCCTCCACATGAACAAAGTCTAAAAAAGTTGCAACGAACATAGCAAAAGTGAAAGGACTTGTGCAAGGCGCCACATGTCAGCTCAATGCAACTTCAAAAGAAGAATCAAGAGCACATTCCCAAATGAGCCCGGGCTCACCATGTTGTCAGAGTAAAAAAATGGGATAGAGTCAACCGTTGAATTGGCTAAGTATAAAGGAAAGCCACGGAAGGTGCCACGTGCCTGAATGATGGAACATCAGGGGTAGGAATAAAGGGGATGTCTTAAAACAAGAACAACCTCGCGACATGGTTAGAGTAAAAAAGGGAAGCAGAACCATCCATTAAATCAGATAAGTAAAGAAGGGCCGAAGGAAGCCTCCACGTGTCATCTCGGTGCATCTTTAAAGGTAAAATCTGGAGGCAAGTCCCAAATGTGTGCCAGCTCTCCACATGTCCAATCGATGCACCTCTAAATGTTAGGTCCAAACAGAGTCTCCAAATGAGTAGGAAGCCTCCACGTGTCTCGGGTCAGACATAAAGTGTTCACCAAATAGAGGGACTTAGTCAAAACAATAAAAATACAGAACAGGCCCACAGAAGGTTCCACATGCCTCATTGGCGTAAATTCAAAATGCGTGGCCCAAAGAGAGAACCCAAAATTGCAGTAGTCCTCCAAGTGTCCCAGATCTTAAAAGGGGAAACCGGCCGTTAAAAATTCCAAGCTTAGGAAAGGACAAAGGAAGCCTCCTCATATCAACTTGGCACATCTTCAAGGTTAAAATCTAGAGCCGGTCCCCAAACATGCCCCATCTCGCCATGTAATCAGGGACCGAGAAAGGTAATAGGCCATATTATATAAGTAGAATAGGGTCAAAGGAAGCCTCCACATGCCTCGTCTGTGCAACTTCAAAGGTAAAATATGGGGACAATTTCCAAATGATTGTGAAGCCTCCACGTTTTTCTAGTCAGGTTCACTGTCTCCGAAAACAAGAGGGGCTTAGGCAGAAGATAAAGGAGGATTTCAATGCTTTCTAGGGTGGTTGGAGTAGGTGAATTCAAATCATTACAAGGGTGGTTGAAGTAGGATTCAAATTCTTCCCTCTCTCCTTCTATCATTCTTCTATATATTGTAAAGGAGGGGTATTTTTGTACAGGTTGGTCATATTTTCTATCCTACCCCCCTCTCTTTTTCTCCCCTTGGGTTGAATGTGGAGCATAAGCCTCCTCTCATGCTTGTGTAATGGGGTTTTCTTGCCTCTTGCCCACTGAAGATGTACTGTGTGAACTCATGGAGTAACAAATTTTTTTTTGTGATACATTTTGTCCATCCTTATTTTATTGTCTCTTCTTGCCTCTCATCATTGCGGGGTATATTATGCATACTGTTGGTGCTCAAATTAGTATCACCCCGTTTTTCCATTAAAATATATCAATTTACGGCCTCTGCCATTTTTTATCACCTGTGTTGTGCCTAAGAAGTCTTTGCCTTCCATTTTTTTCCATAAATAATCCTTCCTGGGCTGAGTATCACGTATGAATCCATAGTTGTTTCCTTGTTTATCTGTTTATCTTGAAGGGTTCTATAATTAGGTTCCCCCGTTCTCTGTTCATCTGAAAACTCTGGCTCCCCCGTTCTTTTCGTTGTCCACTGTCAGGATTTTCCATCCTTGTCATTTTTTCCCTAAATACTTGAAGAAAAATGAATGGATGTATCTTGGAGAAATGTGTTTGAGCCTTGTAACATTTCTAAATTCTCTGCCCTTGGAGAAAATTTCATCTCCGGGCTCAAATGATCATTTTTCTACAATTCTACAGTTTGACGGGCATTTCTCCTAGTCAAATTTACATCCTTGCATCAACAAGAAATGTGGCCTCTTCTGGTTGGACGTGGCTCAGCGAGACACTCTAAAATTCTATGGATTGCCTTGACCCAAAACCTGTTTACGTGGAAGAGTTCCGCTCATTTGAATATTTTCTTTTTGGTTTGGCCTTGGAGTTGCACCAGGAGGTCATGTGGAGGTTTCCACTACTTTTTCGGGACATAGAAATTTTTTGATGCAACTGGTATAGTTTCGTGGAATAGGGACACGCGGTGATCCCGTTCTCATTCAGGGTCTCCACTCTAGGGCACCATTTTGAAATTGCACCATGAAGACATGTGGAGGCTTTCATCAGGGCTTCCCATACTCAGTCTTTTTTCAAAAGGTTTTGAGAGGCCTAGGACACATGGCGGGGCTGCACATGTTTGAGGAGTGGCCCTCGATTTTCATTGTAAAGAAGTGCCAGGAGGACACTTGGAGTCCTCTGCTCACTTTGCATTTTGCTTGGACTTTTCAGCTGCCAAAGGAGATTGCCTTGGACCCTGACATATGGCGCCTTCCATTGAGCTTTAAGCCTTCAAACAAACTTTTACAAGCCAGGATACGTAGTGAGCCCGCGCTCATTCAAGATCTTAACTTTTAGGGACCATCTCAAGATGTGTCATTGTGACACGTGGCAATTTGAAAAGTCAAAAGGAGGAGAAGCGAACCATCGAGGGAAACTTGGATTTTTTGCCTCATAAGGATTAAAGTGTCAAAATGGCCCACAAGCCTGAAAAAAGGGAGGACAAAATTGGCTTTGAAATGTCAAAGGGACAGGGAAGCAGACCATCGGAGGCAACTAGGATTTTTTTCCTCCTGTTAACAAAAGGATTAAAACATCAAAATGGCCCACAAAACCTGACAATGAATAGTAAAGTTTTTTCCCTTGTCACTGGTGGAGGTGCAGACTTTTAGGGGAAACTTTGAAAATTTTCCTTTCCCCAAAGAAGAGGTTAAATGGTATAATTTGGTCGTGGTTGCTGTGAGACCCGCCTTAGGAAACGTGTCAGGCTCATTTCTCAAGGGCAGAGGTGCGGAGTAAAATGTTAAAATTTTATATTTTTTCAAAAGTTTTAAAGGGGAAAAACGAACCCTCAGACCCATTCTAAAATGGATCTCCCACGTGGACGGTCCAAATTCAAAATAGAAATCAATGGCAGCTAAGCATCTGTATCTATTTTTATCACCACTTTCACTCCAAATCTCCTGGGGATGCGTATTTTGATGGTTTTTTATCATTTCCTGGAGTCTCCTGCACACCAAATGAGGAGGAACATTAATCTGGTATCCTGGTTTGGGGGGAAAGGTCTGTAAATGAATCTCACCATTAATATGCAATCTAACTATCAGATTCGGCCTGATTTTTCTTTCCTTGGCACGTGAAAGACCTATTGATATCTTTGTTGGGTGAGGAAAATATGATGAGTTTTTTTACCATTAAGATAAGATATGACCTCTGGGCTCGATATGATCTTCCATATTTTCTTCTCGGGCATGTGAACAAGCATATTTGATAGATTAGGGGTGGAAGTGGTTCGTGAGTAAAGGTAAAAGTGATCTACTAGATAAAGGATTTGAATGCGGGAGATGATTAAATAATTTAACCCCCTGAGAACTTGACAACTTTTTACATATTTGATTATGGGAATCACGATCGAGATCATGAAGAGCACTGGTACACTCAATGTCTCTAGTTTTTGGGGGAAAAGGATCTTTTGTAAAATGTTATAAATAGGCATGATTTTTCTGTGAAAAGGGTTGGAGTGTTAGAGGTCAGAACTGATTTTCTAAATAGCTTGATAGAGCCTATCTTTCTGAGGAACTGTTTGAGAAACCCATAGGTCTCTTTTGTGTTAAACTTGATTGTGTCAAGGTGGTTGCAAGTGTACAGCCATTGACAAGCTCTGAGACTATTCTAGAAACTTTCCTCTGCTGATAAGTTTAATCAAATTTGAGTAATTTTGTGTTGACTATGAGCAATTAGCGTTTGTTTTGTTTCAGAATTTCTACAAATAGTTTTATTCATTCCTATTGCAATCTTATATTGATTTGTTTTTTGAAATCATACAGGATCTCATCCTTGTGACAGTTTAATGGTATTTGCAATTTCATTTCAAGAAGATCCTTCATCTTGGATGAGATAAAAAAATTGAAAATCAATTCATTGTCATTTGTTGATAAAGATTATCTGAAAGTCTTCAGGTTTACCTTAGGCATGGTTAATCAGAAACTATAGTGTTTAATTAAGTCATCTAATTCGAGCCTTTGTATTGGATTCTTAAAGATTATGTGAAAACATGCTGATCTGGGCCTCCATTGAAGCACACCTTCTGGTTGAAGGAAATTCTTGACTATTCTAAAGCTTTCTGTTGTGAATTCACTAATTATTGTAAAGTCCCTCCAAGGATCTGGTATAATCGACTTTATCCTGCTTCACCTCCCACAAAAAATTCATATTAAAACAACCAATCATACCCATACTACCCATGTTAGTCATGTGTGTATACAAATGCATAATTTTTACTACCACATCATGCATAAACAATCGGGTTTTCGTTGTCTTTAGTGGCCTGAACCTTGCTTAGAAAATATCTCCATTATCTAGAGTGACAACTCATGAGAGTTAGGTTTTGTTGCATTGATCATATTTTCTTCAAGGTCTTCTTAAAAAATTTCACAAGGAAGGATATCTCCATCTCCTTCACAAACAACAGGCTACAAAAAGAGTCCTCTCACCCTGGTTGAAAGGCACAACCATAAATTAGTGAGGATAGGTCAAATATTCTTGAGGGTGCTATCCATTTCTCCACATTTGAGTGATAAAGAGCAAGCTCCATCTCATCCCCATCTACAAAATGAAAGACTACATGCTTTTCTTGTCTTTAAGCTTCCTACCAAACCTATGATGTTGCTCAGCTTCTAAACAAAAATTATTTTGGGTACCAACGCCTTACTAGTGTCGTTTCTAGGGAATGTATGGTTATAGTTCATATTCAGACCCTGGTAAACACTTCTTATACGATCTAAGTGCTAATACATTTTTTAAACATCATTTTGTGTTTGGACTTGTAAGAAGTATTTCAAGGTTGTAAATGATATGTGAAATTCTTTCAATTTCCACACATATTGCACTAGCTTTCATTGATAAATATGGGTGAAGAAAATTCAGATCATCCCATTTCCAATTTATAGTATTGATAGAAATTTGACAGATCATATTTTAGTGCATTTGCAAAACTAAGGTGGAAATCCTTAGTGGCGACTCCCAGTTGATCTAATTCCTGATGAGCACCAGTGTCTTAATCTCTGTCAAGTGAGATTTGTTACTAATCTTTGCAAAGTTGGAAGGAATAATATTTTTCTTCACTAAGGATCCATCTAGGACATTATTTCTAGAGCTAGGAAAAACAAAGTCAAAAGGAATAAAATCCGGGAGAGTTATTAGAGATCAGAAAACAAGAAAATTGATCTCCATTGATGAAAGTGATCATCTTATCACTGAAGACTACTATTCAAGTAATTTTGAATCAGGTAACCTCTTTGTGGAACTGAATTCTCCAACTGGAGAGGAGCCTTCATTTGATTTTGAAAATTTTACTTCTCATTCTACCCCTGTCTTTTTAGAAGCTGATAGGGTTTTCCAAGAAACAAGGACTTTAGGGGATATCCATTTTGAAATTTATACTCCTGTGTTTCAAAGACCCTCTGCTCCTTATCAATTTTTCTCCCCTCCAACATCACCTCCTCAAAACAACATGGCCCTTCCCCCACCCAGACCTCCATTTGTTGTAAACACCTTTGGTCCTATAAATTTTACAGGAATGGACGGTTATCCAAATACAGTTCCCCAAGATGTAAGAAATAGATAACCAAAGTTCCAAGGAAACACCGCTATAACTGGTGATCAACATCTAAAGAATTTTATGAATATGATGGAAGACTGAGATTGAACATGAAGATGTATATATCAAATTGCTTATCCATACTTTAGAAGAGGATGCAAGGGACTAGTACAAAGCTTTACCAGATAACTCAATTGACTCTTGGAATGAGACGTACAATACATTTAGATTGCAATATGGTGATAGAATTGACCCTAGGTTTTTTCTGTCAAAATTTGAAAACATCAAGAAGAATCCTAATGAGTCAGTACATGATTTCAACACAATGTTTAACAAGACCTTGAGGATATTTCCTGTTATCTTAAGGTCGTGTGATGAATCATGTTTGATCAAATATTCAGATGCATTTGATAAAAAGGTTGCTTACTACTTGAGGGACAAAACCCCTACTAATTTGAGGCAGGCCTTCACCATGGATTTGCAAATAGAAAACAACATCAAGGCAATTGGAAAGCCTCCAAAAATGGAGGGTGTAAAATTAATTAACCCAGAAAAGCCTAATATAATTAAGGCTGCTGATTTGGAGGAAGTTATGAAAAATTTGGCAGGGGCTATCAAAGAAGTATCATAAAAGTTAGTCATGGTAGAAACAGGAATTAGGAAGGGCTCACAAGGTTAGTACAAGCAACATGGCCAAGACAGGTTTAAAAATCATCATAGAAATGATCAGAGGTCTGATGACAGAGGCAATAGACCTATTGGATTTTGAAATAAATAGTTCCAGGCCAGGGAAAATAGAATGGTACCTGATCCTTTGGCTGTCAGAGTTGTTGTTGTGGAGGAGACAAATGTCATTGATTGGTGTGACAGAAGAAGAAGATAGACAAGAAGATTGTCATGCCCCATGCTCCATGTGAGGAAGATCAGAGATAATAATAAAAAGTTGGTGATGATAATGATGATGATTTTTGCATGATGGGTTGCTCCACAAGCTCACAGTAAGGAGAAACTTCCACTAAGGTAATAAGTGCTAGAACTGCTGATTTTTTGGATTACATCCACCGGGTACCATTTCTTCTTCCCTCTCATAATTTAGAAGTAGATACTATACAAGATTTTGAATTTGCTAATAATGAATTTGAATATTTGAGAACTTTAATGATAAAGAAATATGATGGAGGAATCCCATCTGAGGAGGATAGGCAGTTATTGATGAATTTTGTTGTGGCTCAAGAAAAGGAATACAATAAAAGAAGTAGGGTTGTCAAAGGTACAGGGCCTCAAGCAAAGCCAAAAATTCCATTGCTTTCAAATATTCCTAAAGAGGCTCCTACGAAAGATGCATCTACCAAGGGCCTTATTGTCCTAAACAAAAATCACACCCCTCCTCATGCCCAAGCTATTAAAAATCCTGTGCCATCTAATGAGTGTGTCAACCTTCCTTCCAATGTTGCCTTGCCAAAGTCTATCCCTTATGATATTTCCCAAGTCTTGAGTCAGATCAAGATCTCAGTTCCAATTGTTGAGTTGCTTAGGATTCCTAAGAACAAAAATAGGGCTCTTCAATACTTGGGGCTGAAAGAGGAGAAGACTGCCCTAGGTAGAACTATAAACATTGTGGAGACTCCTGCAATCATTGAAGAACTAGAAGAACCACTAGCATTAGAAGATCTATATGAACTACATGAGGTTTATTTGGGGAAATCCTTGGTATATTCCAAGCTGAATGTGAATCCATTCTTCACCATTCTGATCATTAAGGATAGAATGCTACACAACTGTATTTTTGATTCAGGGGCATCATGCAATGATATGCCTCTTGAAGTTATGAATGAACTAAACATCAAGGTAACAAAAGAATATGGGAAGTGCACTACCATGGATTTTAGGGAGGTTCCAGTGGTGAGATGTGTGAAAGGTCTATTTGTACAACTTGCAACCTATCCAGGCAGGAATTTGAAGATTGATGTAATTATTGTTGACTACCCAACCAAGTGGGGTATGTTGTTGTCTAGAAATGGGTTGCAATTTTTGGTGGGAGTGTTTAAATGTAAATTTCCGACGCCACCATCCCAATTAAGTGTAGCCTTGTCAAATTTTATGGAGAAAATAAGATGTTGCACCTTATTAAGGATCCCAACAATGCATCTTATGAAGTATTGTACACAAGTGTTGATGCTGATAACTTTGTAGGATTTTTTGATGTAAAAGAGACAAGATTGAAGAAGAAAAGTGTCTTGAACAGGAAGGCTTTCGTTGGACTTTATTGTTTGATGGATCTTGTTCCAAGTTCAGAAATGGTGCTGGTGTTGTTATGATCTCCCTAGGTCAGGAAGAGTCTATCTTTTCTTTCAAACTCAACTTTCAATGCAATAATAACATTTATAAATATGAGGCACTATTTTTGGGTCTGAGGATTGCTTGGAAATATGGTGTTAAATACATCATTGTCAGAGGAGATTCAAAATTAATTGTAAAGTAGGTTAGAAAAATTTATGCCACAAAGAATTAACGAATGAAACAATACAAGCATGCAGCTTGGATCTCATTGAGATGTTTTACTCATTCAATATTGTGCATAATGATAGGAGGTTCAATGATTTGGAAGAAAAGTTTGCAGTGTTGGGTTCTCGGTTTGATAGTTTTATAGTATCGCCATATTGTGAATATGATGTTGAGGTGTTAACTAGGCCATCTATACTTGACAACATTAAACATTGGAAATTTTTTGATGATGATGCTCAGGTCAGAATATATATGTAGAACAAAGGGGAGTTTGCTGATCAAAATATTGACTGGGAGCCCATGGTGTGTTTAGTAGAGGGTAAAGAAACCTTGTTTGGTAAATGCATCATCCAACTAAAGACTAATACCATTCCTAGAGGGCTGGTTACTTTGGAATCCAACTTTGATAATGTTGATCACATTATTACTAGATGATAAAATCCTCAAGGGATATTGAGGAGCATGACTTGGAAACAGAGGAGAAACCATGGAGGATATGGTTGGGAGTCAATCTTAGCAAGGAGGAACAACAGTCTTATGTCTAATTACTAAAAAAATATCAAGATTCCATGGCTTGGACTTATTCTCAACTAAAGACATATAGAGAGGATCTATTTCAACATGAGATTCCCTTGGAATCTAATGTAAAACTATTTAGCAAGAAATAGAGGCCAATAAATCCACTCCTATCTCTCAAAATGCAAGAGAAACTGAAGAAACAGAGGGATGGAGGGATTTTCAGCCTACAAGGTATTCTTCTTGGGTTGCGAACCTAGTACAAGTAAAAAAAAAGAATGGTGACATTAGGCTATGTGTGGACTTCAAAAATCTGAGTAGATCATCAATGAAGGATAATTATTCCTTACCAAACATGGAGAACATGCTGCAACTAGTGAATGGTTCTGAGATACTTTCTACGCTGGATGGTTTGTCTGGTTATAACCAAGTTGTGATGAAGGAATAAGAAAAAATTAAAACAACCTTTACCACTCCTTGGGGGACTTATGTATATGTCAGGATGTTGTTTGGTCTGATGAATGTGGGAGAAAATTTTTAGAGAGCAATGGATGTTGCTTTTGTTGGTTATATCAATGATTTCATTGTTATTTACTAAGATGATGTAACTGTGTTCTCCAAAAAGAGAAGTGATCATTTGCAGCACTTGGATAAAATACTGATAAGATGTAGAGAATATGGAATTTACCTCAATCCAAAGAAGTGCCATTTTGGAGTATAGAAGGAAAAATTACTTGGTCACATTTTGTCACACAAAGGGGTGATGATTGATCAAGAAAGGGTAGAGGCCATCAACAAGGTCCCAATTTCAAGAACTAAGAAGGGGATTCTGTCCTTCTTTGGGTAGATAAACTTCATCAGAAGATTCATATCAAACTTACTGAGTTGACCATTCAAATTATATCCATGTTAAAGAAGGACCAGGTCATCAAGTGGAAGGAGGATGCCATTCAATATTTCAATGGGATTAAAGAGGCATTAAAGTATGCACCTATTCTAGCATCTCCATATTATAAGAATCCTTTCCAACTATTTTATTTTTTCTTCAAAGAACACTATTGCAGAAAGATGATGAAGGGGATGAGAGGCCAATTGCCTTTTTCAGTAAGGCATGGCAGGGGGCTGAGCTAAAATACACTATTATGGAGAAACAAGCATTTTCCTTGGTGAAAGAAGCAAAGGTTTTCAGGACTTACATTCTGAGTTCTAAGATTATTTCTTATGTTCCCCACACCATGGTGAAAGACATCTTATCAAAAATGGAAGTCTCAAGAAAAAGATGCAGATGGGTGAACAAGTTGCAAGAATATGACATTGATATCCAAACCATGAATTTGGTGAGAGGTTTAGGCTTGGGTAAGCTTATGGATGAGAGAAACTTGTAAAATATTGAGGTAAATGAGGTAGTAGAAGGAAGGGTAGATGTATTTGAAAAACTAATGAGTTTTGAGTGGTACAAGGATGTGATTTTTTATCTCAGAAATTTATACTACCCTAAGTATTTGAGTAAGAACTAGAAAAGGGCCCTTAAGTTGGCTTCCATTACTGATTATGGGTTAGCTTGGAAGAACCCTGAGGGAATCCTCTTAACATGCATTACTGAAGATGAAGTCCCTAAGATAATTGTTGAACTCCATGGAGGAGTTTGTTCGGGGTATTTTGCTGGAAGGGTCACAACACACAAGATCTTAAGGCCTAGTGATTGGTGGTGAAATATCTTCAAGGATACAACTCTTTTGGTTAGAATATGTGAGAGTTGCCAGCACTTCTCTGGAATACTGAAAGCTTCAGGCTCCCTACCTTTGCAGCCTGTATCAATTGAAGCTCCATTCAATTAATGGGGAATGAATTTCATTTGTGAGATTTCATAACCTTCAAGTGCTATCCATAAGTGGATTCTAGTAGCCATTGATTACTTCACCAAGTGAGTGGAGGAAATCCCCACCAAAAGAGAAACACACCAAATTATCATGGACTTCATGCTTGAACCATACCATCTGCAGGTTTTGGGTGCCAGTCAAAATTGTTGCTGACAATGCCATTAGCTTTAGATCTAAACCCTTAGTGATAATATGCAAATAATATGGGATCAATTTGAAATATGCTTCTAATAACAATCCCCAAGGAAATGGACAAGCTAAGTATAGTAATAAAAATGTGTTGAAGATTATCAGAAGAACATTGGAGCTGAACAAGAGAAAATGGGGTGAGCAATTGAAATTTGTTGTCTGGACTGACAAAATTACTATTAAGAGAGCCACTAGAAAGAGTCCATTTGAGTTGGTGTATGGAACTCAAACCTTGTTTCCCCTGTATATGTAATTATTCTCATATCATTTCATGCAAAAAATAGAAGATCAAGAGGTGAGTCCATATGATGCCCGCATTAACCAGATTGTTGAACTTGATGAAGAGAGGAGGGCATCCCACCAAAGGCATGTAAATTTTAGAGAAAATATGAAGAATTTTTTTAACAAGAAGGTCACCCCAAGAGCTTTCAATGTTGGAGATATTGTTCTATTATGGGATAGCAGGCATAAAGATAAGGGCAAGCATGGAAAATTTGACGCTTTATAGATGGGTCCTCACTCCATTGATATCAAAATTGGTGAGCATACCTTCTTCTTGAAGGACTTGGATGGGGAACTACTCGAACTGCCTATTAATGGTGGCATCTGAAGCATTTCTTGGTTTGATTCCCCAGAATTGAGGTGAGCATCATCTGTACAGTGTAGAGTTTTTTGGTTTGTTCTTTGTATTTCATGTTTTAGTTCGTTCTGGCCCATGGTGGCTTGTTTTTGCTGGATTCTTGGTTTGTTTTTGAGGGATGGTTCTAGTTTGGTGTTTTACAAGTTGACTTCTTTTCCCAATGGATATTTTTGGCACTTGGTCTACCTTTGTTCTTATGGTACTCATAGGGAGTGCCCATCCCCAAGTCAGAGCCAATGTTGGTGCTCAAAGTAGTCTCACCCCATTTTACCATTAAAATCTACCAATTTACGACCTCTACCATTTTTTATCCCCTGTGTTGTTCCTAAGAAGTCTCTGCCTTCTTTTTTTTTCCATAACCAATGCTTCCTAGGCCAAGGATCACGTATGGATCCATAGTTTTTTCCTTGTTTCTCTATTTATCTGGAAGGGGTCTGTAATTAGGGTCCCCCGTTCTCTGTTCATCTAAACACTCAGGCTCCGTTGTTCTTTCCATTGTCCAAAGTCAGGATTTTCTATCCTTGTCACTTTTTCGCTAGATACTTGAGGAAAAATGAATGGATGTAGCTTGGAGAAATGTATTTGAGCCTTGTAACATTTCTAAATTCTCTTTCCTTGGAGAAAATTTCATGTTTGAGCTCAAATGGTCATTTATCTGCGATTTTATGGTTTGACGGGTGTTTCTCCTGGTCAAATTTACATCCTTGCATCAATGGGAAACATGGCCTCTTTTGGTTGGATGAGGCTTAATGGGGCACTCTAAAATTCCATGGATTTCCTTGACCCAAAAATTGTTTACGTGGAAGAGCTATGCTCATTTGAAGATTTTCTTTTTGGTTTGGCCTTGTAGTTACACTAGGAGGTCACGTGGAGGTTTCCGCTCATTTTCCCGGACTTAGAAAAAAAATTATGCAACTGGTACAGTTTGGCAGAACAAGGCCACGTGGTGATCCCACACTCATTTAGGGTCTCCGCTCTAGGACACCATTTTTAAATTGCACCATGAAGACACGTGGAGGCTTCCATCGGGGATTCCCATACTTAGTCTTTTTTCAAAAGGTTTTGAGAGTCCTGGGACACATGGCGGGGCCACACATGTTTGAGGAGTGGCCCTCAATTTTCATTTTAAAGAAGCACTAGGAGGAAACTTGTAGGCCTCTGCTCACTTTACATTTTTCTTGGACTTTTCAACTGCCACAGGAGATTTCCTCAGACCTTGACATATGGCACCTTCAACTGAGCTTTAAGCCTTCAAACAAATTTTTCTGGGCTAGGACACGTGGTAAGCCCATGCTCATTCAAGATATCAAATTTTAGGGACCATCTCAAGATGTGCCATTGTGAGGCATGGAAATTTGAAAAGTCAAAAGGCAAAGGAGCGGACCATCAGGGGCAACTTGGATTTTTTACCTCTTAAGAATTAAAGTATCAAAATGGCCCGCAAGTCCGAAAAAAGGGAGGACAAGGTTGGATTTTAAAATTCAAAGGGATGGGGAAGCTAACCATTTGAGGCAACTTGGAATTTTTTCCTCTTGTTACCAAAAGGATTAAAACATCAAAATGGCCCGCAAACCCGATAGAGAATAGTCAAAATTTTACCACGGTCAATGGCGGACGTGCAGACTTTTGGGGGAAACATGGAAAATTTTCCCTTTTCCATAAAAGAGTTGAAATGGTAGAATTTGGTCGTGGTTCTTGTGGGACCCACCTTAGGACACGTGTTAGGCTCATTTCTCAAGGGCGGAGGTGTGGAGAAAAATGTGAAAATTCTACATTTTTCCAATAACTTGTAAAGGGAAAAAAGGAACACGCAAACCCATTCTAAAATGTATCTACCACATGGATGGTCCAAATTCAAAATACAAATCAACGGTAGCTGTGCACCTGTATCTAATTTTTCTACCATTTTCACTACAGTGCTCCTGGGGATGCATATTTTGATGGTTTTTTTATCATTTCTTGGAGTCTTCTGCATGCCAAATGAAGAGGAACAGTAATCTAGTATCCTAGTTTGGTGGGAAAGGTCTGTAAACGTCTCTCACCATTAATATGCAATCTGATTATCGAATTTGGATTGATTTTTATTTCCTTGGCACATGAAAGACCTGTTGATATCTTGGTTGGGTAAGGAAAATCTAGGGATTTCTTTTACCATTAAGATGATATTTGACCTCAGGGCTTGATCTGATCTTCAATTTTTTCTTCCCGGGCACGCGAAGAACCAGATTTTATAGATTAGGGGCAGAAGTGGTTGGCAAGTAAACGGAAAAGTGATCTAATAGATAAAGGAGTTGAATGTGGGAAATGTTTGAAGAAATTTACCCCCTGAGTGCCTGACAACTTTTTACATATTTGATTCTAGGAATCGTGATTGAGATCATGATGAGCATTGGTACACTCAATGTCTTTGGTTTTGGGGGGAAAAGGGTCTGTTGTAAAATGTTATAAATAGGCATGATTTTTCCATGAAAAATGTTGGAGGTTGGAGTGTTAGAGGTCAAAACTGATTTTCTAAAAACCTTGATAGAGCCCTTCTTTCTAAGGGACTATTTGAGAAACCTGTAGGTCTCTTTTGTGTTAAAATTGATCGTGTCAAGGTGGTTGAAAATGTAAAGCCATTGACAAGCTCTGAGACTATTCTAGAAACTTTCCCCTACTGATAAGTTTAATTAAATTGTAGTTATTATGTGTTGACTCTGAGAAATTAGTGTCTGCTTTGTTTCAGAATGTCTGCAAATAGTTTTATTTTCTCCTATTGCAATATTATACTTAAATTTTTGTGAAATCACATAGGATGTTGTCCATGTGATAGTTTAAGGTTATTTGCAATTTCATTTCAAGAAGAACCTTCATCTTGGATGAGATAAACAAATTTAAAATCAATTAACTATAATTTGTTGATAAATATTGTTTATAAGTCTTCGGGTGTACCTTAGGAATGGTTAATCAGAAACTATAGTGTTTAATTGAGTCTTCTAATTTGAGCCTTCATTTTGGAGTTTTAAAGATTACGTGAAAATGTGCTGATCTAGGCCTCCATTGAAGCACACCTTCTGGTTGAAGGAACGTTTGTACTGTTCTGAAGCTTTATGTTGTGAAGTCACTCATTATTTTAAAGTCCCTCCAAATATCTGGTATAATCAATTTTATCGTGCTTTACTTCCCACAAAAAAATCATTTAAAAAAACCAATCATACCCATACTACCCCTGTTTTTCATGTGTGTATAAAAATGCATAATATTTACTACCAAAGCATGCAAAAACAATCATGTTTTCATTGTCTTTAGTGGCCTGAACCTTGCTTAGAAAATATCTCCATTATCTAGAGTGACAACTCCTAAGAGTTAGGTTTTGTTGCATTGATCATATTTTCTTCAAGGTCTTCTTAAAAAATTTACAAGGAAGGATAGCTCCATATCATTCACAAACTATATGCTATAAAAAGGGTCCTCTCACCCTGGTTGAAAGGAACAACCATAAATTAGTGAGGATATGTCAAATTCTCTTGAGGGTTCTACCCATTTCTCCACATCTGAGTGACAAAGAGTAAGCTACATCTCATCCCCGGCTACAAAACGACACACTACATGCTCTGCTTGTCTCTAAGCTTCCTACCAAACCTGTGATGTTGCTCAGCTTCTGAGGGAGAATCAATTTAGGTTCCAACACATACTTATGATGTCTATTGTAGGTTTCAGGAGCCTTGTTTAATGGGTTGAACTGGTGTTCCATGTGAATTTTATCTCTGGTCTGTGGTGCATCTTGTCCACACTCTCCTTTGCTCACCTCTCTCCATTTCAGGCATCTGAGATTGCAAATGGAAACTTCCTTTTTTGGTGTATCACCCCTTTAGTGTAGGCTCTATTTTTATGTATTTCTCTCTCTCCCTATCCCCTTGGAAGGCTAGATTAGGATTAGATAGTTTAACTACACTAGAGTAGCCTATGGCAGGTAGTTTAGGAAGAAGAAGCTAGCTTTCTCCAGAGCGCCATCTCAAGTCCACAAGTCCCACAACTTGAGGGATGGTCCCATGTTATGTAGTCACACTAGATTCCCCACTCAGATCTGAGGCCATTCAGGGGGTGCTGTGATTTTGCATCAACATTTTTGGCATGCCCGATGGGATAAGATTGAAGAGATTTACATATTCATCTCAGTAGGTTTGATGTGTTATTGTTGAGATCCATCCTTTGGAAGCATGTTTCAACACATCTGGTGACTCCATTTGGTCAAGAACCCACTCTCTAAAGTTGTAGACATTCCCCCATCCATTTTCATGCATTATTCCTTATATATCTATCATTTTCTTCCATTTAATGAAGTTTTGCAATCATGACTTCATTCCCCTCACGGAATTCACACCTACATAATTGTAGTCCACCTCCAATGTATTTCCCAACTCCTCTAGATCAACATTATGATCAAATACAGAACCATTATGCATACCCATATAAGCAAGGTCAAAACTAGTTTGGCCATGGAGCTTATCAAGAACAAGGGTATGCATATAATGGTAACAAATATATGGAGAATTTTGGTTTGCTAGAGAAGATCCAAAGAATGGACGATAACATGGTGCAATCTAGGGCTACAACACAGATGAAAGCATTCAGGATTGGTTGTAGGGTACCTTCTCAGTGGGTTGGCCCTTTTTGAAGACACTATAGCCCATAGGAGAATATTGACTTCATGGTTGACATACTTCCCACGCTTACACAGTGGACCGAGGAGATAGAGGCCTACGAACTTGGTGTCAAGGAGGATTGTCAATTGTTATGTCCTACACCATCATCTTCTAATTTTCTCTTCACTCCCCAAGCAACACCATCTCAACTTGAGCTTCAATTTGCAAGCTTCCCATATGCTGCCCCTAGTACTGAATTCCCTTCTCCATCCCCTAGTATTCCATTTCATCTTATTTTCTCTTCCCTTTCCCTTCCAAATCTTATTCCCCTCCACAATAGCCAAAATAAATGCCTTCCCCTCCACCACAAGGAAACAAACAACTAGTGGAGAACCCATCCACCACTCCTCCTACTCTTCCAAGGCCATATCAGGGAGAGAATCCAAATACCAATCAAGGAGAGAAAAATAGAGAGGAAATTATCAAAATCTTTGTAATCTTAACTCTTAGGTTTTGAGTTACAAAAATCCCCTTGATGGTTAAACCTTCAGAGGAGACCGGGGTCAGACCACCAGTGCTAGAAGCTAAGTTTGCAGTAGAAGAAGAATGTGAACAAGAAGAAGAATATCATTAGTCTGTATGCTCTGAATGCAGTGTCCATAATGGCACTTTATCTAAAGGAAATGTTGATCTAATCCAAGCTACACAAATAGTTAAGGAGGAAGAACAACCAGCTCTAAGTCCCACTGAAGAGGAGTAGCTGGAAGAGATCAAATCAAAGCTGACGCCACTTGATGAAGAAAGAATTATCGAAGATTTTTTGCTTTCACTTGAAGGACCTAATTTGATTTATGAATCCATGATGAAGGAAGGGAAAGAGAATGAGGATCTTATCTCTCCCACATCATCTACCTAAGAAGGTCTGCGAGAAGAATCCGTCCATGGAGTCAAAATTTAGAATCATGGGCACATTAAAGGGACCAGATCATAACCAATCAAGTACTTGACTTCATTGGAGCCAAAAGAGTTGTCACTAGTCATGCTCATTTCAGAGCATGAGGTTGAGATATAAATCACCAAAGGTCACCAACAACGCCTCCCAAATCCAAGCGTAGAACAAATCTAGGAGGTGTACATTGTGTCTGTTGATACTTTGAGGAGGGAGAAACACCATCTGCGAGGTGGTTTTTTAATCTCATTTCTGACTATGTTTAGTGCTAAATCAACTACATGGTCACAATTTTTGAGGAAGGGGAGATACTTCTCCTTACCAGTTGCAGGATATGCTAGAGTCCCCTTTACTTCTGGTTAGTGTAGAGTAGGTAGGTTTGCTTTCAGCAAAAGAAGTGCTTTCACACACATTGTATATCGCATTTGGGATGTGTATGATTTTTAGTTTTGTACGTGGCGGTGTTGCAGTGTTTTTTTGCTCCAAGGTTAGTGTTGCAAAATTGGCTCAGGAACAGGTGAAGCACAAGGTTAAGCCAATTTTCTACTCTTAGAACCTAATTTCCATGATTTTCTTATGAAAATTGAGAGTACAGAAAGCAGGGAAATTTCAGGGTCACCAAGTGCAAGGGGTCGAGCTCAAGGTTTTAGGGACAGGATAAATACTAGGTTATCATTCGTGACTCCATGCCCAATGGATGAAACAAGGAAAATAGTCTCTTCATCTAGCAGGCATACGTCCTTGTGAGTCACGAAAATGTTATGCCAATTTTGCACCCCTAGAAAAATTAATCAAACATGACCCCGCACAGAAGAAAATCGGAAGGTTCGGTTCAGTCATGTGAGCTCACATTCAAATCCCAAATTGAGGGGCAAGTGGGCTCTAAAATGGAGGAGAAAGGGTCAGTGAAGGAGGTCAACAATGTCAAAGAAGATAAGAGCTCAACAGGAGAAAATCAGAGAAAGTGCTCAAATTTTTTATGAATTAGCTGCATACAAGTCAACTCGGGGCCAAAGAAATAGACTCATGAAAGGTACCATGTGTCAGATCAGTGCAATTCCAAAAGGCACATCAAAATAGAGACCCCAAATGTGGGTAGACCCTCCACGCGTCCAAAGTCTCAAAAAGTTGTAACGACCATAGGAAAAGTCAAAGGAATCATAGAAGGTGCCACATGTCAGCTCGGTTTCAACTTCAAAAGAATAATCAAGAGTGGGTTCCCTAATGAGCATGGGATCACCATGTGGTTAGAGTAAAAAAAAGTGATAGAGTTGACTATTGAATCAGCTAAGTATAGAGCAAAGCCGTGGAAGGTGCCACATGCCTCAACGACGCAACTCCAAAGGTCAAGCCCAAAAGGTGGTCTCCAAATGTGCACCATCCCTCCATGTGTGCAAGGTCTAGAAAGGGTATCATAGGTAATTGAAAAGTTGAAGATCCTCAAAATGTGCCACGTGCCTTAATGGGCCTGTTTCAGGGGAAGGACCCAAGGGTTAGTCTCCAAACAAGTGCAGGCTTGCGACGTGGTTAGAGTGAAAAAAGGGGGGCATAAGTAGCTATTGAATTAGCTAAGTAAAGAAGGACCTATGGAAGCCTCCATGCATCATCTCAGCACATATTCAAAGGAAAAATCAAGAGGCAGGTCCCAAACATTGGCCAACTCTCCACATGTCCAATCGGCGCACCTCCGAAGGTCAAGTCCAAATAGAGTATCCAAATGAGCAGGAAGCCTCCACATGTCCCGGGTCAGACATAAAGCCTTCAAAAAATAGTGGGACTTCGTGAAAACACAAAATATAGAATAGGCCCATGGAAGGTGCCACATGCCTCATTGACACAAATTCAAAAGGCGCGACCTTAAGAGAGACCCAAAACTTGTGCCAGCCCTCCATGTGTCCAGGTCAAAAAAGGAGACACTGGCCATTACAAATTCCAAGCTCGAGACAGGGCAAAGGAAGCCTCCACACGTGATCTTAGTGCATCTTCAAGGTTAAAATCTGGAGGTGGTCACCAAACATGCACAAACTTGCCACATAGTCAGGGACTGAGAAAGGCAGTAGAATGAATTGGCTAAATACAATAGGGTTAGCGGAAGCCTCCATGTGCCTCATCTGTGAAACATCAAAGGTAAAATTTGGGGGCAGGTTCCAAATGAGGGCGAAGCCTCCACATGTCTCAGGTCAGGCACAATGTCTCCACCAATAAGAGGGGATCAGACAGATGACAAAGGAAATAGAGTAGGCCTGAAGAGGATGCCACATGTCTCTTCAGCACAATTTCTAGAGCAATAGGAAGGGGCTAAATCTTCAATATGGATGGACTCTTTTAAATTCTATGAGCCTACAACCTCGATCTTCAATCAACCATATCTTTCAACTGGAAGCTCAGATTTGAGAAAGGAAGGAATTTATGGAAATCTCTCAACGTATTATACTAACCTACTATAATTAATGATCCATTCAGCCATTTTTGAGGTTGTCAAGTCTCCCACCTGCCACCATGATGAAGAACAAACTCCTTTCTTTCCTAGCAAGGAACAATAAATGGAGGTATGGGTCTTACAATAAAACCCGTCATTATTACAGGAGGATTTCAATGCTTTCTACGGTGGTTGGAGTAGGTGAATTCAATGCATTGTAGGGGTGGTTAAAGCAGGATTCAAATTATTCCCTCTCTCCTTCTCTCATTCTTCTATATATTTTATAGGAGGGGAATTTTTCTAAAGGTTGATCATATTTTATCTCCTGCCCCCCTCTCTTTTTCTCCCCTCAAGTTGAATGTGAACCTTAAATCTCCTCTCACGGATTTGTAATGGTTTTTTCTTGCCGCTTTCCCACTGATGATGTATTGTGTGAACTCATGGAGCAATATAATCTAGTTTGTGATGCCTTTTTTCCATCCTTACTTATTTTATTGTCTCTTCTTGCCTCTCATCATTGTAGGATATACTGTGCATACTTCTGATGTCTATTTTAGGTTTTGGGAGCTGTGTTTAATGGATTGAAGTGGTGTTCCATGTGAATTTTATCTCTAGTCTATGGTGCATCTTTTCCTCCCTCGCCTTTGCTCACCTTTCTCCATTTCAGGCATTTGAGATTCTAACCAGCAACTTCCTTTTCTGGTGTATCACCACTTTAGTGTAGGCTCTATTTTTATGTATTTATCTCTCTCCCTGTCCCCTTGGAAGGTTAGATTAGGATTAGATATTTTACTTGCACTAGAGTAGTTTGTGGAATGTAGTTTAGGAAGAAGAAGACGACATTCTCTTGAGGGCCATATCAAGTTTGCAAGTCCCACATCTTGAGATATGGTCACATGTTATGTAGTCACACCGGATTACCCAGTCATATCTGAGGCCATTCGAGGGGTGCTCTAATTTTGGATCAACAGTAACATCATTCAAAAATTTTAGCACCATCACTATCAACCAAGGAGCAGTTGGAGGGACCCATGGATACATAACATAATTCATATCCTGAGATCACTACTTTGGACTTTGAAGATCACTATGGTGATTCCGATAATGCACAATTCAAGTTAGACTTTGAAAACCTAGAAATTGTATACACAATTTTTAGAAATCTTCTTGGAGTTACCAAGTATGCAAAAAAAATTTTATGAGATCTCAGACATTGTTTCTTGTTTTACACATGCTTCACTTTGATGAATATAGTCTGATGATGGATCAAATTTTTATCTAATATTTCTCATGCTATCAATTCAACAGAAAAAAAAAAACTTTGATTGGATAACCAACTTGCTAGCCAATCAAAGGGAAAAAACACTTTGATTATAAAAACAACTTGCTAGCTAATCAAAGGCAAAAAAAAAATTGATTGAAAAACTAGTTTTCTGGTCTATCAAAGGAAAAAGGGAGGAGACTCTTCTTCAAAGGAAATAAACGTTACCTTGTGGCTTCTTTCTCAGCACTATTTGACCATTTTAACAGTAGGACGACAAGAACAACTAGAGGTATGATAAAGTTATTTTGTTCTACTATTTTATTTTTAGGCTTTCTTGTAAGTTTTTTTTAACAGCCAGATCCACTTTTATGATCTCTAAGGAAGAAAAAATAAAATTTATATCTCCCCTACTTATAAGTATGAAAATATGTGCACCTTTTTACAATCAAAATTTTAGAGTCTAATTTATGGGTAGCCATGAATAAACAACATTCATGAGGACATGCATGAGATTAGGTGTGGGAGATAAGGAGAAGAAAGATGTATGCATTTTGATTTTAAATATGAGGTACAACAAAAATATATCCACACTAGAATCTTCTGTAAAATAAAAGAAATAAAAATAGCATAAGGATATCCACACCAGAACCTACTATAAAAGAAAAGAAATTAAAAAAAAAAAAAGGAGATCCACACAAGAACCTGCTGTAAAAGAAAAGAAATAAAAAAAACAGAAGGAGACTCACACAAGAACCTGTTGTAAAACAAAAGAAATCTAAAAATACAGAAGGAGATCCACACAAGAAACTATTGTAAATGAAAGAAAATAAAAAACAGCAGAAAAAGATGCACACAAGAACCTGCTGTAAAAGAAAAGAAATAAAAAATTGCAGAACGAGATTAACACAAAAACATGCTGTAAAATAAAATTAATCAAAAAAGCTGAAAGAGATCCACACAAGAACCTGTTGTAAAATAAAATAAATAAAAAATAGCAAAAAAATATCCACATAAGAACCTGTTGTAATAAAAAAAATCAAAAACAACATAAGGAGATCCAGAAGAACCTGTATTTGAACTATAAATGGAATGCATACATGCATAAGCCAACGCGGAGAAGAATCTAAGAAGAGGAGATAATAATATAATGCATGCAGACATGCATATGATTAGGTGTTGGGTAATGACGAGGTCATAAATTGGCCATAAATTACCATTATTTTATCCTTCGCATAGTGTCGTGATTGAATGTGGATTTACCATGTAGATTCTGCGAAACTTAGTAGTTTTCTTAAGATCTATAATATACTGCATATATATCTTGTTCATTCTTTATGAAGTCTTTTGATTTCAAATGGTTCATTTCCTTGAAACAAGATAGCACATGAGTACAGACCAAACCCTGAGCTCCTAATTGATGTTCTTTTCCTTTTCCTTTTAAGGTGAACTATAGATATTAGATGTAGAAGATGAAGATAAAGGGGCTCAAAATGAAACTGAAATGATGAGGAACAAAGGAAAACCCAAGGCAATGATGGGTTCCTTTTATCCTCTTTTTCTTTTGATTTCATGCACATGTACTATTTATTTCAATAATCATAAGTTACATCCCACGACTTGTGTGGGAAACATTGAATTTTCTTGATAAATAAATGATATTATTTCTATAATTGAATTGTGTAATTCCTTTTTCTTTAAGCTCTTATGATTTGTAATGATTGGAGTTAGCAATCGGAACTTAAAAAACTCAGGTTACCATACTTAATAACACTCAATCACAGCAAATGATCAAAGTGAAAATACCTGTAACTTAATAATGAACATCTGCAATGCAAACAATAGCTATCTTTTTTGTTTTTGAGTATAACTCCTCAATTTTTCCTCTATCTCCACCTTCCTCAAGGTTGTACTTTATTTCTTCGGAGCTTTTGTGCATATTTGATGAAGGTGATCATAACATAGTAGGTTACGTGAGGTGTTGCATTTTAAGACAACACACATTCAGAAATCTAAGATATTTTTCCTTGTTGATAATCACTGTAACTTAACAAAACCTCAATCTGAAATGCTACAAATATGACCCCTAAGTAGAAATCTAGGTTCATTCATTGATTCCCTCCATCAAAAACAAGGTTTTGAGTTGGCCATTTTTGCACAAGTGCAAACATTGTCAACACTTATGTCATATAAATAATACAAGACTTGATCATTTCGTTTTATAAGAACTAACCCATTAAAATACACGACTCATATCCATATTTACTACATGTTTTACCAATAAAAAGGAATACAAGTTGGAGTGAGGTGTAGTCGAATAGATAACAATGATATCAGACAGAGTCACTATGAGTTCCGTTTCCAGACATGAGAAACTTCTTGATCGAACCAATACAATATAGGTTTTTTTACATTCAACTGTGTTTAACAAGAAGAGGAAACTTATAAAATTCTAAAGGTTTGACCGATAAATCCCTTCACCTAACTAGAGATTAACATGGACAAAATTCTTACATACTACTTCTGGTAGGATCTCTTGCCTATAGTAAATTCTTCAAAATGCAATTATGTACCAAAATTCACTTGAGATCCACCATTTTCTTCACTATCCAACACAACAACAAAATATGAGAGTAGGCAACACTTTCCACCCAACACATAATCCAATAAGAGGAGAAGCCATCCCCTTTTTGTCCTCTGAACCCCAACCAAAGAAAAATAAGGGGTATTAAGCAACTTTTGACAATATATCTCTACCAAGTAAAAGGCTCAACTCATGACATCTATGCACCCCTTCCACAATGATACTCACATCCTTTAAATAGGATGGGTATAACCAAATCGTACCAATGCCAAGTCGAATCATAGATGCTAATCAAACATCACGATCAATAAGATGAAAGTAATTCACCAGAATAAATTTACATAAACCTTTGCAAACAAATGAGTAGCAATATCATATATTATTATGGAACTCAATGCAATACAATGAGAATGGGACTTGCTTATATAGGCAAGGAATAACAATCTAAGCACCAGTCAAGGTCATAGATCAAGCCATAAATCATGGAAAGAACTAGTCATCAAAGAACTAGTCAATTCCATAGATTTATGAGAGAACTAGACATCAAGGATCTAGTCAATACAATAGATCTAGGAAAGAGCTAGTCAATACCATAGATCAAGGAATGAACTATACCTAACAACTAGATAATATCTCCTAATATCTAAATAAGATAAAATAAATATCCACACACATAAGTGGGTGAGGATAAATACAATAAAGGTAAATAAAGTACCAAGGTGAACATGAGCTAAGGTAAATAGCTACTCTAACATGTCCCCTCAAGTGAAGCTAGGGGCCAAAATAGAAGTGACATGTCCACAATATGAGTCTTGGAAACTATGCCTGATGAGGTACTCATGTACAATATATCCATGAAGAACTATCGAACCAAAAGAAGGAAAGAATACTTGCTAGAAGGAAAGAGAAAAAGAAGAAGAAGAAGGAAGATGTTCTCACGAACACCCCCAAAGAACAAATTTCAAAACCCCAAGCATTCCACACAACTCAAGGTAACGAGGTGATGCAAAAGGCTTCGTAAAGATGTCTGTAACCTGTTGCTGAGTCAGAATGTACATCCAAGCAAAGAACTCCATCCTAAATGTGCTGACGAATGAAGTGGATGTGTATCTCAATATGCTTGGTCCGCTGGTGCTCAACTGGGTTGCGAGAAATGTGAATTGCACTTTGGTTGTCACACCAAAGTATAGTCGGTGAATCCTATGGGAATCCAAACTCTGTCAATAATTGGAGAATCCAAAGAATCTGCTGACTCGTTGTAACTATTGTCCTGTACTCTGCCTCTAAAGATGAAAGTGCAATAGGCTGTTGTTTTTTGCATGCCCAAGCAACTAGAGAAGTATCAAGACGTAAAAGATATCCAGAAGTGGAACAACTGTCATCAATAGAACCTACCCAATCTGAATCTGTATACCCAACCAATTGAGTATAACCCCTAGTGTAGTGTAGGCCAAAATGGGAAGTGCCACTGTAAATAGCACAAAATTCTTTTAGCAGCCTGCCAGTGACTACTATGAGGAGAATGTGCAAACCGAGATACAAGCCCTACTGCAAATGAAATATCAGGGAGAGTATGGGTCAAGTACATGAGACTCCCAACCAACTACCTATACAACGTAGGATCACAAAGTGGTGTGGTACATGTGGAAGTAAGAGTAACTCCAGACTAAAAAGGAGATGGACTTGGCTTGCAATCAGCCATATCAAAGCACCTAAGAAGATCATGGGTGTACTTTTGTTGACTCAAATGAATTCCTGAATCTTTCTGAGAAATCTGTAAACAAAGGAAATAATGCAATAGTCTAATATATGTCATTTCAAAATATGTAGAAAGAGCCATCTGAATACTCTTAATGTGGGAAGAAGAGCTACCAATAAGTAACAGATCATCAACATACAAGACAAGTATCACAATATCCTCACCAACATGCTGGAGATACACTGTATGATCAGAGTGGAAATGAACAAAACTAGTAGATAGAAGAAAATAATCCATCTTCTCATACCAAGCCTGAGGGGCTTGTTTGAGACCGTAGAGAGACCTTCGGAGCCTACAAACAAGAGAAGAATCCTGAACAAATCCAGTTGGCTACTCCATGTATATTTCCTCTTGTAGATCTCCATGTAAGAAGGCACTCTTCACGTCCATCTGGTATATGGGCCACCCCTGTGATGCAGCAATAGAAAGTACAAGACACATAGAATCCATCTTAGAAACGGGTGCAAAAGTCTCAAAGTAATCAATACCTTCAACTTGTGAAAAACCCTTTGCAACAAGTTGAGCCTTATACTTGTCAATGGACCCAACAGCTATGTATTTGGTTCGGTATACCCACTTAAACCTTACCATATTTCTTCCTTTAGGAAGAGATACCAAATCCCAAGTATGATTCTTCATCAAAGAAGAATACTCAGCTGCCATCACATCATCCCACTCCTGTATCCCATGAGCCTTTGAAAAATACTATGGATCCTCAGATAAATTGCCTGACACAAAAGTCCAGAACCTGTAGAATGTGCGTGATGATGCCTAGTGGGTGGAAGATCCTCTATGAAATGTGCTACCTCAGAAACTGTAGTACGAGCCCACTTAGGCATAGTGACAACATCAGTGGGAATAGGATCCTCAATGACATCTATAACCTCCTCATCAATCTCCTCAAAGAAAGGATCCTCAAGATGAGATAAAGAAGAAGAAGGAGGCATGGAAGAAGATGAAGAATCATGAGGAGTGAAATGCTCATCAAACTGAACATGTGTTTGAAAAATAACATCATGTGTATCAGGATCTAAAAGATGATAAGCTCTCATGTCCTCACAATACCCTATAAAGATCAAGGGTTTACTCTTCTTATCCAAAGCTTTCCTTTTCTTCTTTGGCACAAAGGCCCAAGCATGGCTCCCAAAGACCTGAAAAAATGAGACATATGGCTTAGTGTTGGACCAAGCTTCCTGTGGAGTCAAATGCTCAAGTTCTCTGTGTGGTGTGTGATTCTGAATGTAGTTAGCACAATTAACTGCTTCTGCCCAATAGATAGGAGGTATATCTCTAGAATGCATCATACAGTTAGCCATTTCCTTCAAAGTTCTATTCTTCCTTTCTGCTAATCCATTCTGTTGTGGAGTATGAGGAACAAAATGCTGGTGAATAATGCCTTGAGTTGCCAAAAATTTAGAAAACTCATTGCTGAAGTACTCCCCCCCATTATCAGTGCGAAGGTTCTTTATGCTACTAGAAGATTGTTTCTCGACCAAAGCCTTGAAGACTTTGAAGTGTGAAAAAACATCACTTTTTACTTGAGAAAATAAACCCAAGTACGCCTCAAGAAATTATCAATAAACGTAAGTGCATACTTAGCTCCATTGAAAGATGGGGTAGGAAAAACCATCAAGTCACTATGCACAAGCTCAAGTGGTGAAGAAGCTCTCTTAGAAAAATTCTTAGGAAAAGGATCTTGGTGTTGTTTCCCTAATGCACAACCATGAAAAACTCCCTCAAGACAAGAAACTCTAGGAAGACCATCTACCATACCATGAGTGCTCAACTCCTTCAAATATCTGTAATTGAGATGTCCAAATCTTTCATGCCAAAGCTTACTCTCTGAATCTACATGAGAAACCAATCCTGTCCCTATAGAAGAAGTGTCATCAAAACCCTCAAAGTGATATAGTCTAGAACTATGATCAACAATACCCTGAGCAACAAGTGAATAAGGCTCCAACAAAGTTCTTACTTCTGCCCCATGTGGTGTAAAAGTCACTATTTTCCCTTGACAAGAATGACAAATTTGATATACAGAAAGTAAATTTGTAGTGATGTTAGGAACATATAGTGCATCTTAGATATTGCCACCATCAAGTTTTATATCACCTTTTCCCTCAACAGAAAGAAAGGAAGAATCTCCAACCTCAATTTTGGAAGTAAAACTCAAACCTAGAGAAACAAAAGACTCCTTGGAAGAAGTCATGTGATGAGAAGCACCAGAATCTATAACCCAATTGTCTACAAGTGGTGACTGAGATCTTCCAACAACATTAAGTGCTTTCCATGTTGATTAGAAGGAGGTGTCATGGAGATAGAAATCTTGTATTTCTTGATTGCATCTATCTAAGGCTTGCATTCACTTATAACACCTATGTTCTTCATGATTACTACCCCCACAAAAATAGAGCATGAACGGACTAGACTTATTCTTGATTTAGAAGACTCCTTGGGTTTTGAGTCATCTTTTTTGGGTTTAGGAGCATTTTGAGATGGAGAAGAGTGTGGATTTGGTTTTACTGTTTGGTTTTCCCTTGCCCTTAGGATTAGATGCAACTAATTCCTTTTGAAAGGTGGAAGACTCAAGGCGAGACAATTAGGATTCTTCCCTAGTAATTCTTTCACAAAATGTTTCTAAGTTAGGCATTTTGAATGTGTCACCTAAGGCATCCATGCTAGAGAAAAAGGTAGAAGAAAAAATTTGGAATGGTCCTCTCAACTTGGATAGAATCAAGTAAACACACTCTTCATCTTTCTTATCTCTTCCACTCCCCTTCAACTGTGTCAAAAAATGTTTGAACTTGGTAAGATAGTCTATAATTGTTGGAAAATCTTCAGGATTAAGAGAGGTGATCTCAATTTCAAGTTGCATGGCTCTCATATGATCCACCTTACCAAATAAATCCTCCAATTTCTCCCATATTTTGAAAGGAGAGTCACATTTTTCCAAATGAAACAAAAGACTGTCACTTACATAAGTTCCTATCAAACCCATACACTCATCAAATTTTCACTGGTACTGAAATTTTTCATATTATCTAGTGAACACTGGTTGTTCTGAAGAAGTTAAAGCCCATAATCCTTTCTGCTTAATTATTGTTTCCATTCTTGGTTTCCATGTGTGGTAATTATGTGTTGTTAATGGCTCAACATGATCTAATGTAGAAGTAGATTACATTCAAAAAACCTAAAAAAATCACCAAAAGAAATGCAACAAGAACCAAGCAATGCAACAAGATCCCCCCAGATTTTGGCACTTTATAATGAGTGCATGTTACAATATGGCACTTTATAATTATAGTGAAATTCTAAAAATAAATATTTCCAATGTAAAGAGCACAGAAAAAAATAACTTTTACAAAAAATGATACTCAAAACCAAGTTACCGATCAAAAGTTACAAAGCTTTTCAATATTATGCTCTGTTGTTTATTTAATTGCCACTAAAACAGAATAAAATGCTATTTCTTTCACCACACAAATAAAATGAAAAGGGACTGGAGTTAAGCACATACTAGTATGAATCACAAGCTTTAAGCCCTTATATGACCATAACATATGACCAGGGGCTAAGGATTTCAATGGGTCCATGTCGAATATTAACTAGTTACATGCCATTCAACTAGTTGTCTAGCACAAGTTATGTTTGTAGGTCGCGCATAGGGTGGGCACATCAAAGTGTTGCTTAACAATGAACTACACCTAGTCACCAAAAATATGCGGTAGCTCGTGCAGGATGCACCATTCATTTTATAAAGCTCCACACAACCTCTAATACCACTTGCTCATCCATTCCTTATAGGTGTTCAAGATGGACCCATCACAAGTGAATTGCTTAAACTGTACAACAGGGGATACATGCGCCAGTGGGTAAACCCACATGTTCCCTTCTAGTCCATATGGGACATCGATTTCCCATAATATAATTAATAACAATATGGACCCCCAAGTTATTTTCACTCCTAATTCATTTTGCACTCGCGCCTCCTCAATGATGCTATCCGCAATAAATTGTGTAAAGTTGTAGTGTACCAACTTAGAAACTTTGTAGGAAACATATAAGAACCTTTTGTTGATGTCCGTACATCCAATGAAAATGTGTCTTGCCTATATATGAAAGGAATAAAAATCTAAGAACCAGTCAAGGTCATAGATCAAGCCATAAATCATGGAAAGAACTAGTTATCAAAGAACCAATCAAGTCCATATATTTATGAGAGAACTAAACATCAAGGATCTAGTCAATACCATAGACCTAGGAAAGAACTAGTCAATACCATAGATCAAGGAAAGAACTATACCTAACAACTAGATAATGTCTACTAATATCTAAATAAATAAAAATAAATATCCACAAACATAAGTGGGTGAGGATAAATATAATAAAGGTAAATAAATTACCTAGGTGAACATGAGCTAAGGTAAATACCTACTCTAACACTATCACCCCCTTAGAATGATACTGACATCCTTTAAATAGGATGGATAACACATAGTCCCAATGTAGGATGACTCATTACCCAATATAGCTAATTCCTATGTGATCCCGAATAACTAACTAAGGGGATGTGTGCCACATGTCGGCATCTCCATTAACACATATACATTATAATATTATATCCCATGTGAACCCATACATATAACTAATGGGATGTGTACCACATGTTAACATATCCATCAACCCATATACATTATAATATCATATCCTAAGGTACATAGCATTGCCTCCCTCTTTGACATCTTTCATCCTTGAAACATAAGAAGAAGACATATAATGAGTGTGATCCTCCAACCACCCATATGAGAACCTAATGGGTGATGTTGTTCCAAAAATGACTCCATATTCCCTTGCACTCATTTGATTCCATAATTGTAAATATGCATTCCTCCTCGGCATCCATACATAGCCATAATTATTTTTTCTCTGATTCTATGTATAACCAAAATTATTACTCCTCTAATTCCTTGTATATCCATAAAGATTGCTACCCTCGTGTGTCCTAGCATGTCTCCATGATATTTTACTCTCATGATGATGTGGGTTTCTATATAGTGCAACCTTAGTATGCTCAACCTTATCAATCTTTTCCTCCACTTTATTTTCCTCTTCCAACTTGTTTGCTATTTATTTTTTCTTTTCAGTAGAAAAACTATTTTTTACTTTTTCATCATGTTCTTCATCCTCTCCTTTTGAACAATCTTTATTCCCTTCTTCGCCAACTTCAAATTCATCTTCATGATCCTAATTTATATTATTATTATTTTTCCTACTACGTGTGATATCTTGCAGTGTAAGTTTCTTTTTCTTGTACCACAATTTCATGAATTTATTTTACCATCCACCTGAGCTTCCTTAATATGTTTTGCTTGCACATGTAGATTTTGAGCTACATCCATATTGATGAAGTTATATTTGCTACTAGGGTTTATGGAAATAATTACCTTTTTTCTTTGAATACACCCTTCAAACTAAAATATTGAAGCTTTCTTCTTTGGAGATGCACTATCATGTGTAACAACTTCGTCATCAATATTTTCTTTTTCTTTTTCTTCTTATTCTTCTTTTTCTACTTTTTTTGTTACTTCTTATTCTTCTTCTTCTTCTTCTTCTTCTTCTTTAACAAAATTATGTTTCTTTTTTGTTTCCCATTTAGCTAAGAAAATATCTTCCATGTCTTCCCAATCCTAATCCAATAGATCTATATCCAAATAAGAATACCAATGTTGTTTTTTCCCACCAAGATGAAGATAAAAACTAACCCATTCTAAAAATTCTTCAAAATACATTTGTTTAAATTGTATCCACCATTTTTTGCATCAATTTTTCCATTACCATAGAAAATTGGTATATCCATGATGCATAAAAATCAGGGTTTCACAAACTTACTCCTTTTACCAATGTTTCACTTGATGATTTCATCTATCATTCAGCCTCCAATATGAAATGACAAATAAGTAAACCGTCCTAAAATATTGAGAGATTTCTGAATATGTAAAATAATCAAAGAAAGAAAAAAATTTGCAACCTGTAGGCCTGTTTTCTTTAAAACACAAATATCTCAATATATTCTTCAAAACAGATCCAAAAATTTGGATATTTTTACCATAAATTTCTGATGAGGATTATAAATACTAGTAAATAATTTAAAAATTAATTTTCAACATTGCGTCCTGTGAAGCAAATTTAGGAGAAACGCTAAAAATGTAATAACGTAAACAAAAAATCTTGAAAATGTATGAAATTTGGACAGTAGCTTTATGAAACCTTTTTGCAAATATGGTTAAAAATTTGAGAAAAATTTCATATCCATTTCCAAAATATATCCAAAGCACTAAAATTAGGGTTTGGACCCAATTGTTTGCCGAAATCGATGCTCTGATACCACTTGATAAGATCCTAGCATATAGTAAATCAATAAATTGAATAAGATAACAAAACACAAGATACATGGGGGAAAAGATTGCAAAATAATGAATATATCCAAAATAATACCCTTAAGGTAGGCAACACCATACAACTCTCCTTAAGGAAGGACTAAGTCCACAATATCCCAAAATGGGAATCCACTTCGAGGGGCACACCTCCAATATATCTCTACCAAGTAGAATAATAAAATCATACATCTATCACACCCTCATAATGATACTCACATCCTTTAAATAGGATGGGTAACACCTAATCCCAATGTATGCTGACTCATTACCCAATATAACTAATTCCTATGTGATCCCATATAACTAATTAAGGGGATGTGTGCCAAATGTCGGCATCTCCATCAACCCATATACATTATAATATTATATCCCATGTGAACCCATACATATAAATAAGGGGATGTGTACCACATTTTGGCATCTCCATCAACCGATATACACTATAATATCATATCCCAAGGTATATAGCAATTTTCTATTCAAGAAACTACTACTTCACGCACATGTGGGATTGTTCAATTATGTTAAAGGGATGAATTAGAAAGCATATGAATCCAAATTAACTATTCTACTATAAAACAAATAGAAAGGTAGGAACATGGATTCCTAACACCAATGCCCACATTATTTATTAAGGTGAGGAGTTTCATGAGATTAGAAGGGTATTACCACAAATTTCTATAGGGATTTTGAAGGATTTCACATCCTATTACTTCTCTTCAATTGAAAGGAAAGAATTTATTTTTTTTCAGATAAGTGTGAGCATACTTTTTTGTTTCTTAAGGAGAGGTTGATCATGATACCTATCTTAGTAGTTCCAAATCCAACATAGGAGTTCATGGTTTGTATTAATCTTCACTAGAGGGTCTAGGAGAAATTATTATGCATGATCATTGGGTTATGGATTTTAATTCACGTAAGCTCAAATATTATGAGCTTAAGTATCAAACTCATGACTTGGATCTTGTAGCAATTGTTCATGATCTAGTTGATTGGAGTCATTTCCCTTTTGGTAGGCCATTCATTTTGAGGACAAATCATCATAACCTTCAACATATTTTCTCACAACTTAACCTCAACACTCGCCAATCGCGTTGAATGAAGTTGTTATGTGAGTACAATATCGAGGTTTAATATATCAAACTAAAAAATAATGTCATTACAAAATGTACTTAGTAGACAACGACATGTAGTTTCTTCTATGACACTATAGTAAGAGCTTCGAGGAAGGACTCTTCAACATCTTCTAGAGGATGGGTTTTATGAGGGTGGTAGGTAGATTTTTGAGTCACTGGGTTCCTTAGAGGGAAAATATTCAAGGTGTGGTTTAGAGGTAAATGGTCTACTTTGGTTTCAGAGGCACATTTATGTGCCTTAGTTAGGCGATATTCACAGTTTCATTCTTGCAAAGGCTCATTGAGCCCCATATGAAGCACATCAAGGAGTGAATAAGATGCATACTAATCTTACAGAGTTATATTATTAGCTTGGTATTCAAAAAGATATAGTAGATTTATCAGCATGTTGCCTTAAGTGCCAGAGGGTCAAGACCAAACATTCAAATCCCGTAGGACTATTATATCCTCATGACATTCTCGAGTAAAAATGGGACGTCATCTCCATGGATTTCATTCTCAGACTCCCCATGTCTTCTTATCATCATGATGTCATAATGGTCATTGTGGATAATTTAACCAAGGTTGTGTACTTCTCACCAACCAAGGTCACCTTTAATGAACAATCCATTGCGAATGTGATTATGGAGGAAATTTTCAGATTAAACAAGATTCTAAAGACCGTCATCAATGAAATGGACACCATTTACACTTTACATTCTTGGAATTCTTTGCAAGCTGCTCTAAGAATGTAGATTAATTTCAGTTTAACATATCATCCAAAGATAGAAGGAACAACTGAGAGTGTTAATAAGATATTAAAGGACATGTTGAGGACGTATTTGATGGAAAAGTAGAAGAATTTTGAGGATTAATTACATACTGTGGTGTTTGCATAGAATAAAACCTATCATAGATCTATCTATATGGCTCCTTATCAGGATTTGTATGGACAACCTTACTGGACACCTTTGAGTTGTGACACACTAGATTATAGGAATGTACTTAAACCAACTTACCTTTAGGACTTGGAGAAACATGTTGTATTGATTAGAAAACATATTGAGTAGGACAAAAAATGCCAGAAGGAATATGTAGACAATAAGGGGAACAATCATCACTTTACACTGAGTGACAAAGTCTTCTTGAGGGTTGATGATGCCATGAATTGGCCATAAATTACCATTATTTTATCCTTCCAAGTTACCTTTGAAAGTGGATTTAAATGTAATCTTGGAACTTATAGTTTGTTTAAGATATAATATATGATATATATCTTGTTCATTCTTTATAAGTCTTTTTTTATCTATTTTTTGATTAATCATGTTGATTATTTAGGAAAGAAGCAAAGTCTTGTGTATGAAGGCCATAAAAGAAAGATAATGCTAGTTCTCAAAAAAATGAAATTGATAATGAATTGTATATCTAAACTCAAATATGATTTCATATCCAAATTTCTAGTGGAAAATTATTAAATCTCTAAAAAATAATCATCTCAATCTGAGATTGTGTGCAAAAGTTATATCTATTTTTAGTTGGTTCCGAAACAATGGGAGTTGGCTCCGGAACTTGTAGATTTAGTTCCGGAACTTGGTGATTTTGTTCTTGAACTTGCAAATTTAGTTATGGAATAATTGGATTTAGCTCAAGAATAATTGGATTTAGCTCTGGAACTTACATTTTTAGTTCTAGAACTTGGAAATTTAGTTACATAACTTGTAGTTTTAGTTTTGGAACCTACATAAAATAAGGAATTGTGAATAATTAAAGAATCCAATGGAAAATTTGACAGATGATTTTATTCATAGTGACAGGTTTAACAAAAAAATCATTCATATTTTCTACAAGTGTTACCAATAAAGAGAAATCTAACTTTTAGTGAGTTACAGTCTAAGGAAAAGTGCATCACACGAGTACCAAAAGTTCCAAAATCAAAAACATAGAATTCAAATGGAAAATCAGAGAGAGGATTTTATTCATAGAAACATGTTTAACGAAAACCTTATTTAGATTTGCTACATATTTAACCAATAAAAAGTAATCTAAATTTTAGTGATCTACACTCCAATGAAAAATTGTATCAAATGAGCACCAAAAGTTTCACATCTAGAAAGAGAAAAATTCAATTGGAAACTATAAGAGGGTTTTTTTTCATAGAAAAGTAATTAAAAAAAACCTCATTCATATTTGCTATAGGTTTTACCAATAAAAAATAATCTAACTTTTAGTGAGTTTTAGTCAAAGGAAAACGTGTATCACACGAGCACTAAATGTTCCATAGTAAGAAACAGAAAAGTAAAATGGAAAATCTGGGAGAGGTATTTGGTCAAATTAATTATTTGGGGAAATATATCCTTCCAATAAAGTATGAGAATAAAATTAATGTGATTCTTGTTACAAAAATCAAAGGAGAAGATTTTGGAGCAAATCTTCCTAAAATAAGTGAGGTAAGACTTTGAGTCCAATAATATATATCTTTCTCCATATTTTGTGGAGATGGAGATCTTCATTGTTAGGATTAGAATAAAGATAAGATCAGATTTTATTCCCCAAAATAAGGATTTTGTTTGATGCAATAATTATAAATACAACTTCTCACACTCTTATATGTAATTTTTGTCACTACCAAGAATAATATATATTTTCTTCCTCATTTATCTTCTGAGAGAAATTATTCTAGAGATGTTTAATTAATAGTATGAATTAATTCCTATTCCAAGGAATGATCTGGCCACTCATTCCAACGAATATGGATCAATCTGTTATATTAATTTCTTTATTTATGTCGTTTTCATTTTGTTGTGATTTCTGATTTTATGTTATGTAATTATTCTATCCATATAATTTCTTTTGTGAATCTGCAGGTGTCCTATTTATCGTTCTTTTATTTTTAATTCATAAAATTCATTTAGGAAAAGTGTGATTTCTTTCATGAAAACTTTATTCTTGTTAGTGTGCCTTTACATTTCCACATGTGTGATTTATTTTATGTAAGTTTGGATTAAACTTAATAGAGTTGTTTCCGAAAGATCTTTTTTCTCTTAATGCATACAACCATCGGACCCCAGCTCTAGATTGACATTATTAATGGAGAGGATATACGGTCCTCATAATTTTGGCACCATTTCCGAGGAACACAGTTTTATTAAGAGATTAAGAGTTTTCTAAGAGAATATTCTAGTGAAAGTAGAATACCTCTTGGAAAATTTTGTGACAGTTAATATTTGGAGGTAGTTATTTGAACTTTTATTTTATGCAAATAGATTAATATTAATTTCATACAATATAGATTAAAAATTTATTTATGCAATTAGAAATGTTAGATTGTAAATATTTACCTCCCCACAAACTAACTCTGTGTATAAGAAAAATGACTTTAATGTTTGATCAAGAAGGTATAATGGAAGGGAAAAAGAATTCATTTCTATATTCTATTTATGAAGAAATGGTAGAAATATGATATTGAATATTTAAGTAGATCTAGTTGATTAAATATCAAATGCCATTGTTGACAACCACCACCATTCCCCCTTGTATCAACTAACAACTCAATGATCTTATTGCACATAACCTTAGTAAAAACATGGCTTATCGAGTTTATAATAATGAAGTGATATCATTTCTAATTAATTACATCCATAATCAGGGACTTCATTAGAGCCAAAATAAAAATCCACTCATAATAAATTCACCTATCAAAATTAGTTTTCATCCCATAATAAAATTAAATCCATGAACCATATCTATTATAAAATTTGTTTTCATATCTTTCAATTTCTTCATTTTTGTATATGCTTGTACAACATTAAGAAACAATTATTGTAAATATCAAGAAAAATGTTTTTTCATACTAACATCCACATGAATTTCTAGATTTGTTGTTGGTACCAATATGCATATTTTTGAGCACCAACAATATCAACCAAGGAGCATTTGGAGGGACCCATGGATAAATAACACAATCCATATCCTGAGATCACTAGTTTCATCTTTGAAGATTACTATGGTGATTCTGATAATGCACAATTCAAGTTGGACTTTGAAAACCTAGAAATTGTCTACATATTTTTTGGAAATCTTCTTGGAGTTACCAAGTATGCAAAAAGGTTTTTATGAGATATTAGAAATTTCTTATTGTTTTTCAGAGGCTACATTTTGATGAATATATTTTGATGATAGATTAAATTTTTATCTGATATTTCTCATGCTATCATTTCAATAGAAAAATAAATTTAAAAAAAAAAAAAAAAATGATTAGAAAACTAGCTTGGTGGCCAATCAAAGGCAAAAAAAACTTTTATTGGAAAAACAACTTGTTGTCCAATCAAAGGCAAAAAATAACTTTGATTGAAAAACCAAGTTGCTGGTCAATCAAAGGAAAAAGGTGGGTGATTCTTCTTCAAAGGAAATCAATTGTTACTTGGTGGCTTCTTTCTCGGTACTATTTGACCATTTTAACAATAGGATAACAAGGACTACATCATGTATGATCAAGTTATTTTGGTTTACTATTTTATTTTTAATCTTTCTTGTAAATTTTTTTTATTACAATTAGATCCACTTTTAAGATCTCTAAGGAAGAAAAATTTAAAATTCATATCTGCCCTACTTACAAATATGAAAATATGTGCACCTATATGCAATCAAAATTTTAGAGTCTAATTTATGGGCAAACATGAATAAAAAACATTCATTAGGACATGCATGAGCTTAGGTGTGGGAGAGAAGGAGAAGCACAAGGTACGCATTTTGATTTTAAATATGAGGGACAATAGAAAGAGATCCACATAAGAACCTGATGTAAAGGAAAAAAATAAAAACAACAGAAGGAGATCCACACAAGAACCTGTTGTAAAAGAAAAGAAATAAAAAATAAAAGAAAGAGATCCACACAAGAAACATGTTGTAAAAGAAAATAAATCAAAAACAGCAGAAGGATATTTGCACAGGAACTTGTTGTAAAAGAAAATAAATCAAAAACATGAAAAGGAGATCCACATAAGAATATGTTGTAAAAGAAATAAAATCACAAATAGCAGAAGGTGATCCACACAAGAACCTGATGTAAAAGAAAAGAAATGAAAAATAGCAGAAGGAGATCCACACTAAAAAATGATGTAAAATAAAATAAATCAAAAATAGCAGAAAGAGATCCACACAAGAACCTACTGTAAAAGAAAAGAAATAAAAAAAAAACAGAAGAAGATCCAAACAAGAACCTGTTGTAAAAGAAAGGAAATAAAAAAAAAATAGAAGGAGATCCACAAGAACCTGTCTTTGAACTATATATGGAATGCATACATGCATAAGACAATTCAGAGAAGTATCTAAGAAGAGTAGGTAATACTATAATGCATGAGGACATGCATAAGATCAGGTGTTGGGCAATGATGAGACCATAAATTGGCGATAAATTACATTTATTTTTTCTTACAACTTTCCTTTGAAAGTGGATTTAAACGTAATCTTGGAACTTATAGTTTTCTTAAGATAGAATATAAGATATATATCTTGTTCATTCTTTAAAAGTTTTTTTTATCTATTTTGTTGACTAATACTTTTGATTATTTAGGAAATATGCAAAGTCTTGTGTATGTAGGCCATAAAGGAAAGATAATGTTAGTTCTTAGAAAATTTGAATTGATAATGAATTGTATATATAAACACAAATATGTTTTCATGTCTAGATTCCTCTTTGAAAATTATGTAACTTCAAAAAATGAATCATCTCAATCCAAGGTTGTGTACAAAAGTTATATATGTTTTTAGTTAGCTCTGGAAAAATTGGAGTTAGCTCCGGAACTTGCAGATTAGGTTCCAGAACTTGTAGATTTAGTTCTAAAACAACTAGAGTTAGCTTTAGATGAATGAGAGTTAGCTCTGAAAAAATTGGAGTTAGCTCCATAACTTTTAGTTTTAGTTACAAAACTTGCAGATTATGTTCTAGAACTTGTAGTTTTAGTTTCGAAACATGCATAAAATGAGGAATTGTGAATAATTAGAGAATCCAATGAGAAATTTGAGAGATATTTTTTGTTCATAGCGACGTGTTTAACAAAAACCTCATTCATATTTGCTAAAAAATTTACCAATAAGGACAAATCTAAATGTTAGTGAGTTGTAGTCCTAGGAAAAGTGTATCAGGCGAGCACAAAAATGTCCACACTTAGAAATAAAAATTTCAAATGGATAATCTGAGAGAATTTTTTTTTCATAGAAATATGTTTTAAAAAAACCTCATTCATGTTTGCTACAGGTTTTACTAATAAAAAGGAATCTAACTTTTAGTGAGTTGTAGTCCAAGGAAAAAATATATTAAACGAGCACTAAAAGCTCCACAGCCAAAAATATAAAAACCAAATGGAAAATATGAGAGAGATTTATTTTCATAGAAATATAGTTTAAAAAAATATCATCCCGATTTGCTACAGGTTTTACCAATAAAAATTAATATATACACCTTCCTATGTACTACTTCCTATCCAACAAACTACTACTTCACTCACATATGAGATTATTCAATTATGTTGAAGGGATGAATTACAAAGCATATGCATCCAAATTAACTGAGGTGAGAAGTTTCATGGGATTAGAAGGGTATTACCACAAATTTCTATAAGGATTTTCAAGGATTACACATCCTAGTACTTCTCTTCAATGGAAAGGGAAGAAATTTTACTTTTTGGAGGAGTATGAGCATATTTTTTGTTTCTTAAGGAGAGGTTGACCATGAAACCTTTATTAGTAGTTTTGAATCCCATAAAAGAGGTTGTGGTTTGCATTTATTCTTCACTAGAGGGTTTGGGAGAAATTATTATTCACGATCATTGGGTTATGGATTTTGAGTCACGTATGATAAAAAATTATGAGCTTAACTATCACACTCATGACTTGGATCTTGTAGCAATTGTTCATGATCTAGTGCATTGGCATCATTTCCTTATGGGTAGGCCATTCATTTTGAGGACAGATCATCATAGCATTCAACATATTTTCTCAACACTAAACCTCAACACTCACCAATGGTGTTTGAATGAGTTCTTATGTGATTATAATAGAGAGGTTTAATATAACAAAAGAAAGGATTATGTGTTTGAAGATGCAGGTAGTAGAGGAGGACTTGTATGTTTTTTTTTGACATAATTAAAAGAGCTTCAAGGCAGGATTATTCAACATCTTCTAGAGGATGGGATTTATGAGGGTGGTAGGTAGATTTTTGAGTCACAGGGTTTCTTAGAGGGAAGATATTCAGGGTGTGGTTTAGAGGTAGATGGTCTAATTCAATTTAGGAGGCACATTTATGTTCCTAAGCTAGGTGATATTCCTAGCTTCATTCTTGTAGAGGCTCATCGAACCCCATATGCAACACATCTAGGAGTGAATAAGATGCACACCAACCTTAGAGAGTTATATTATTAGTTTGGTCTTCGACACGATATAGCAAATTTTGTAGCATGTTTCCTTAAGTACCAGAGGGTCAAGGCCAAGCATTCTCATCCTGTAGGACTCTTATATCCTCATGAAATTCTCGAGTGGAAATGGGATGTCATCTCCATGGATTTCATTCTCGAACTCCCTATGTCTTCTTATCATCATGATGTCATAATGGAACTATGGATAAGTTAACCAAGGTTATGCACTTCTCACCAACCAAGGTTACCTCTAATGAAAAATTCATTATGTACGTGATTATGGAGGACATTATCATATTACATGGGATTATGAAGACCATCATCAATGAAAGGGACACCATTTACACTTTAGGTTCTTGGAATTCCTTTCGGGTTACTCTATCAATGCATATTAATTTCAGTTCAACATATCATCCACAGATAGATGAAATAACAGAGAGGGTCAATTAGGTATTAGAGGACATGTTGAGGATTTATTTGATGGAAACGTAGAAGGATTTGGAGGATTACCTACATCTTATGGATTTTGCATAGAATAATATCTATCACAGTTCTATCTGTATGGCTCCCTATCAGGATTTGTATGGACAACCTTGCAGGACACCTTTGATTTGGGACAGGTTAGATGATAGCAATGTACTTTAGCGAACTTACTTTCAAGACTTGGAGAAACATGTTTTATTGATTGGAAAATGCATTGAATATGAAATAACATGCAATAAGGAATATGTACACAATAAGAGGACCAACCATCACTTTATAGTGAGTGACAAAGTCTTCTTGAGGGTTGATGAGGCCATAAATTGGCCATAAATTACCTTTGTTTTGAAATTCAAAGCTACCTTTGAAAGTGGATTTAATTGTAATCTTGGAACTTATAGTTTTCTTAAGATAGAATATAGGATATATATCTTATTCATTCTTTAGAAGTCATTTTTTATTTATTTTGTTGACTAATCCTGTTGATTATTTAGGAAAGATGCAAAGTCTTGTGTATGAAGGCCATAAAGGAATGATAATGATAGTTATTTGAAAAGTGAAATTTATAATGAATTGTATAGCTAAACTCAAATATGATTTCATATCCAGATTCCTCCTGGAAAATTATGCAAGTTCAAAAAAGAATCATCTCAATCCAAGATCATGTGTAAAATATATATGTTTTTATTTAGCTCACGAATAATTGAAGTTAGCTGTGGAAATTGCAGATTTAATTTCAAAACTTGCTGATTTTGTTCTGGAACTTGAAGATTTAGTTCTGGAACAATTGGAGTTAACTTCGGAACTTGCAGTTTTAGTTCTGGAACTTTCAGATTTAGTTCTGGAAATTGTAGTTTTAGTTTCAGATCATGTATAAAATGAGGAATTGTGAATAATCAGAGAATCCAATGCAAAATATGATAGATGATTTTATTCATAGCAACGTGTTTAACAAAAATATCATTTATATTTTCTCCAAGTTTTACCAAAAAGGAGAAATCTAACTTTTTGTGAGCTGCAGTCCAAGGAAAAGTTTATCAGACGAAAAATAAAAGTTCCACAACTAGAAAAAAAAATTCAAATGAAAAATATGAGAGATATTTTTGTTAATATAAATGTTTTTAACAAAAACCTCATTGAGATTTGCCACAAGTTTTACCGATAAAATGTAATCTAACTTTTAGTGAGCTACAGTCCAAGGAAAAAGTGTATCACATGCACACCAAAAGTTCCACAACTAGACACAGAAAACACAAATGGAAAATATGAGAGAGGTTGTTTTTAATAGAAATGTGTTTAGCAAAAATCTCATTCAGATATTCTACAGATTTTACCAATAAAAATGAATCTAACTTTTAGTGAGTTCAAGTCTACGGAGAAAGTGTATCAGACGAGCACCAAAAGTTCCATAGCAAGAAACAGAAAAGTCAAATGGAAAACCTAGGAGAGGTATTTGGTCACAATAGTGTTTTGAGGAAAAAAAACCTTCCAATAAATTTTGATGATAAAATTAATGCAATTGTTGTTACCAAAAATCAAGGAGAAGATTTGGGATCAAATCTTCCTAAAATAAGCGAGATAAGACTTTAATTCAAATAATATATCTCTCTCCATATTTTGTGGAGATGGAGATCTTAGCTGTTAGGATTGGAATAAAGATAAGATCATATTGTATTTTCCAAAACAAAGAGGTGGTTAGATGCATGAATTATAAATGCAACCTCCCACAATCTTATATGTAATTTTTTCACTACCAAGAATAATATTTTTGTTCTTCCTCATTAATCTTCTGAGAGAAATTATTTTGTAGATTTTGAATTAAAAGTGTGAATTAAGTCCTCTTCCAAGGAATGAGATGGCCACTCATTCCAAGGAATATGGATCCATGTGTTATGTTCATTTCTTTAATTATGCCAGTTTCCTTTTGTTGCGATTTCTGATTTAATGTTGTGTGATTCTTCTGTCTATACCATTTTTTTATGAACCTGCAAGTGTCCTATTTAGCTTTCTTTTATTTTTAATTAAGAAATTTCATTTATGAAAAGTGTGATTAATTTCATGCAAACATTATTTCTATAAGTGTGCCTTTACATTTACGCATGTCTGATTCATTTTTTGCAATCTTGGATTGTGTTTAATGGAGTTATTTTCCAAATATTTTTTTTCTCTTAATGCATGCAATGATCAGACACTAGCCCTAGATTGATATTATTGGTAGAGAGGATTGATGACCGTTATCAAGGTTTCATCCACATAAGATACCAATCCAATAGGGAAAGGGTTCTAAGATTTGACCTCATTTTATGGCGTTATTTTAGATCTTAGAGGTCATAGGTCCAATTTCCTACTTCTTAACTTTGCCACCATACCTTCCACTATCACATACTATGTTTCATGTTTTAATATTACGTAGATATGTGCTTGATATTTCTCATGTATTATATTTTCTGGCATTACAGTTCAAGGACATAGGATAGTTGAGAATGGAGCCTGTGTACAACCTAGAGCACAGGATATTGGCCCTTTGAGGGTGAGACTTGGACAAGGTTAGAGTGTAGTGGGACAAATATGATGACACAACATCTACATGGGAGGATTCTACACCATTGAGGGCTCAATATCCATATCTCTTCTAGTGACATCCAGGAGGAAGTCTAATATTAGGAGGGGGGATGCAGTAATGACCTTTTTCTTATCAGAGTGTCTCTGCTGACTCATTACCTTTAAATGATGATACGCACGGAATTGATTCTAATTGTTTACTAGATGATATTATTATGACTCATTTTACAACACTTATGGTTATTTGGGTGCGTAGCCAAAAGATAGTATTGTGGTTAATTCTTAGCTATTGCATGTTGTGATTTGGGATATCAATATATTATATTATAGTTTACTTTGCACATCTGATGGATTTTCTTACATTTTCCTCATATACTTGGTTATCATTTGGAATTATAATGATTAATTGGATGTTGTCGTGTGTTACCTAGATGGTTAATTTATTTTGAGTTAGTATAGATGTATATTCTTAGCACTAGTCATTTCATACGGACATTATTTGGTATATTTAGTGTGATTTATTCATGCATGATTTATCGATATTGTTTGTTATTTATATTTTATAGGAAGATGTGTTTAACATTTGCATTGAGTGTGCATATTACAGGGCACATGAGAACATGGGTTTCAAGGCTACACTTTGGGTTTGAACAAGTGGCCAATTGGGTCGAGTCCTAGCCATGTTTGATTATGTGAAGCCTTATTTGTTGTTGCATGTCGTAATTGGCTACCATGGGTGATCCTTACTAGTAAATTTTATTATTTTGTAATTTATTTAGTTTTGTTTGAGCTAGTTTAGGGAACTAGTGGTCATTACTTTTGCTGATTGTGTTTAATGTTAATTAACTGGGTTGTTTGAGGTATGTGACCACCTAAGTGACACTTGGGTGGTCCCCACCACCTCAACTCTCGTTCCATTTATCCCAAACTCGGATTTGGGCTAAAAGTTGAAATTTTGTTGACCACTTTTCATTTTGGGAGCTTCCCTATCATGGAAAAGGACCCCATGGACCCTACCTATTGGTAGGGGGTCTCATTTCAAGGACAAATGGGATTTCACATCCCACTTAAACCCTAACACATTACTTTCTTGCAAGACAGTTGGTTTTTGTGTTATTAAAACTTGTAGGAGTTTTTGATTTAATTACATTTTGGGAAATTTGGATTTTACCTCCAATATGAGATTTGATTTATTCTTGATTTTGTTTTGTAATATTTGTGTGGGGATATTAGAAGGGTGACACATGTCATCCTCTCATTTCGTGGAATTTTTTATTGTTTTTATTTTAATAGTCCTTCACGGAGAGGGGTTGGGTCTCTTTGGTCCTTATTGCATTTGGGTGTTTTGGATTTTGGGGTGTTCTTGTGGATCTTGGCGCTTTGGATAGTAGATTGCATAGATATTTTGATGAGATTGATTGAGGTCGGTCTCATTGTTCTTCTACTAACTTTGCTTAAGGAAATATCATGTATTAATGAAATGAAAATGGTGTCTTTTTGTGTTGCTGTTATTTGTTGTATTATGGGTGTGTTTGTGAAAATTTTCTATTGTCTTTTTCCCCATCCATCATGGTTTGTGATGGATTTTGGAGTGTTGGGGAAGAGGGAGGAAGAACATTCGCACCATATGGCTTCATGGTAAATCCATGATGGTTTTTTTTTATTCCTCCCCTCATATGGTTTGATGTGAGGAAATTATTTAATATGGTTGGAACTTCTTTCCCCATCCTTGGTAAGGAAATCATCATGGTTTGAAAATCCTTCCAAGGAGGAGGCTTGGTGCACAGGTTGGAGAGATAAGGAGGGTGCTTGGTGTTTTACTTTGTGATCCTATGGTTAGATTCACCACTTGGCTTCATATGCAATTCTTATTACTCTTCCCCATTTCAGGGGAAATCATCAATTTTCTCCCTCATGTGTTGTTGTTTTTGGTGTTGTGTATGTGAATAAGTTTGATTGCATGTGTGTGTTCCCCCCCATTTTCACTTGTACAAACCGACACATGTATGCTCTCTCTCCCATGAGATTTGAGGGAGGAAAGCATGTCCTCCATGTTTTGGAGATGGCATGTAATGATGCCAATAGATTGGGAGGTAACTGGGTCATTTGTTCTTGTGCTATGAAGACCATTTTGGAATGGAAAACTTGCACATTTAGCTTGGAGGATGGTGAAGTAAAGTTGAAGATTTTGACATGTAGTTCCCCTTCTTTTGGGGAGTCTTACCCTCTTGGATTTCAAATGTGCTTTGTTAGGTTTTTGTCACATTTGTGAATTTCCTCTTCTATCTTGAGAAGAGTCTTGTAAAATCCTTGTGTTGTAGCATCTTGTGAACTTGAAAACTTGTTCCTCATCTTGTGATTAACTCATGTTTTGAACGTTCTTTTATTTGTACCCTTGTATCGTAAAAGATTGAAATGTATGTGTATCTTGAAAGAAATGGATTAATGTTGAGTCAAGTTAACTTCTCTTGAAAAAGGAATATTGTGATTTTGGAATCTTGGTTCTTCAATGTTGAAATAAAATTATATTTTTGTTTTTGTGTATGTTTTGTAAACATTATCAAATGAAACATTGGGTTATAGTTGTATCTTTCGAGATGAAATTGAGAACAATGCACATTATTTGTAAGTGTGAGCAGAATTAAATTTATATCGTTGTTATGTATATATGGTGTAAACTTTCTTATTCTTGTTCGTTGTAATACTCCAACTTGTTAGCTCAGTTACCAAATCTTGTCTTCTGGATTTACCTTTGCTTCTAGAAGAATTAAATTTTGGTCATTGTAAAGGAAGGTTATCTTTTTTCTTTATAAAAAAAACTACAATCCCATATCAATGGTATAGAAACAAAGCTATAGCCTTAATAGGTCTTTAGACACATTTGATGAGTTAAACTCCACATGTAGCCTTTTAAATAGGCCTCATAAAATAGGCTACTCTAAAATAGGCCTCATAAAGACTTTAAATTTGTTTTGATTTATCTTCATATAGAATTTAACTTGTTTTCATTTATCCTCGTCCTGAAACGCTGCTATCAATATTTTCTTAAATAGACAAGTTTAATATAGGAAATTCATCGTCTATAGAGTTAGGTCATATTATAGATTTGTTTTAATGGCAGTCATCATAGATATTACTTATTACAGGGTTATGGTTGAAAAGATAGTACATGAATCGTATAGCTTTAAAATCATCGTATTTGATACTAGTTTCTCCACATATTTACCAACAAAATAAAAACTTGAGTGGGAAAAATAGACCTCTGTCAAACAAACACATGAAATGGGTTAAGCACTGTGTAAAACACAAAGAAGAACATGGAGAATGGCACTACCTAAATGGCTTTTCAGACTTGTCATTTTTCTTGCATAATATTAAAACAAAAAAAAAACAGGTATTTACAGTTATGTCGCTGTTGTCGTTAAGACCCTGCAACTAAATTAACAAATTTATCAATTAAATCAAATACCTGGTTAAACCCCCATATCTTCTCTATTAAGTCATTTAGAAAAAAAACCTACAAAACAACAAAATAAAAATAAAAATTAATAGTGATAAATAGAGGTGATTTCCCCAAATATCATATGAAATGAATGGAAATTAGGTAGAAGAAAAATAATATAAAATAAAATAAACTTCTCACATTCTCAATGGACGTCCCTGCATTCTTACTAGAACAATACACCTGAAAAGAAAAAGAAAAAGAGAAATAGAATAATATAATTATATATATATATACCATTTGGACTCGTTGCCCCGCCGTGAAAGCTTTGTATTCCAGCAAAATAATAAGTGAGGGAGAAAGAAATAGATGTGAGAAAAAGAAATGAAAGGTATAATATAATACTATTAAAAAGATCTGGGGTTTCACTTTTTCCATGTAAAATATCAAGGGGTAGGATTACTTGATGCTGGGGATAAAAATCGACCTGTAGCTCCACGTATTTGGTAAAATTAATGTTGCCCATATATTTAAAGGTGGAAAATAAACTATTAATTCATAATAATTTTTCTCCCCTTGTCGGGTGGGAACTTAAATAGTTATTAATGGAAATATAGGGTGAAGTTCATCCTCACCATGTGAATAAATAATTAGTATAGTATTTAGGATTAAAATTGAGTTGGGTTCGTGACTATTAACTAGATGAAAATGATCTTAAATGGGACCCTCAAAATTAATTTTTTATTTAATTAAATATGTGGTCTATTGAATTTTTATAGGCTTGCGAAATAAATAATAATTAAAATAATGGAAAACGTAACCATTTTAAATCAATATAATTCCCTCTCCTAATGAAAAAGATCTCGTGACAGGAGTTTATTAATCTCCTACCAAATGAATATGACTTCCAATAATGTGTCATATTCGATATTAGAATTGTTTTACTTAAACCGCTTGGTGGGGAGTGTGGTCATAAAATCATGCACTTACTATTACTTTTATACCGCAGGGTATGTTAATTTATATATGGATTTTGCGTAATTAAAGTATTCACTAGTAGCCCATTTCTAGGTCTTGTTGTCAGTTAGTTGGGTGTCATTGTGTTTTGTCTGGTTCATTCATTAGTTGTCTCTGCAGTTTTGGCCATTTTTTAGGGTGTTTCAGATGTCGTAATTTTCTCAATTGTCATATTTAGGTCTACACTAGGGTACCTAGGGTTACACTGGGGCGCCCCGGGGCGCCCCACTCCCTGATTTTAGGTTCCTGTGTCATCATAATTTTTGGTCTTAATTTCTTTATTCGAGGTCGGTCCTAACGGTTACCCCATGTATTCCCCTAGGTCATAGTGGAAAGGGATGAAATTTATGTTTGGTGGTGGATGGAGAATGAAGTTGGTGGGTTGTAATAACAAGTGGTTGGAGAGTGATAATGAGGATGTGTGGTTGGAGGTTTGTTATGGAGGACCCTGACAAGGCACATGGGAATCTAAAAGGTTCATTTTTAGTAGGAGATATTGTTTGATGAAGGAAAATTATTGTTTTCTTTGGAGGAATATTTATATTTCTCAGCTAAGTGCAGTCAGCCTAACCCCAAGCTTAAAACCAAAGTGTATTTTTTTCAAGAAATAACTCTTGCAAGTTGGATAGAGAGAGAGAGAGAGATAATTGGAGCTTTATGGAATGTTGGTGAACCCAACTGGAGCAGCACTTCCACAACATGTATTCATCTCATTTAATCCAAGAATGGTATCCCTTACATTTTCTTTCATAATTTTCATATTTTGGGTTCTTCAGTTGCAATATGATAAAAACATTAAACTACTAAATAATCGTACAAATGGATATGTAACCAAATTTAAATAGTGTAAAGAAATAAAAGTTCACCTTGTGATTAACGAAACTAATTTTTCAATTTAAACATAAAATGTGGTCGCTACCATAACCTTATATGATGATACTAGAGTATCTTAATTAGGTGCTCGTATCTGTTGGTATCGATGAGAGTTAGATGATGTCGTTAAATCAAAAAACCTTTTCCGTCTAGCTTGCAAAGTTAGAAAATACATTTTTGAGAGACTTGCAAAACAACACTTTGAGCCCCATAAAGGCTATGACAAACCTCATATGTGTTCTTTTTTATGTAGAGAGCCACGTCAAGTAATATCTCAACCTCATTTGATCGTTTTCACTCTCTTCTAAGCTTCTCTAGGATACATGATGCTCTATTTTGTACTTTTAGGAAGCTACCAAAACTAAAAAGTTGGTTTTCATTTTAAACTACTATTCGAACCCTAAGAAACGAAATGTCTTTTTTCCTTCACAAACCTCTAGTATATTTACTATAAAATTTCTTGCAACCTCCATTTTGTGGAAAAAAACTTTTTTGGATAGTTTGGATACGACATTTTTAGGACTCCGGTCGCAGTATGACTAGCTCAAATTGGACCAATTTCAGCTAGTGGGTTCAGAAAATGCGTCACCGTTTGAAAACCATTCGTCAGTTCTGAATTATTTTAGTTACTGTGAATTCTTTTTGTATAGGTGGAAACGTAGAAACTTACACTTTGTGTGTTTTCCCATAGGATGAAAACGTTTGAAAGTGGTTTCTTAGCCTTTAGGCCTAGATTGAACATTTTTTCAACTAGCAGGAAAACATAAAAATAAAGTTGTAGTACCTTCGTCACGCTACCAAACCACCGTGGAAACTTGGTAAAACTTGTGAATGATTTTTTGGGACTCTATCTTATGGCTTTTGGTGTGAAATTTTACTTTCGAGAAAAGAGTTTTTCTCTCTTCTTGGTTACAAAATGATGTGAAATGAAATGAAATGAATACATGTATATAATCCTTCTCTTTTGAATGCTAATAATAATTATTTTTATATGTAAATTGGAAACTAAAAACATTAAATATGCTAGATCTAGGTGGATGCCATGCAAGCAATTTATCGCTGATTTCATGCTGACATGTTTTTGTAGGATGCAATTAACATGGTGAAACAACATGGGTTAATAGAAGGAATTATTTAATGTATTGTTATGTTACAGTAAATTTAGTTATTGGAATTTGTCAAGATGAATGAGATACTAGTTTTAGGGGTTCTTTGGCAAAAGTGCATATAACTAAAGGTGTTCTTTTTATTCACATTTACATATGGGAAAATGACGGTTAGATATATATATATATATATATATAATGAAACTGTAGAGGAAATTCAAACATTTGTGAAGTATGAAAAGGTTTATAATTAAAGTTATGTAATATTTTAGATGTCAGGGTTTAAGGAAATGTTCATCCACACATGAATGTGATTTTGATCCTCAAATTTTGTATTGTAAAAGTTGGATATGTATGATAAAAACTACACAATTATAAAACATCGAATATTATAAATTATAAATTGAATTCATTCAGGATTTCTTTACATATATGGAGCATACAATTTATAGTGTTTGATATCCTACAAAGGTGGAGTCAACACCCATCTTCAAACCTTACAATCTGTCTCCATGAATCTCTCATGTTTATCCCTAGAATATCTCTCTCATCCCTTTATTGTCTGACACACCAAAATATCTATGTGATTTTTTCTCAAAACTCACCCAAATACTAATACTAACTATTAAAACTATCTTATTAATATGAGTTCTATAAAATCATTATTAATAATATTACAATGTATTAAAAATGTTACACAATATATTTGTAACAATGTATGTTAAATGAATTTGAATTTAAAATATTGTAGTGCATTTCCAGTGTTCAATAGATGATTAATTAATTAGTGTGTTATATTATTACCTTTTAAATGTAATAAAGAGATCTAAAAAAAACACTCAACTCTAGAATAAGACACGTGTAAAACAACCTTTCTTGTGTGAATCCTTTTAGTGTGCAAAACTAAAAAACATAGGATAATATTCTGTAATGCGAAAAACATTTCACCCACAAAACCCAAAACAAAAAAAAGGTTATAATAGAAAAATTATGGAATATTTTTTTTAAAGGACGAAAAAGAACGATAAGATAATCCTTGGTTAACATATGATCATCACATAATTAATTAAATAAAAGTAGTGATTTAATATACAGTTAGGTTTAAAATATTTCATTCATATAATACTAAATTAATATAATAAAGTGGTTTCTAAATTCATCCAATAATTTCAAATTAAAGTTCAAGTCTAAATAACCCTTTCATTTACTCAAAGCTATTAATTAAATTCTCCAATATAAAAGTGGTCTAAACTATTAAGGAAAATAGTTTACTTAAATTCCCTAGGTCATGGGCTTATTAACTTTGAAAGTTGCACAATAAAACAATAAAAATAAAATTCCAAATTAGAATTAACTTTCAAACCACATAAGTGGCCCCTTTCAAAACATGACCCATGTGATAAAATGATCACCTCACCAACCCCCACCTAACATTTGTAGGGGACAATCTTGGCCCTTGGATGAAACCAATAATGACCATTGGATGGAAATTTTTTAAACCAACCCTAAAATATCTAATGGAAATATTTTATTCATTTCTTTCACTCATTTATTCATTTTTGGTTTTGCAGGTTAAGAGAAGATAGAAGAGGAGGAAGCCATGGATGAGGTGGGTCAAGCTTGGGATGGATATACATAACCCAACTCTATTCCATTTTGATTTTACAAGTTGATCTATTATACCCTATTCTAGATTTTGTAATTTCCATTATTGATATGAGTTTACTTACAAGTATTTTCCCTTCTTGGCCAATGGTTATTTTACAATAATAATAAATATGATTTTTTTGTTTGTTACAAATATATTCTCTTTCCTCTTCTCTTGTAAGTCATTAAACATAGCTAAAATTCCTTATCTAAATTTATATATATATATACCCACTTTCTAAAGATTTTAAACAAACCCAAAAAGATAAAAAAAATGTACATTATATATATATATATATATATATATATATATATATATATATATATATATATATATATATGTATGTATGTATGTATGTATGTATGTATGTATGTATGTATTTATATGTATATATATACGGTGACCCCACTCTCCACCCTTAAAATTATTAATATCCAAACCAGTGGGGGTCAATCCCCCTCCAAACTTTGTGCAATAAATTAAATAAAACAAACCTGTGTGGAAGTAAAACTAGTGGTCGAGTTCTAGATCACAGGGTTTGAAAATGCATATATTGATCAATAGAACACTGGCTGCAGCCATAGCATTTTCAAGCCCTACGATCTAGAACTCAACCACTGGTATTACTTCCCCACAGGTTCATTTTATTTAATGTATTGCATAGAGTTTGGTGGGGGCTCATCCCCCACCGGTTTGGATATTAATAAGTTTAAGGGTGGGGAGGGGTCGGTGACCCCACCCCGACCCCATAGTTATATGGGGTGGGGGGTGGGGTTGCCGACCCATCCCCACCCCAATTCCTATTTACAAAAAAAAAAAAAACAAGCACGCAGCTCACACAGTGATAAATCTTTGCTTTTTTAAATATTTATTTAATAAACACTTTATCAATACAACACTTCTTATTATTAACAATTAATATTAATTAATAATAATAATTATTATTATAATAACACTAATAAATATTATAAATGTATTATTATATATACATACATATATATATATATATATATATATATACATATATATATATATACATATATACATACATATATATATATCTTATTTTCATTATTTTTATTTTGTTAATAATTTATAAAAACCAACAATATTAATATGTTAATAATAATGAGATAGTCAATTTCTATTTGAATTCCTTTTTTTTGAGATTGTCAATGAATTTAATAACCAATTCATAATGTAAACACAACTTAAATTATAAATGGGAACACACATTCCTAAAATTAGATTTATTTATTTATTTTTTAATCAAGTTCTTTCGAGCATGGTAAAAAACAAGCAAGTAAAAAAAATTCTAACTTCCAATGGAGAATGATGAAAGGACCGATAACCAGATCGTGCCAAGCCAAGAACATAGATGCTAATCAAACATCATGATTAGCTAGATGAAAGTGATTCACCAGAATAACTTTACATAAACCTTTGCAAAAAAATGAGCAGAAATATCATATATTATTATGGAACTCAATGCAATACATTGAGAATGGGCCTTGCTTAAATAGGTAAGGAATAACAATCTAAGAACCAGTCAAGGTCGTAGATCAAGCCATAAATCAAGGAAATAAATAGTCATCAAAGATCTAGTCAAGACCATAGATTTAAGAGAGAACTAGACATCAAGGATCTAGTCAATACCATAGATCAAGGAAAGAAATATACCTAACAACTAGATAATATCTCCTAATATTTAAATAAGATAAAATAAATATTCACACACTAAGTGGGTGAGGATAAATACAATAAAGCTAAATAAAGTACCTATGTGAACATGAGCTAAGGTAAATACCTACTCTAACACCCCCCTCTCAAGTGAAGCTAGGGGCCAAAATAGAAGTGGCATCTCCACAGTATGAGTCTTGGTAACTAGGCCTCATGAGGTACATATGTACAATAACTAGGAAAAAAGGGGCACCGTAAGGTACCCAAAACCAGTAACAATAAAGTAAAGAGAGTAAAGACCTGCTCCAAGGCATCCCAAGAAGCTCTGCTCAAAAACTCGTACAATACTGAAGACGGTCGGTGTGTAATGTGGTCTGAATCCACTTCTCGATCACAAAACTCAAAAACAACTGACACTTGGTTTCACCAGAATAGCTCCATACAAGGATACTATCAAGAGAGTGATGTAGAAAGTGTAAAAAAATACCAAACATAATTCGATCAACTACTACAAATAGGTGTGCCACGATCCAAGAACAATAACCAAAGAGACAAGGCAAGGACACAAACTCCAGAGTGTCATGATCCAAGAAAAACCAAGGTAACAAGGAAAGGACACGAAACCTGAATAAGCAGGATCAACACCACACCCTTCCATACTACTAAAAGGGTGGAGTAATGCTACAAATATTTATGAGTTGTCAAAACAACTACTTGAACACTGACAAACTAACACTTGAATGCACTAGAATAGATCCCCCATAAGAGATACTGTCAACATGCTAAAAGTGTCAAAAATATAGATACAAAATCTCTCAACAAACAAGAGAGATACACTACACCTACTAAAGAAAAATGCTCAAAAAAAGAAGCATCACAATGCATAAGGTATAGAAAGTGGAGCAAGAGGTCGAATGGTGGAGGAGCCATTCCTGTAGAGTCCTGTCAATGAATGCCTATGTCACCTGCCATGAGTGATCATATATCCACCCCAAATCAACACGGATGGATGAAGAAGATGCCTGCATATGACTTGGTGTCAAATGCACAATGGGTGCATGCAAAATAACATCAAAATGTGTGTCAAGTTGATCATGTTTGACAGCTGAAATCTCAAGTTTCTCAAGCCTGAGTGAAGGTGCAGAACTCATGTGTTGCTCATGATCCTCAGAAAGAGTCGAGCGAACAAAAAAAGGAGCTCTTTCAATGTGTGATCCCAATGAAGTATCTGCTCGAAAACTAATGTCATGACGAAAATTCCACTTAACATTTGGAATAGAGGAAATAATACCCTGTGAATTTTTGCCAATGAATCCGCTAGTGAGACCCATAGAACGGAGCATGCGAGAACTGAATGCAGTGGTACGCTTCTCAAAAAGGCCATGCAGTTGAGTAGAAATAGTATACACAACATGTGGTACTGTAATAGGCACAGATGTGGAAGAGCATGCAGTAACAAGCCTACGTAGCGTTTAGAAGCATCAAGAGCAAGAACATGCTCAAAAGACTAACAGATCAATGTTAGTGGGTAGCATTGAGCAGATAGCTACAGGATGGACTGGGAGCATCAGATCGAATGGTTGCATCCACAGATTCAACAAATGGACAGATGTTGGTTAAGGCATAAGCATGTCATGTATGTTGTAGGGAGTCAAATTACGTGTATCCTTATCATGAATGAGTGATGAGTAGACCCCCAGTGCTGCAATCATGACATTTCAAGTTGAGCGATCTAGTTACAATCTTCCATAATAGAAGTTTTACGCCCAATGATCCTCTATGAAGTCCACACTGACTTCACTGACGTGCTGACATATCATTGACTCACTAATCGCATGATAGAGAAGAATCTCATAACGACCCATAAATGATTTATGGACATCATGATCTCAACCGAAATGAGATGACTCGCACTGATTGATGTGGACAACACATACACTCAATATTTGGCACTTCATTATAACTTAGGATGAGTGCGGAAAGTCTCAGAAATGAGAATATGGGTCCCAATGGCACAATAACACAAAAAAACAAGCACTTTTGCGACAAGAACAGACACTCAAAACCGAGTTACCGAGAAAATGATACAAACTTTTCAATATTTTGCTTGGCTATTTATTTTAGCATGCCACTAAAACAAAATAAACACTGTCTGTTTCCCTCCACAGACACAAATGCCAAATTAAAGGGGGTTGACCAGCTCTAGATGCAGCCTGACTAGGTAGGAATGTACAAAGCTTTAAGCCCTCATATGACCATACCATATGACCAAGAGAGCTAAGAAGATTTAAATCCTTCAGAGCGATCTAGTCAATACCATAGATGCCAAGGAAAGAACTAGTCAATATCTGTAGATCAAGGAAATAACTATACCAGAACAATGTACATAATGATCTCCTAATATTTAAATAAGATTAAAAGAAATATCCACACACAATGAAGTGGGTGAGGACAAATACCAATAGGAAGGTAAATAAAGTGACCTAGGTGAACATGAGCTAAGGTAAATACCTTCTCTAACAACAAACAAATAGAGAATAATGGGATATGCAGTAAAACAAACAAGCTCTAAAAATGGTGCTACGGATTGTTTGACATATGTCTAGCAACTGAGTGCCAAGGATTCCCAAGGCCTAATGCCAGATGCGTATTCCCTGTTAGAGTGAAGAGGAACACCCGTCGTATTCCTATCCAAGTGATGTTATGGTTTTGAAAAAAGGTTCCTCCACAACAGTTTTTGGAGTTGCACAGCTGATTGGTTTGTGATCTTTTGAGGGATTCTCCAGAAATGTTTAAGTATTTTCCACATGATTCCCGGATGGAGCACTTGTTGATTGGGAAGGGATGGGATGACACATGCCACCCTGAAACATTTGTAGTTGGTTTTGAGGGACCTTTATTACTTAACAAGTCCAGGCTTTGTGAGAGGAGGGACCACTTTTTGGAGAGATTTTCATCCCAATGAGGGCACTCAACAATTTGGAGAGCGATGTATGATCGGTATGAGTCATCCAATGGAGGTAGAAATATTTGGTGAAAGGTTCTTTCACAATGGAACCTTGAAATGAGGTGGGTCTTGATGATGGTGTAAGGCTCAGTAGGACCTTGCTTTATTGATCTGTCTTGAGAAGTTATGTTTGATCATCTTAATTTTGTGTCAAATAGTTGAGATGGATGTGAAGAAGAGTCCTCTTTTGTAATCTCGTTTTCTTTCCTTGGTTTCTTTTTTTTTTTTTTTCCTTAAGTAGAACCAAGTAAGCCTAATTCAGTGGAATCTTTCATGACACGAAGTTAATGGAGGAGACAACTGGTGTCTTATAAAGTTAGCATACAATCGTTCGGCAGTGTGGAAATTATGAATGTCATCTACTCCCTTCTTCCTATTGAAAAATACTCCAGAGTTTTTTGAGGTGGATTTGTGTCTACCACGTGAAACCATGAGAGAATACTATGACTTGGGTGTATGCTTTGGTGTTTATCTTCAAAAACTTTTCTTGTGACAACTGTGGAGGCATGCTTCCTCTCTCTGACCATGGGCTTGTAGGTGCAGGCTAACATCCTCTCCTTATGGGAAGAAGGCATGTAATGATGTCTATTGGTTGGGTGGAGTAACGTTCCATGGACATCTACTGCCTAGCGGATTTCAAGGAGCTCTCTCCCGTGTGAGGAGTTTATATACTTGCTCGTAAGATGATCCTACGATTTGAAACATAAAAGTCTGGCATGTAGTTCTCCCCTTTTTGAAAAGGAGGCTTATATACTTACAGGTTTAAGATATCAGTCTTCGGCCGATAATGCGTCTGCGTGTGTAGGCCCAAGAATATAAGCAACCCCCCCAAAATGTGGCACTGTATAAAAGTAGTGCATTTAAAATAATTGGTAACCCCTTTACAAAACTGTATTTGATAGTAGAAATTATAATGTATAGTTTCTTAGATTCCCACATTAAGCGCTACATATTGTAACGGGAATGCGAGGTCAGAAGTGAAAATCGCATCTTGTACGATTTTTACAACTAATGGAAGGACTAAGAGTTTTAGATTTTGTGAAATGAGGTTCTCAAAAAGTACACAAGATGGTGATGCCATGTGTTTTGTCATGAAATCAAAATCGTTGGATCTGGCATTAAAATTTTAATTATTCCATTGTATTAACCTATAAATAATATTTGTAGCAAGATGAAAAAGCCACGGATCCACATGTGTATAGGTCTTGCAAAGAGTTTCTTGGGTTAATAGTTGGTTTTGATTGACAAGAAGGAAAATAGAACCCAGATAATATATTACCTCTTGCCAATAAAGAGTGTTTTTTATCGTCAAAACATCAGAAGAACGGTATTTGTTTTTATACCTTTTAGAATTGTCATTTAAAAATATTTACAGGAAAATATGGGGGCTCTTGATTTAAGTATTGTTGAGAGCATTTTAGCTATGGAAGCCCATGTGGACATAAATAGAGGCTAGTATATGCATTGTTAAGATATCACCTGGGCATTTCCATAACATCATACTTTGTAGGCTTGGAGACAGGTTACTTTCACGTCCTGGGCTTATTTGTAGAAGTTACTAGCCAACCAGATATAGTATACCAATGCAGCTTATAACCTCTGCCATAGGACCTGATATTTACAAATCAAAAAATCACGGTACCTGGTTTTTCCAATGCTGAGCATCTTTGAATATATTAACATCTTTTCAAACGCACGTGGCTTGGTTAAAAAGGGGTTGGAGATCGTTTGAAGGCAAAATGTTAGTGAGCTATAAAATAACAAGAGGTAAAACAAAATTGGAAATAATAATACTAGTTAGTACCATCTGGATCAGCTGTCTCCTCGAGAATTTCTCATCCAAATGTTACCTGAGTAGTTTGGACAGCCTAGAATTTAGAGATATAGTTTTCACCTTCCCTGGCTGTGTCCTCCACATTACCTTGCAATAGGATAAGAACAATTGCTAAATAATACCTTGAAAAATGTGAGAGGTGTGGACAAATAAATGAACCATGATTGTTCCTGGTTACATAAAATGTCTAAAAGGAATCTCAGCCGGTCATTTGAACCTAATCTCGGCCGTTGATTTTCAACGTAAAACGTTAAAAGGATCCAATAAGGACCTACATTGGAGCCACTTTCCTAACATGTTTAAGTTTTTAGTATGAAACTTTTAGTGTTAGCAAGTAGTCTTGCAGTTTTAGCTTAATTTGGGTGAAATAATCCTGTTGGAGCACTAAAATTTGGATTTTATATCCTAGCAGGAGTGATTAGGAGCTAATCGGAGCTCTGCCAATATTGAAGCTAGTTCAGTATATTGTTTCTTCTAATGATTAATGCCAATAGACCCAATAGTCGCCCTACAAAAATAAATACTGTAGCTTTAATTACGGGGTCTTTCCAGGTGAAAATTCGTATCGAGAGTGATTGTGCTCAACACTTGTTGGATATTTTTCTATGTGTTTGTAAGTGTGAAAATAGGAGTTGTGTTATTTAACAACATATGTTGGTCAAATAATCTTACAAGATAGGCGTGTTAATAATCAGTAACTGTGATGGGGATTCAGATGTGATTTCACTCAGGTGGTCCATTTTTTGTACCAATGTATGTGGCTCTTGACGAGCATACAGTAAAAGGCCTCCAAATAAACACAGGGTTCCAAAAAACATCCAACAGAGTGAAAAAAATGTTTTCCAAATGTATTGCAGCAAAAAACATTTTTCAATGCATGTTTGAACCAAAAGCAGGCTGTTGGAGTTGCTGGTGGTTGTAGGAGTCCACCTGCCAAGTGCTACAGGTCCACGTTGGTGTAAGGTGCTGGTGGATCAGATTGAAGACCCCAAAAACACCAAAAATGACCAATGCTACAGATTTGAATGTCAATGCTGCTGTGCGTGGAGATTTGAATGCCAATGCTACAGATTTGAAATATGTACAAATCGTACCAGCAAAGGGAAAAACGAGCCACCAAAGTATGCAGAAGCAACAAGAGCTCGAAACTCAATACACCTCATAAAAACACCTCCAAATGCGCATGCGAACCTAAAAAATCGAGTGGTCAAAGACACTAAACTCGAAAAACACCAGAAACTTAAACAACCACCTCGAGCACTTGAGAAAGAAACCGGAACCCATGAACATGAATAGAGGTATAAATACCTGAAATCAATGCAAAAAGAGCACGAAAAATGGAATAACCATTACAACACACACAACAAGATCTAGATATCACACCGAAAGCCAGAAAAATACACGAGCAATGCTGATGAGTGCAAGGATCCAAAATATCTGCTCTGATACCATGAAAGAGGTTTTGAAAAACCGCAAGCGGGGATCATGAGGGATGACGTGCACATCAATGGACGTGTGAATGGCAGTGTGAAGATATCTCGAGAGGAGCGAGCATCAACCGAATGTGCATGCAAAGATTTGACAAATGGGAAGAACCTGGTTAAGCCATAAAACTCTCCTCTATCTCATAGATCAAAATACGTGTACATATAGAAGGTGTTGAGTAACCCCTAGTGCTGCAATCATGACAATTTGAGTAGAGAGGGGGAGTTACATTCCCATAATAGAACTGTAACTCCGAATGACGCATATGATGCACTGACGCACTAACGTGCTGACGCACTGACGCGTAAGAGAATCTCATAATGACCCCTAAATGACACATGGACCTATGATCTCACCTAAGTGAGATGACTCACCTGATGATGTGGAAAATATTCACACCAACAGGCACAGATGTGGAAGAGCATGCAATAACAAGCCTCACAGGTATAGAAGCATCAAAAGTAGGTTCAGGATCAAAGACTTACATATCAATGTCAGTGGATACAAGAGCAACATCTTCAAGTGGACGAGGAGCATGGATATGGTTGTCCACAATATGATGGCGATGCTATAGGCTAGCAAGTTTTTTCTGCAGGGAGTGTATTATTGTATCCCTATCGTGAATGAGTGATTTTAGAAGAGAATTTCACTTCTTGAGCAATCTATTTTCTTCTAAAAATTTTACAATATCCTCTTGAATTCCACATACTTCAGAGAAAAGCATATCATTCTCAGAATCCATGATAGGTACAAATTACAACTCCCAAAAATTTAGGACGTCGGGCTCATCCAAAATTGCATCCACAATTGATTATAACACTCCTCCATATTTGGCACTTTATAATTATATTGCAAGCCTCACAATAAATAACTCCAATGGAAAGAGCACAAAAAATCAAGCACTTTTACAAAAAACGGCACTCGAAACTGAGTTACCGATCAAAAGATACAAACTTTTAAATATTTTTCTCTGTTATTTATTTTAGTTGCCACTGAAACAAAGTAAATTGTTGTTGTCTTCACCACACAAACAAAATGAAAGGGGGCTAAATTTAAGCACCTACTAGTAGGAATCACAAACTTTAATCCCTCATATGACCATACCATATGACCAAGGGCTAAGAAAAGAAATGACTAAGGTGAATACCTACTCTAACAAATGACACTAACACAAGTACTAAGATTGTTTATCCAAAGGAAATTATAACCATTGTAGTTTAAACCCTTAAATATCTCTTTCATTGAATACACTAGGGGTAACTATTACATTTCCTTCATAAGTTATAAATGACAACTATTTTTAATCATAATAAATTTAAATGAACTTCACAATGTTTTATTTAAAGAAAGTATATCACAATTGGAAAACAATAAAAATACTTAAATTAAAAGGTATGCATATTCATTTGAACTGTACTCAAATCTTCCTTTCACCAAGACAATGTAATACTTTGATACTTATTTTCACAAAACTAACAAATTGTAAATTATGATTTTCTCAATACACACTCATAACAGAGTCCACAGGATAAAAGGATTTCTAATACAAAAAAAAATTTCTTCCAAGTTTACAAATTTCAATCATCCACTCAAGTAGCGATAAATAAAAATGAACAAGTTACAACAAGGATATCAACAAGCCAAATTTTAAGTCTTCAATATGCTTGTCCTCTTCACAATAGGATCTCCAAAACTTTCTTTCTTCAAATTTCACAATGCGATCACAAAAAAAGGAAAGGGAGTAGGCAACGCTCTTTGCCAAACTTTAAATCCATTAATAGTAGAAGCCATCCCCTTACTATCCCCTAAGCCCCAAAAAAAAAACAATGAGGCATATTGAGCAACAATGACAACTTTTAACAAAGTGTCTTCACAACAAAAAAATATACAAGATATTCAAATGAACCAGGATAACATATCCAACAAGTTTGAAAATTCACAAGAATACAAAGGTTTGAGAATCAAACCAACTAGAGAAAGGGCTATGGGAAACCAGCTCCTTATGCCTCCCAAGTGGAGTGGGAGTCTCACCATAATCCTCCAAGTGCACACAATAATCAACAAAAATTCCTTATCACTCCCTTCTAAGTATGCAACAAAATAATCATGATTTCATTTTCATTCCCCATACGTGAAACTCCCATCCAAAATTCCACCAATTTCATGCCTCAAAAGACTCACTTTTCCCTCCTCAATGGTCCCATAAGACCTTCTCCCACACGAAACTTAAGGACTACTACCCATCCAACACACAAACACATTCACAAGACTTAATTTTTTTATCAAGCATAATAAAAAATAACTAAGGTGGAGAGCCTACCTCTTCATGAAGCTCAAAGAAAAATTACATGAGTCTCTTCAATTCGAAGCCAAGAAATTCCAAAAGCACTCTAATAAGATCCAAATATAAAAGTGCACAAGAAGCAAAATGAACAAGTAACCCCCATTCTAACAAAAGATCACCAATAAATAGAAATGGAATGTGAGTATGATGAGGTGGCTCCATCTAGGATGCCACTTCATCATTCCTCCATCCCCACACTTAAGTCAATAAACCAAGACCAAGAAAATTAATGCACTTACAAGGATTATGAAAACCCACATAGATAACAAACTTGCACACCATGCTTTCAAAGGACACAATAAATTGGGGTAGAAAGAAAGTGGAATAATTTTATCTCTGTTACAATAAAAAAATGGATTAAAAAATTCTAAAATAATTTTCCAAAACCATAGATAGGGTTGCTGGGTAAATTTAAGAGGCATGGGACCAACCTTGCTTGTCCCGCAAGCCTCCAAAAATGCCCCCAAGTAAAAATCCAATATATATATATATATATATCAAGATGAAACAATGTCGAAGAGGAGTAGGAACTCCATATTTAATTGCCACTCTCGATGTCACCTTTAGGCTTAAGTAAATAAGGTCCCTATTTTCAATTATCATCATATTCGGTGTGTTTATCGACATCATCGTAAACCTGTTAGTTAGGAGAAACATTGTCAAACTATTTGTGGTGTAAGCAGAGTAAAAAATTCCTTGGGATCATATTCGACCGGGTTGTCTTACAAAGTTAGATCTAGAAATCAACTTCATGATCAAACTGAATTCCTTTTGGGATTGAGACATCAAAATGGAGCTAGTGAAATAGATGTGTTATCACATAAACTTTTTTTAATGATCTCTTTAGTTCCTCATAGAAAAATGTGTTACCTTGGATAATAACAACATAATACCTTGGTCTTTCATGAAAGTTGTTTAGCACAAATATGTACTCTTTCCTTAAACTCATTTATAGTTTGGGTGTAGATCCTTAGGTGCAATTAGAATTAAACTAAACCTTGGATAATAAAGGAGTTAACTTGCAAGTATAAAATGGTAAATAACTCCTTACAAATGAAATTGATTTGAATTATGTTGACTTTAAAGAACCCAAGAAACCAAAAACTTGGTCTCGTAATCACTTGTTATCCAATTTTATGACATTAAGAATAAAAGAAATTTCAAATGCAAAATCGTGAAATGTAGAAATATGGGATCTTACCTTGAACAAAACTAACTTGTGGTTCATGTGTAGTTTATAATGCTTCCAATATTGTATTTCTTCAAGATGTTATGCAAATAATTCCGTAACTCCTTTTGTCATAATTCAATGCTAATAATAAGACCATAGTGCAATGTAAGAGTAAAGAATATAAGGGAAAAATGAGATCTGAGGTTAGGAATAATGTCACTCTTGGAGTCCTTATAATTCAATTAAACATTTTCATGTGTTACAAAGAACATGAATTATCCTTAGTGTGATCAAACTTCAAGAAAACAAAAGATATATATAAATATAAATACAATTTGTTGATGTGGAAATGTTTAATGGATTCAACAATTTTTTGAAGTATATTAACTATGTTAGGGAAATAAACATATCATGATTGAATAATGTTTATGGGAAAAAGGTATCTTGAATCTATACCCCCCCTTAAATACTAATATTTCTTTCTTGTCATCACTCCAGATTCACTTGTGTAACAAGGGTAAAATTTAAAACATTGAGTAAACATTTGAGAAACATATTCTTAAGATAAGAATGAGAGAATTAATAACTTTGTATGCAATTTGAAATATGCCAAATAATTATTTAAGTTATGGAGATTGTTGTAAGAGATAAATAACCAACTTAAATGGTCGAACTGTAAGTTGAATGTGAAATGAATTTAAGAATCTTTAGGTAGAAAATGGATAAAATTATCCTTGTATAAAAATGTTTTTGGATTGTTAATCGTAACTAAGATTTAATCATGGTAATGATGTGATGTGGGTTTGCCAATCATTGGGTCCCTTTTCTTGTGCTTAGGTAATTACAAGTATTTGTGCATTGGAAAAAGTGTGGCATCAACATGTATATGGTGTTGTCGTGTGTCTATGTGATTCGATTACTTATGTGAGTGTCTTATGCATTGTCAAGTTTCTCTACTTGGAACCTTGTGGTGTTGTGTAGTGAGCAATGTATATAAATAAATACTATTATCCTTGTATTATTAATATTGTATTTGTGTGTCCAAATTGTGGGAATTAGAATATATATATATATATATATATATATAACAACAAGTAGCTTTATTGTTGTGCAGGGTATGATAACAAGAGAGAGGGAGGGTTTGGATGGGCTGCTGCTTGGGCATGACCCAAACAAATGAATGGTGCCTCCATCCATTAAAAAAAATCACCCCCACTTTCCCTTCAGGGGTTGTAAGACAAATTGGACCCTATGCATACCCATATGGGTGTGAATTCTCATATTATAATTCAAACACATGCACACAAACAAAGAGATATATATCAATTTGTATCCCTATTTGAAATGTGAAAATCTATTATCCAAAAACTAGGAGATTTCTCTTGCAATATGAGAAAAAAATTTAAGGAAAATAAAATAAATCCGCAATATATAAAGAAAATTTCTCCTCTGCATTCAAATTTGAATAAGACTAGAAATGGAGCTTCCATATGGCTCCCATGGCATCTTTGTTCACTCATCTTCTTCCTGCAAAAATACCTATAAACAAAAAAGAGAGGAAGATGTAAAATGAACAAACCAAAGGATATCAAACTCCCTTAAAGATTTTTAGGATTTTTGAAATGACCTAACAATCTAAGGGACAAAATTTGTTTGATCCTATGGTGAGAATTTAACCCTACATCTCTTTGAGTTATGGGATTTAACTGGGGAGTGGTGGGAATTAATAAATGGGTAGGGTAAGTTTATTTCATGGGGTGAATAATTTAGGTGGATGAATTTAGGGAAGTTCTATAATAAAGTACCGTCTTTAACTTATGTGAAAATAAGTATAGTGTTTCATAAATTAAAATGGATGCAACATAATAGCTTAGATGATATTTAATTTGAGTGACCCTTTCAGCATTGAAGGAATAAATTTAATAAACTTATTAATGTAAATAGGATAAACTAATTTAAATATATTTTAAAAGAAAAATTTAGCCAATTTTTTATGTTTTTTTTTGGGTAATTTAATGTCGTAACATGGGCATTACAAGGTTATCTATATGGTTATATGTCTTAACTAATTTATGGGTTTTATTTTTCCATTATTACTTAAGAGTGTTCAAAAATATTTTTCCAACTCGGGGAGGTATATATTTTAATGAAGAAGTATCAAGGTTTAATTATACGATGCCTCATTTTTTGAAATTCAGGAAAGGGGAGAAATTGTTTGATTTTCATACTTTAGGCGATCCAGACTGCCTTGCTTTTTAATTTGCAGGATATACGAGCACTATGACCATTTTCCGTACATCTGGTAAGGAATTCATCCTAAATCTCTGTTGATGATAATCACAGTTGTATTTTGTAGGAAGACAATCGAAGGTCCACTGATGCAACCATTATTCGGGCCATGTTGTTTTCTTTTCATGCATTGTGTCGGGTGTCTCTGGATTTCTGTATTTTTGTTACATGGAATTCATTGTAGAAATGACATTCATAGGAGGAACATTTAGTTATCTTTGCATCACATGTGGTATCAAATTCAAGGCTATGCACTACATTTGTTTATTTTG